>NW_024121654.1:8074315-8249315 GCF_016745375.1 Pimephales promelas
AAACTTAAACATTTTGTTAATTTTTTTTAAATGAGCGATCGTTTTGCTTGATAAGACCCTTATTCATCACCTGGCATCGTTTTAAGCCGCTTGAACAGTTTGCAGTTTGCACTGAAACCGTCTTTTGGACATTGAACCGTTTGGTTCCCATTAAAGTGCATTATATGGAGAAAAATCCTGGAATGTTTTCATCAAAAACTTAATTTATTTTCGACTGAAGAAAGAATGACGAGGACATCTTGGATGATATGGGGGTGAGTAAATTATCAGCAACAGTTTTTTAAAAAGTGAACTACTCCATTAACCAATCTTATGTTATAATGAATTTCTTTCTCATGCTCAACACAAAAGTAGATATTTTGAAGAATGTTGGTAAACAAACTGTTGATGGGCACCATTGACTTCCAAGTAAAATGTAAAAACAAATAAATGCACAAATAAATATCCCCTACCTACTAATATCGGTTGGTAGTACCAACGTCCTACGACAAAAAAAAAACACACACAAAAAAAGCAACACCCATACTAAATCAACATCCCTTGATCATCAAATACAAATTATGACTCAAAATGCTGTTGAATCTACACAATGTTCAAATCCCTCTGATTATGTTAACCTCTTGGTGTTTATGCATTTCTCTACAGCCGGAAAAAAAGACAGAAGAAGACACGGCCTCTGGGTCTTCTCCTGCAGTTTTCGTGTCTGTGCTGGTGACCGGCTTACTGCTTGCTGCCCTAATAGTTGGCATATACTACTTCAAGTCCCATCGCCGATCCAACGGCAAAGGCATGAAACTGGTGAGTCCCCAAATAAATGGCAGAATAACTGTAATATCCTTACTAATTGTCACATCCTTAATAGCAACCCCAAGCGAATCTTTAAAGCAAATTTAAACATGCACTCATTTCCTGCTTTTCCAAATTGATGACTACAACAACTGTTTCTCCACCACCAAGTGTTCTCGATCAAATTCCCATTTTGAATGTGTTATGCAATCATTTTAATTGCAAAGTTTAGCGTATTTGGTAAAGAAGTGTTGCCAAGCTTGTAATTAAGATAGAAACAATTGGCAGCATATCAGTACATCGCAGTTCCTCCAGCACACGCCCAATCTAATGTTCAGAACCACAACACTTGCAAATGAAACAAACTGTTTCATCTCCTAGCCAATAGTTCTACGCTGTTTTCCTTCTCTGCTAAATGATGTCAAATTGTGAAATTGAAACAAAGTGTACTCCATCGGACCTCAAAAAGAGGAATAATAATTAAAAATAACATAGCCTACATTCACAGGCTAGGATTTCATAAGCCAGATGCTGCTCAATGAATGCTTTAGCTTTGAAGATGCATCATGAAGTATATTCCATAAAATAAAAAATATTTTATTGCAGTTTTCATATTCTGCTCCAAGAAATAAGGTCCACAGCGACCTTATTTCAAGGATCTTGCTCATTAAGTGCTGATTTACAAAAGTCCTCAATGAAAATCCACAATGATGGCACCACAAGGTGCAGAAAGCACACTTCTGCAGGGCACAAATAATGATAAATAGCAGAAATAAAAAGTAAAATCTGTTTGTATCATGTTTTCCTACAGGCTGAGGAGTCTTACATGGCTGACGAGGAAAACCAGGGCAACACTCTGGTGTCTGTGGCCCCTCTGAACCAACCCGAGCCCCAGGAGAAGCCAAGTCTTAATGGAGAGTCACAAGAAGCAGTGAAGCCCCAAACTCCCCCTGCTGCCACCAATGGCCACTCGACCACCAAAACTGCAGACACGGAGCTGTGAATGAGCCGTTCTGCCAACGAAGGTCTGGGGGAAACGCTCAGTTCCTGCTTCTTAAACCCAACTCAATCTACTGCATATTGACCTTGGCCGTCAGAAGGCACGAGGGAAACAAAGACTCAAATTCCCACATTTACATGTAAATATGATGCAGAATGTTTCATTTAAAGTCATACAGAATAAGTAAACACGTTTGAATCAAAGTATGGCATACAATTATATAAGATAAAAACAACTGGTCAAGTAATCCTCCTTATCTAGCAAAATAAAAGGCAATGCTTGAATGCTATATATGAAAGATTGTTGTGATGTTATGAAAGTTGTAAAATGCCAGTTATGACAGTGATGATTTATAACAAGACCATCAAAATATGATGAAACAAAAATCGTTTTAGTCCAAGAAGCGCAACTCTTGAGTACTTTATAACACTACTGTGGGGTGGGGACCCTTTCCCATGAGTCATTGTTGGCTTCCATAAGAGTAGCCATGGCTGGAAGTGGAACATTACACCGGGAGGATCCGTGCTCCTGTCCCAGCGCTCTAAAGCTTCCAGCTGAGTGTGTCACACCATAAAGAAACTCTCTGAATCTAATGGGCACGAGTTGTGTTTTTGTTTGCTTTGGGTTGTTTGTGTGTTTCTAGACTTATGAAATGTGCTATATGTTCTTCTTTGTGTACAGTATGATCTGACTAGTTAATAGTCTTGTATAATTTTGTTAATATCATTGCATGACAAAGTAATGATTTGTGGAGTTGGTGAGCATGAAAAAAATCAGTGTGCACGTGAACTCTATTTCATTGCTGCGAACAACCCTTAATGTAAAATCCAACAAACTAGGTATGCTGAAAAGCCCGTTAGCACTCAGGGTGACAGCTAAATATTATCTTACATTTCTGGATTGAGTTACACCGTACTTTGTAAACCAGTATTATGCCCTTTTTGTAATATTTTTTTTTTATTATTCTAGACATTTAGATGTATTCTTTATGGACTGAATGACTGACTTAATCGTTTGGATGACCTGCCCTAATTTTTTTAACTTTCTTGGGTGTGTTTGTTTTACTCTGCATACTACACTGTACATAAATCATTAGGCATAAATAAATGTACGTAATTAGTTGCAGCCATTAAACCCTGGAGTTTACCCATCGCCTTTAGTTTTAGTAGATTCACTCCAATACAATGTGTACTATACAATATGTGTAGACAAAAATAACATGTCTACACTATTTTTCAACCCATATCTTGTTCACACTTCTTCCCAAGATTTCTGACACAAGACTTGACTAAACCGTTGTGTCAAAATTGAATGCTAGTGTGACAGTAGTATCTCTTGAAATAAACTGACAAGAAAATGAAATTATACGAATATAGGAAAGTATATACATATGAATATCATGTCCTTTATTTCAACTATGATATTTTGTTTTAACATTCCGGTGTCTTGTTTTGGATCGGTGTACTAGCATTGTGTTAAACTGATGTATGTTTGTGATAGGAATAAAGTTTTGGAAAATGTATGTGATCACTAATCATTTCTACTTTACCCCAGTGAGACCTCGTCTTTGTGTGCCTTGGACCTATATGATGCGATTTTTCATTTATTTGGCTGCTGGGCTGTTTACTCAAGAGTTTCTGTTTGATATGAAATGCACACATATGTTCTCACTCCATCTCTCTTTCATTCCTGTACACACGTGCAAAAATTTGGCTGGTATCTAAAGGCCATTTAAGCAAACAGCTGGTTTGTATAAGAGACAGTGATGACATCATATTGCAGGGATTTGGGTGGGGTTCGGTGGTCCCTAATCAGTTTAAGAGAGAGCAAGTCAGCGTTTATGTGTTTCTACTGCCGAGTTCTGCTGTTAATGGGATAATTATATCACGTCACAAATATCTCCTGGAAATTAAGCTCTGAATTGCAAAACTTTCTAAATCAGCACAAATATCAATAAAAATGGCAACATTCCAAAGATGAGTTCAGACCACAGAAAAGCCTTATGAGCCTAATTAAAAACAAATTATATTTTAAAAGAAATTAAAGTGAAATTGCAGTATTCGCAGTGTGAATAATTAACGTGCCCTGTAAAAATCCCCTTTCCTTTAGAAGCAAAATCAATTCTCTGATGACGTGTTTACAGGCGCTCTACATTTTTTCTTGTTCGAGAAGCTGTTGGATAAACGTCACTATAGGGAAGAAAAGACTATTGCAACTTCTGTTTCATGCCTGTGAGGTCCTCAAAAGATACACACAGACTAGGTCATTAAAACCTTCACTATGCTGGAAGTCCGACTGCCTTCTTGTAAACCAGGCCCAGATCCAGACCAAATATTTATGCGGTCTTAGATGATGAAGACCAACCACATCAAATATTTTTTCAGTAATATTTAACAAATCTAAAAAGACTGTCCTGACATTTTCCTGCCTGGAGCACATTTATATAATTTCACATATTTTGACTCTATTGTGAATCTTCTACTCATAATCTCCTCTGATAACCACAGGATGCTCTTGTTCCCCACAATTCCATTCCCATTTCCCTAATGCCGCTCACTTTGATGATAAATAGCTACAAATCATGAATGAACCACAATAACCTCACAATGCAACCCACCAAAAAACAAAAAAAACAAAAAAAAACACAAGTACAAACAAGTCTGGTACAAACAAACAACAGACTGAGAAACAACCTTCCTTTAGGACAGAAATAAATTTCATATCATGACTTAACTGAAAAGAACGACAATTGACCTCAAAATAACCGTTGATTGATGAGCCTACTCAAGGGTATCAGATTCTAACACACATGTAACGTTACCATATTTTTATAGGCCTATATTAGCCTACTGAATGATTTGCGTGTATATTAGGCATAGTAACAACATGATTCTCCAAGTGTAGACTACACCAATTCTAAAAATCCATGATATACCATGGTACGTTTTTGTTATTTTGTAACATAGGCTAACGTTACTAAACATTTTTACCTGCAGTATAGTTGATCTTCACAAAGACCCTCCTCGTCTTTCACGACGGCCAAGATTAGATTTGAAGGTTTATTCCATAGACTGTAAAAAAGGTTTAGCCCAGTTTTCTGTAGGTAAAGTTTAATTTCATTGTGTTCTAAACGGTTTGTTGTTCTACAGTTAAAAAAAAAAAAAACGTTCCAAACGATTCAGTGTCCGAGTGAGTCGTTTGAATCATTTTAATGAATCATTTCGCGATTCATTAAAATGATTCATGTTTTGCAAACCCATCCGTTTGATAGATTCGCTGCAAAGAATCGATTGAAAGAGCCTTTCTTGAACAGCGGGTAGTAAATACAGACATTGATTTATTAAGTTTATTAAGTATTTATTGATAAATTAAGTCTTTTTCAACTAGTTAGAGGATTTATCAGCAAATTTGTACTAATGCTCGTAGCATGACCAAATAGTTATATGGCTAAAAAAAAAAATATTATATTTGCCGCCGCCAAGATTATGAGATGGTGCCCTTCCTTGGCTGTCGCCATGTCACTAATAATATTTTTACAGGCCATGAGCAAGGACAAGTTTTAATCATCATTGCCGTGTTTTTCATGCGTGGTAAAAATGCAAGTGTGATACAAAATAAAGTGTTTCCATCAGCCAGGAATAAAATGTAATTGTCACTAGACTTAAAGTAGCTAATATTTATGTTAGTGACAGTAGGGCTTGAAAACAGTATTTAGCATGTACATCTATGTATGATCAAAAGAAAAAAAAACATATATTGTTATTTAATGGCACTTAATGGTCATGTTTCCATATCATTGTAGACTATTTCTTCCAAGAACTCCATGTCCAAAATCTTTTCTCTTTTTTTCTTTTTTTATGCTGACCAGACTTGTTTTCATTGATTATCAAAACATGTGTTTGACCAAGAGAAATCCTGAGTTTATCTGAGAGTTTTTTTCTGCGCGTGTGTGTGACACGAGGTGTCAGAGATTAAACTCACACACATATATCCACACTCCCACCCAATCCAAGGCAGCAGGGTGTTTTCTCTTTTCGTCCCATTGAGTGGTGTCGAGGTGTGTGTTGTCGCAGCTGTGAGGTTTGTCGAGTTTTCCTCCACCTCACTCTGATGGTTAGATAGCCTTACTGAGGGATAGAGTCAGAGAAGTCCAAGAATGTTATGTGTCAGGGGGGTTCAGGCCACACCAGCCAAGGGAGGGGAAGTCGGAGAATCCCCGGAGAGTCTGTTGTCGTCACCAAGAGAGAAAGGCAGATGAAGGGTGCAAAGTGTACTTCTACTTTATGTTTTTAGGCTAGAACATTTGAAATGAACATAAATACCACAAAAGAAATCTTTGGTTCATGTTATCTTTGGTACAGCTTTCTGTTCTGACTGAAGAACACTTCACATTTTAATTCGAACTATTTAATAGTTTTTGGATAGGCGTGATTTAATTTGAGTTGGCTATACATGGCTATACATGAACTGACTGTTCTTACAGGAGGGTCCGAGGAGGCTGCTGAGGAGATTTCACTGTAAGCATTTGGACGGAGGATAGAGAATAAGACGTACATTATAGCAGTGAAACCGAGATTTGCTGATTTCTCTTTAATATACATTGTTTCTCAAAGGCAGGGATGTAGAGCAAATGGAGACAATCTGCTTCTCAGATTTTTCTCTTGAGAACATTAATGATCTCATTTGTGTCTCAGTTTCAAAAGAGATCTGAACAAAGTCTCAAAATGTGCTCAAATATGCCAAAATAAGTCATAAGTCTGTAGAAAAATAAATATTACAATGATGCTTTAAATATTTGGAGGATTTAAAAGCATGAAGATTATTTTGTAAAAGCACTTCCATTAATTCTTAAGTTAAAATGTGTGTATTGTTTGAGCTGTAAAGCTGTTTAAATTAAATTATTATGTCATTTCATGGCATTGCATTTTCATGATGAAATTTACACTAAACTTTTTTCTTCACAAAGTCATATTGATGCAAATATTGTTTATAGTGGCTATTGAGTATTTTAGCTTACGAATTTGGCCTATTCACTTCCAATGTACGTGCAACTGTAACTAAGATATTTGCTTTTTAAGAAAAGGAGGGACAAAGTGAAAAAAATTGTTTTGACTGTAATCAACATTACACCACAATCTCCGTCAATTGAGCTCAACTTGTTCTCAACTCTGTATATTCCTTTAAGCGATGTAATAAAGCATTAACATTTTTCTTTGGGTGAGTGCATGACATAAAAATACATACACAAGGGAAAAGTGGCGCGAAGGATATCGCTGCTTACGCATGTAAGGCGTGTGCACATTTCCATCCATCTTTGTGTGAGAGTTTGACACAGTCATGTGCTGCTCCTAAGTCTGACCTAAAGGGTGTGTCAATAACAAATTTTAAACTACACACATACCAAGCCGTCCAAGCCAGAGTGACCTCTCAACAAACACAAACTCTCTGCCGCGCCTGGGGGGTTTAGTTTCATAATGTGTAAAATATGATACTACTAGGTTTTATTAGCGATGCTAACACATGCACACACATACAAAAACTACAAATACAGACAGCCAGTGTCAAGTTGCCAATACTGCAGTCCATGGAAGCCACACTTTCACAAACATTCATTTATTTCTATGCAATCAGCAGCATACAGTGCATGGCTGATTTAGATCATTTGAAGGAGCCTGTACTGTGTGTGAACAGCCTTGTATAACCCAGCCATATGACAGTATAATAGTCCACTGGTTTCAGAATATTACGGGATCATAACATTTTACTGCAGCTCGGATGGTCAAGTACGCTATCACATTTTTCCTCATGTGCAAAGTTTGCACCTGTTGGAACATCATGGCATATTTACATTAGCATTTCAGAAGAACTAAATGAGATTTCTTACATGCTTAGAATTGATGTGCTTATTAAAGCTGATGATGGTTATTTATATATAAATAGAAGAAGGTCTTCCAGGTTTGTGGAATCGCACACACGCAGCCACTAGTCACGAGTCTCTAAATGAACTGAGACCCACATGAATTTGATCACTGGATTTACAGAAATCATTTAATTTTTTCAGCATTGCAACATTGCACCAGCTCCTGACAGACACATTGATTATTATTTGAATAATTATTTAGTGGTTCATTTAAATATTTTACTGTCTTTGAAATGCTTTTTTTCTTTCAAACACAGTAAAATATACAAATGCACATCATTTCATATTTACATGCAAAGCAGGGATTCCTCAACTTTTTCGGTCAGCTAAAGCTCTTTGGCCTAATATATTTACTCGAGAAGTACCCACTGAGAATTTCAATTCAAGTCAATAATAACAATAATCATATGTTCTCCGATGTTAGTTTATGGTCCCATGACATTCGGGTAAACAAATAGTTTTAAACATTTTTAAGTGTGATGTGAGGTTTTTTTTTTTTTTTGTGTATGTGTTTTTTTTACTTTTATGATTTAATTGCTTAAGGGGATATGTAGGCTCAATTGTGTGTGGAGGAGTCGGGTCCAAATTGGCGCGTTATTTGTGTTCTCGTCTACTTGGGTTTATGGTGCATTCTATTATAGCCAGCGAACGAGTCGAAGAAAAAAATGGACGCCACCCGGAAAGCTGTTGTAATGGTAGCACTGGCCGAGTACCAGGCACTTACATTAAAAAAAATAAATATTATGACTAGCCTACACCTTATCAAAACGCAGCCATTTGAAATTGAAAATGTTCACTTTATTTCATGTTTTTCACGTTAATCTTCTATTCACTACAACCAATTCCCATACCTACAGGGGACGCAGTAATACGAGTGATTATAATCGTCATTTAAAATACCAAAGCGGTTCAAAAACAATGAAAACAATTCATACAAGTCACACAGGGCGCAGCCATCTTGAATTCCAAAACGGAATTCTTGCTCGGTGTCCTCACGGTTGTCCGACGTCCGAGAGGAGAAATACGAGGAAAGGGGACGTGTTGCTAGGCAACGTCTATCTTCCGATTCGGATCTCGAAGACGGATAAATAATAGAATGCACCATTACATCCGTACGGCAGCCATTAGTAAGCAGTGGCAAACGCTAGCCGTAGTGTTTCAAATGGGCTCTACAGACGGAAAAAGGCGACCAGCCTCCAGCACAATCCAAACTCCCATGGAAACTCCTCATAAGTTAAAAAAAAAGCCATCTAGCGCATCCAAAATAGAGAGTGACCTGGCGTTGGGCAAAGACAAGAGTCAACATCAGAGCGCATGGAGGGTGCGTCAGCGCTGGGTATAAAAACAAACCCCGTGCTGTCTTGCCCCTTACAGTACTGTAACTTTTCTTACCTCTGTAAACATGCTGGTGAATCTTTGTGGTTGCTGCGGCCACTGATGTTAGTAACGGTTAGAATTTGTAGAACTTACACAATGCTCCTTTAATAGCTTTTCATCAAACTCATGAATCCCCTGAAGTTCCATCACAAACCCCAGTTTTGGAAACCCTGACATAATGTAATATTTAATGCACATTGTGTTGTTCATAACATAGAATGGAATATATTTTCTTTCTATTTGTATTTATACACATATAGGGTATAGATTATTCTATTCAAATTAATGTGATATACGATTTAGGTAAAAAGTAATCTAAAATTAATCAAAAAGTAGTCTAATTTTATTACCTTAAATGTGTAATGTAATGGATTATGTTACCAGAATATTTGTCATGTAATTTAATTATTAACCTTTTTTTTTTTTTTTGCATAAATTTCAGCCTTTTATGTCAAATATATCACCTAAACAGTTATATTCTAAACCTCACATGTTTGAGGAATGTAAATAGGCCAACTTATTAAAGCTGATGTTTGCCATTAAATGTAACCTATACACAACTTAATCAGAAAAAAATTGCAGGTACATAACCAATACATTTTTATTCTAAACCTCACTTTTTTTAATTAACGTTAACATGATTTCCCCTATTACTGTAACATCAAAAGAATGAACTTTTTGTTAGGTTGCTGGTTAAATTAACAGTTACCCAAGATACTAGCCTACTATACTGAGAGCAAAGAAGAATTAGAAGAAAAAAAAACATTAGAAAAAAATGGCATTGTTGCATAAAAAACTGGTTTCATTGACAGCAGATGAAAATAAAATGAATAAAACTATTGTTCTCTGTGAGATGTTTTAATTCTCTTACAGGGGAGTATTCGGTTGTCTTTTCAAGGCCACAACATCTGATGAAGACCATGCAGAATCTGGAAAACATGTCTCTTTCTTTCCACCATGATGCAATACACATTTAAACGATTTCATTTCCTGTTCTCCAAAACGTTTCCCAGTCAAGCGTCATCTCAACTCAACTCTGACCATTACACTCAATTGTAATTACATAACTGTTTGTATCTATATTGGCACTAGATTTATTATTACATGTGTTTGTGTGCGTTTATGCGTGCGTATGTTGTAATTAAGTTGTATGTGTGTGTGTGTGTGTGTTGTAATTAAGTTGACTTTAGCATTATTTATAATGCATCTTGGCCTCAACAAAAACTTCCCAAGGCATATGCAAAATATATTCAAAAGCAAGATACGTTAAGAGCAACTTAGACACAATGAGACTAAAGTTCTTCTCTTGTTGCGTACAGGGCCCAGCATAGTGTAAAATCATGACACTTGCATCATGCATAAAGAATGTTACTGATGCATCTTTTTCTTGGACAAATGTCGCCCCCTGGTGTAATAATGATGAGTAGCTGAACATATATATATATTTCGACAAGAACTGTCAAAGTGAAATGCAACTGGAAAGACAGTTAAGCTATTTTATATTAAAAGTACACGTTGTAAATGCATATTGTTTTGTCATTATAGTGCTAGTCATACATTTAATTACATATACATTAAATATTATATTCATAAATCATAAATATTATTTCCGATCTAAAGGTAATTTTGATACAGTATGTGACAGGTAAAGCTCACACAGAAAGAGACCCTTTAGACCTTGTGTCAAAACACTGTTTTTCTCTTTAAATATATTTCAATATTTTTTACGAAAATGCATGTGCTAATCATGCTCACACTAACATATATAACATACAATAACATACATAACAATATTATTATTTTTTTTAAATGTCAACGTTAACGTGATAAACACATGTAAGGTTAAAATACCCATAATAGTCAAGGGTGTCTAAGGGATGTTTTTCGGTTTGTGCTTTTCTTGCCAGATGCTGAAAACATATCAAAATGTCCTTTACATCGTAAATTAAAAAAATATTCTTCATGTTTGCCGCCAGTACGACTTTCACCAGCCGAGTGGAAACGCCTTTTTCTTGCAGGGGTCATAGTGTGGTCACATTCGATGGCAGAAAGCTCAAATATGTCGTACGATTGGAACGGCACGTCTCACACCGAAATGTAGCGCAAAGGGAAATGCCTCTTCTAACAATACAAATAACCCAGCAGTCGCGAAACATGTCAATACGGCTCTGCGACATGTGATTCGCTCGAGTGTTTGTAAACATGCGTCAAAAGCATGTGATTTCTGCTGACGACACACTGCGTTCTAGACGGACAGCCAATCAGAAAACGGGGGTGTGTGAGCTGGGCGGGGCCTCGCCGAAGCGCTGTCGAACATTCTGTTCGCTCGGCAACACGACGCTTTGCAATTGAAAATGCAGTTCAAGTAATTATCATCCGTCGTTTGACATCATTGAGAGTTAGAATAACTCAACGACACGTGTGTTCAGGTCAGTGGGGTTTTTCTATCAAGTAAAGTTGTGAAGTACTTTAGGCGTTGCGTTGTTATAAATAATCCACCTTCAGGGAAAATAGGCTGTTTTGTGTGACAGGTTGATGAACTTTTGTATCACATGTGTTTTCGTTCTAACGTTAATGCAAAACAATGTATTATTATTCGAAGAACGTCATATATGTTGGTAAGTCAGTCTGTCCTGATTTGGTGCATCATAAGGATGCTGTCAGTTAACGTATGTATATTGAGATGCTTAAGGAATAACGTTACCTTGACTTGTTTCCATGGAAATATTATCATGAGTTAAATATAACTTACGGGGGGTGATTCTTAGAAATAAACAAATCAAGGTGGGGTGTGCAGGGAAGAGGAGGGTTCTGCTGCGACAAAGGTGTGTGTGTGTGTGTGTGTGTGTGTGGCCTAGCCTACTTGGCGTGGCAAAGATAGAATGTTACGCAGTTCTTATTTACAACCCAGTGTGCTTTGCCCTGACCCATGTAATATGTTTTCATCACGAACAGTCATGAACACCATAACAGGTGAGCTCTTTTTTTCTTCTAAGGTTAATTAAAACATATAAAGTTTCCGGACAGACATCAGTCGATTTACCAAATAGTTTGAAGCTGTCCTGAGCATACACACATACCGTCAGATTTGCATGAAAGACTTATTGCCTGTTCATTTTATTATGACTGGGTTTATGTAACCTATTGATTCTGTGGTCCTTATTTTCATTTCTTATTGTTTGCTGTGCCGTGGGGTAAATATACGAGGTTTAACCCCACCATCAGCCTTTTATTTCTCAGCTAATTATGTTTTTAGTCAAGTGCGCACCTTTTATTTCTGATGTAAACAAAGCAGGCATGTATTTTTCCACTGCCACTGGGTGGCGCTTTTGTGCGACTGACTGCACAGATTAGCTAATTTCCAACAGTTATTGTCTTGAGTGGAATTTATTATTATTTTATTTTTTAAATCTATTTAAATTATTAATTTTTAAATAACTAAATATATTATGTCTTTAAGTAATATTTAAAATATATTTATTACACACTAAAATTGTTATATTAGACAAATTTTATATTTGTCTAATTTGATATTTACAGCTCACAGTGAAGCATTGGCTGGAAAGCATTGACTATGCATTGACTGTGGACAGGTAATGTTAACTGAAAGGTTGTAGGCTCAAACCCCACAAGAGATAATTCATGAACTATCATTATTGTGCCACTGAATAATGCATTTATGCACTTAACCTCAGGTTGATTTATGGGGACTGTCTCTGTATATACAGCATCAGCTAAAATGACAAATATAATAATTAGAGTTACTATATCCAAGAGAGTAGGATAAGTATTTTGAATGCTGATTCATCAAACTCAAACCTTGAGCTCACTATCATTTAGAATACGCTGTGCAATGTGTGTGTGTAATGCAATTAATATCAATTTGTACATATTTTTGTTTTCTAGTGGATCTGGGTTGAAGAGCGAATGCACCACTTTAAAGGTATGTGTCGACATATTAGCAAACATATTGCTTGATTTTTGTATAGATTTGTGATAAAAACAGATCTTGCCTGTCACTTGTCTTTGTGGCACCATTGCGTGTTTACAGTGGCAATCTGCCGTTTCATCCACCCAAGCCAAAAAAAGCCAAAAGCAGAATAAGGTTAGCCATGTCATCGTTTCCCTCCACCAAATTTAAATAATGGGAATTCACCCTCACGGAGTATTATAACCTCATATAAAACTCATTGATGGCATGAGAATCAGCTGCCGTGGCATTTTGGCCAAGATCATCATTTCTCTATTTACTTTGGAAGATATATTAACAAGTGCATCATTCAGGGTCAATGAGTAGTCATTGGACCAGGCTCCCGTACTGATAGAGATTAAGTCGACAGGAAGTATTAGGTTAAGATGACGTGACTTCTTTAATAGCAGACAGGAAGGACGCTAGTTAGCATGCAGTGTTGCTGTATATCCTGTTTGACTTGATAAGGAGACAAACGTGAATACATTTTGTATTGATAAAGAGATCATTTTCTGTCTTGTATCCAATGTTTCTTTATAAAAAAATGCCTTCATTGGCATATTCTGTCTAATATTAAACTACATTGTAATCCTTCATTGGTTGGACCTAGGGGTAAAATAAAGTCAGAAGGGTTCAATCCAAACCTCAGGTGTATTCCTACTATTAGACTATTAGAAGTGAGCCATCACTAAAATTAAATGTTTGTTCAACTCAAACAAATTCCATTTGTTCTTAAGTTAGTTGTCCTACACAAAGTTTCCACTGACAAGCAATTTGTTTGTTCAGACTGAATGCAACTTGAGTCTATTCTCAACATAAAGGTGCGGTCAGATTAGTAAAATTAGTGTGGGGAAAATTAAATTGTCTTTGTGAAAAATACAGCAAAACCCTGCAGGTTTCCGTTGGTCAGTGTGGTGAAGTCACATGATCAAATTGAATATGAGAGAAATCGACATGGGGAACTTTTCCACCCTTGGGAAACTCAATGGATTGAGTAATGATAAATGTAACCACACCTTAACTGATGTTAAATATACAGTTATGCAGAGTTGAACATTAACAGATTAATTGAATATTTATTAATCAATTTGATTTCTTTTTTTTTCTATATTTTATATATTCATTTATGTATTTTATATCTTTTTATTTAACATATTATTTTATTTATTACTGTTTTTGTTGGTTTCAAAAGGCAGGAGCAGATTACGAAAGCTATAGATTCTGTCAATAAATTCTGACATAAGAAATTGTCAATTTTTTGGTATTATTTACTGCATTAAGTGCAATGCATCTCTGCATTTATTGCTTCAAGTTATTTACAATTAGGGTTGAAACTTTTCAGAAACTTTCCATGGGAAGTTAACATGGGCAATTTTGGAAATATTCCAAGTTGGAGAATTTATGGGAATTAAAGAGAATTGATTGGAAATTTGAGATAATTTATAAAAACTGTATTATATAAAAAATGAAAATGTAAACATTTGGTTTGGTCATAAGCAGACATGCATGCAAAGTACTAAAGCAAATTTATCTTAATTAATGATTTATTTGTGAGCATAACTTTAATCAATTCTTTCACTGAACAACAAAAAAGCATGAATGTTGAATAAATAAATGAGCCCTGTGATACCCCCAGAAAATCAGCTGGATTTGCATGAAATCTGGTTGTCTGGCTGGCTAACCAGTTTATTCCTGTTAACTCCCATACATTCCCATTAATTCCCATTGAAAGTTTCCAACTTTGAGATTTTGTAATCCTATTTGCAATGGTGCACACATCAGATAGATAGATGTTGTGGAAGTCATACCAGCCATCAGCCTAACAGATGCCCTCATATCTGTAATGTTATATAATAGCTGTCCCGATATACCCTGACATAAACAGATTGAAACACAGCTTGGGTAAGAATCCACTGTAAATTGTTCAGAAAAGATATAGACGAATGAACGTTTATTAACGTCTCAAGCAACTAGTTGGTTCTAGTTCATTGTAGAGTCTATTTTCCAATAGGTCTGTATCTTCTTGCATACTTACGATACCTTAATCAATACACAGTTGACATTGTTCTGGTGCCATGTTGTAATGCGATAAAAGGTGGTTCAAAACCCATTAGGGAGATACAGTAGAAGCTCCTCTTTAGGCGTGACGCAGATATTTGATAACTTAAAGACAGAAATGTTAATAGCATAGCAACAGAATAGCATCATGCTTTATAGTGTAGCATTTCATACACTGTTCATCTCTCAATCCAAGATATATTCTGGAGCACAGAGAAGGATTATCATTCGCTGGTGGTGTGTCATTTACTGCAGGCTGCCAGCTGACATGCCTCACTTCCACACTTGTCAAATATAGGAGCATGCTGGCAACTGTGGTCTGTATTAAAGTGCGTCAGTCAGGTTACTCTGAGTCCTGTTATGTTATCATTATAGTATATGTGTAAATATTTGCTATTTGATTGGATTTTCAGAGAAGCAGTTTAGTAACAGATTAATTAAATATGTTTTTATCGGGATTTAGAAAGGTTTTAATCATTTTGACCTCCTGTTACTTCAAGGCTTTTAAGTTTGATAATTATTTATAACTAATAATATTAGTAGAAAATATTTATTTTAAAAATAAAACAATTAATTAAATAATTAAATATTTATTTTAATAATTTAATAAATATTTAATAATTTTTGTATTATTATTAGTTATTATTATTAAATTATTTTTACAATTAACATTTTATGCCAAATATTTTAATTGAATTAAAAGCAGATTTTAATTTCAGATGCGATTATCAAAGTTCACCCTCCCCTTGTCCTCAGACATGCATCACCTTTGTTTTGAATATGGTGACGTAATCCATGTTGTTCTGCTGTCTCCATAGTTACAGATCTGTAGTCATAAAACAGGAAGAAGTCTACTCATGATTCTGCAGTTTTTTTACCACACCTTGCATGTCTATTTCGCTAATCTGTCCGAGCGATGGAATGGTGTTACTTTATATAAGACGGTCAGACGTCACCAGTGATGTTCATAGAATCGAGATTGTTTCAGTCCCTGCCCATAGTGTCTGATTTATCCGTCCCCCGACAGCCTGGATATTTTAAACAGGCCGAGCAAATAGGCCGAGATTAAAAACACGAGAAACAAAACAGCCCAGTTGTTACATAACTAAAACAGAGCTCTGCGATGTGCCTTTAAAAGCTGCAGGCTGTCAGGTGATCACAGGGGCACCGTCATCTCAGTTCACCGAGACACCAGCACGTCTCTCAGATACGCGGATGAGACGCTGACGCTGATATGGGGGGGCTGATGGGTAGAGGAACAGTTATAGGAGGACAGAGGGGAGAGGAGGACACCTGATAGACAGGAAAAGAGAGAAGCCAACTGTAATCAAAGTGCCTCTCTCGCTCCCTGTCTTTCACTTTCCCATCCGTTATGTGGATTTTTCGAGATGCTGCATTTGTGTGGTCATAACAGAGAGAGAAAAAGACCCAAGAATTAAGTGCTGCGTCACAATGAGTGAGAGAGACAAACTGAAGGAGAAGGAGACAGAAGGATTGTGCGAGCGTTCAAAGCAACCGTCGGTCTCTGCGATTACAATGTGCGTCTTTGTATTAGCCATCTATTTATGTAGACATGTGTCTGTCTGTATGTCTGAAAAAAACAGCAGCGATTCTGCTGTTGCAACAAGATGAAAATAGAGCGAGCAGGAGAGGGTGGAGGTCTGGTGGAGAGAGAGGGAGGGAGGGAGGGAGAGAGAGAGAGAGAGATTTTGGATTACTTGCTACGTCACTTTTTCACGTCGAGAGGAAAACAGCAGCTAGGAGGAGAGGATTCGGACATGTGTGCTTTTCTCCTACCTGTGAGTGTATTCCAGCCCTTTCGTCTGCTCGTCCGCCTTTCAGCCTCGTCTTCTCCATCTCTGTTTCTCTCCCACTCTCTCTGATTTCACATTTTAGTTCATTTCTCCACAATCGCAGCTCCAACATGGATGCTGAGAACGAGGTAGAGTTTCTCGAATTGTGTGCGTAGAGGTTCGGTGTGCGACAACGTTTGCTGGGCGTGTGATGGCGTCGCGAGGTGTATACAGGGCTCTAAAAACTGTTAACAATACAAACGCAATAACAAAACAAACGCTGCTCTCTAACGTTCCTGAGAGATACAAGAATAGTTGGAGATGTTAACATAAATGCAGTTGTTTACCTTATGTTCAAGCCAACGCATCGGATACCACAAGTGTCATAAACGTAATTGCAGTACGCATATTTACGGTCGATACTGATACCGATATACGTTACAACATCTTTTCTGGCTCCTCGTAACAGGTAAGTGATTTATAAAGGGCTATTTACTGTTAGGCTGACCTGAGACCAGTCTTTGGCTCCGTGAGACATCATAATAGGTGGCTTACTTTATGTATTGTATGCCCCATATATTAGGTAGGATGATAGAAGAGCAAGTAGACTAAATCACTAAATTTGTGATCTTTTGGCAGGGAGGAGGGCAGATGTCACCCCTCAATCAACAACATTTGTTTCTGCAGAGCTACGAGAAACACAAGTTGTGACGCAGTCATATTTTCAGAGCATGACTGTTTTAACCTCTGGTTCTCTCTCTCTCTCTGCATCTTACCTTTGATTTGGGGGTTAAATTGCGTCCTGAGGAGGGTCATGTTGATGAAAAGGATCGAAATGTCATGGGAGGGATCTTGGGAAAGAACTAGAACGAGAGAGAGGGAAATTGTTTACCTTGCTCTCTTGGTGACTGTGCACTGGCAGGCGTTCAGTTCACATGCGCTAGACTTCCCAATGCAGCCGCATCAGAGAGATGAGTGATAGAGCTGCGCTCCTATCAGGCGCCGGTTGTTGCTTCCGACTTTTTGAAGCTCCAAATCCCATTGGATTAGCCCTGGAAAGCAGCTGGAGAGAATAATCTAATTGGTTAGAAGATAATGTTAACATTTGTGAGTACTCAAACAACAAGTTGGTTCTAATTCATTGTTACGTCAGAGTGTTGTTATTTTAGAGAGCTGTTGCTTGGACTATGGAAAATGTGCTAAAGTGTGTTATTTAAAGGAATTATCCACCCAAAAGTTAACAAACTGTGAACCTTTATGACTGGTTTTCTTTTTGGGGAAGACAAAAGGAGATATTTTGAAGAATGACTATGTTGTTTGCCCATATAATGAAAGTCAATGGGGTCCAATGTTATTTGGACAACAACATTCTTCAAAATATCTTTGTAAGAACGATTTTAATGCTGTATAAAGGAATCGTCTTTTCAAAAACCTGTGAAAAGAAGATATTTTGGTGAATGCTGGTTACCAGTTTCAGTTCCCATTCACTTTCTTCAAACTATCTTCTTTTGTGTTCCACAGAAGAAAGAAATTCATACTGGTTTGGAGCAACATGTGGGTGAATAAATTATGACAGAATCTTAATTTTAGTGCTTCTTTATATAAGCACTAGTTAAGATTAATTTTCAGTACATTATTATGTACACAGTATGGTCTAGTTAAGCACATGTGGTTTCATTATATCGAACGATTGTATGACTAGAATTCTCAACTAATTTTTAATTATTTGACTTTCTTTTTAATCCCTGCTGATTTGTTACGTCGATCAGTTGCCTTCTTTCTTTGCTAGTTGACCACTGAGCTTCTTGTTTAGTCAGGCAGTATCAAAACAGAGTCTTGCAATTGAAGTTTGTTTACGTGTATGCGATTTGTTCTATTAGGGAGACGGTACTGTCCTGAAACCTGTTGCGTGTCGAGCGGCGCTGTCCCCGGGTTACGTCCGAGTGTGTTTGTGAGTGAGGCAGAGGCCTGCACTGCAGCTGTTAATGCTGCATTAGACGCCACAGACTGGAGCGCTGGCAAACATTGGTGGCACCAGAGGGCCAGAGGGGACTGCATCCTCGTCTACCTTATCCTCCTATCATGAGGAGGGGCTTATTTATGGATGAATCTCACCACATGAGTTAACCCATGGCCGTCTGGGTTTAGGATCATGTTGTGACGCAGATTGTAACTTGTGCTGTTCTTTCCTGATTTTTAGCCTTGTATTGTTGCACCGTGATATCGGTGTCAGAGAAGGCAATTTCTTCCAAGAACTTATCTTTACTTTTATATATGTTATTTTTTGGTGATATTGTGATGGAAAACAAATATGTTTGTGAAGTGAATTTTAAGTAAAGTCATGCATAAGTGAATGCGTATTCAAAAAAAAAAAACTACAGTTATTCGTACTTAAGCTTCAACTTTTTAAAAAGCTGTTCTTGTCTCGATCCAACAGTTTCACTTTTAAATTGCATAAATTGCATTTTTGAGCTTTATATAGGCAATCCATAGAATTTTGGACCACAAAAAGAATTTTAGACCCATTAATTTAATTGCATTAAATTATCAAACCAAAGGATTCTGTTATTTTTCACAATGACATTCATTGATTTTAAATGCACTTTGTGTCCTAATAGATAGATAGATAGATAGATAGATAGATAGATAGATAGATAGATAGATAGATAGATAGATAGATAGATAGATAGATAGATAGATAGATAGATAGATAGATAGATAGATAGGATAAGATTATTATAAGATAATTATATTATCTTATATT
The DNA here is from genome assembly GCF_016745375.1 of Pimephales promelas. The sequence continues at coordinate 8,093,984 of NW_024121654.1, forward strand.
ATTTCTGGCTTTTTTATTTGTTTTAAATTTAAAAAAAATTATTAATTAGATATTTACTCATTTGTTTCTTTTTTCATTTACCAGAAAAACAAAGTTACCCCTTCTAAGTCTTTTGTAAATATTGCACAACAGGTCGAAGGCAAACAAACAGGCAGAAGAAAGTGAGAGGGGCAACCAGATACCTCTAAACAGCAACTGTCGCCATGCTCTCGGCTCAGTCGGGAAACTCCCACGAGTTCTGTCCTATCAGCCAGATAAGGGTTACCGAGCTCCTGGGGCATGTTTCAGCTCTGCCACACGGCTCAAAGCAAACACAGACTGCAGGCTTTGAGCAAACTAAAGAAGGCAGGAAAAAAAAATATATATTTTGACATCCATGAATTGCTTTACTGAATCTCTCTTAATCAGTCTGTGGGAAGGGACACTTGAAAAGATTTAGAAGGAAGTTGTAATAAAGTTGACAACTTATATGTCGCATGAGTGGGATGTTTATCTGGCAAAGGGTTTGGCTCTGAGGACGCAGATAAGTAAAGAACAAAAAACCTTGGCAAAGCGTCAGTCTACAGGGCAGTACCTGCCGCCACACCCTCGCCGAGTGCTGGCGTCAGGAATCTCCCTTCCAGATTGCTCCATTTCCTGCGCTCACTTCATTTCGAAGAGACTGCGGTGGTGGAGGCAGCAAAACACATTAACATCTCCTTTAGAGAAGCTCGATTCTATATGCCACATGTCTAGTGAGTACTTGACGTTCGAGGTTTAAAACTGTTTTTTACATAATTTTCTATCGATTTTAAAAGCCAAGCAAATTACATTTTGACATGGTTGAATGTATTGATCTTTGGTCATATACTGTATTGCTGACTTGTTTTGCTCTTAAATCTTTCCTGGTTTGCTTGCGTAGGCGTTGCCTCACATTCCCAGGCTCTGTGCGCGTGTGCCATTGAGTGACAGATGAAACTGCTGTAAGCATACAGGGTGTTCTCTAGAGCTGTGGTGCTCAACTGGTTTTGCATCAGGACCAAAAGTTTACAACTTAATACAGTTCAATTGTTCACATGTTAGCTGAAACTCATTAGTTAGTTAGAAAAACTTTAGAGAAGAGCATTTTGCTAAATATATGCATATATCCTTATATATTTACTTAAAGTTGCAGTCTGCAGTTTTTATCCTATTTGTCGCCATCTCTGTTCGAAATCTGCAATTGCGGTTATTCACGGAATGATCAACTTTATGTGGGTTGTGCCTCAGCACAGCACAGACCGGATGAATCCAATGTTTTGAGGAGACTGTGAGGCTGTCTGTGACTGCGTGGTGTGGATACTGTCATTCATAATCACAGATTATACTTTTTGTAAGTATGATCAACATAGGAATTTTCACCGGAAAATGTCATCTGAACTAGTAAGAAACATCCACTTTTGTTCTGACCAACTAAGGGAAAAAATCATTGCAGTAAATCGTGCTGATTAAATCTAACGATCGCTTATCATATCACGTCAAACCGTGCAAATTATACTTTGTTGTCAAATTGTTAATGTTCAACATCAGCATTGTGTGACTACATTCAATGCCCTTCCGAGATTATATAGCCTACTAGCCGAGACTCTTCTTTATGTGTACAGATGTGACGTAATGACGCAAAGACAATCAAATTTCCCACGAAAATCCACCACTGAAATTAAAAACGTTATGTGAACTACATGCTGTAAGAATATAGTTTTTATTGTTAGTTTGTTATTGCATTATTGTAAAGTTTTGCCAAAATATTAGTACATTTATAAATAAATGTATTGTACTATTTTACTTGTATACAATAAAATAATGAATTGATCATGCTACAATTTATTATAATAATTATATATATATATACATTTTGTTTGTTTAGATTTTATTATATCTATAACATTTTATTATTGCATTTAGCTCACTGCCCTCAAGCCACTGTAGAACATTGAGAGGGAGCAGTTCGTAAATGTCTGATATCAATATTCATGTCTGTATTCTCAAGAAGTTACAAATTGCACGAGAAATACAATAGGTTTCAGTTTATAAAGTGGTTGTAACTATGGAGACGGAGGCAGGGATTGATCACTTAGGTATGAAGCTATACTGTACATACTTTCTGCTTGCAATTTTCCACTTAAAGCCCACAAACACCAGGCTGTTCACAGTTCTTCATCCATGCCAAATTTGCTTAGTCAGATTGTAAATCAGCATTGTCTTGTCTTTATTCATTATTCACTTGCATTATGCCTCTGCATTTGCCTGTTATGGGTGCCTTATCTAGAGTTTATGAAACCACGTTATCTTTTATCCTCCGATCGATAATTCTTCTAATTCTATTGCTTAACGTCATGTAACATTTAATTGCTTTGTCATCTACCTAAATATTATTCAAACCATTATCAACCATTAACATTTTATTTTATTAAATATTATAAAATGTATTATAAACATTATTAAAATTATTTGTTAAATGTTATTCAATTTATTAGGAATAATACTGATGTTATTATTATTAAATATTAATATTTTATTTTGTTAAATAGTATTTATTTTATTTTGTTAATATTAATAAATATGATTTTTTGAAGCCGTACTTACATTTTGCCTTGCTGCTGACATAACAGCTCATGTAACAGCAGGATGCCATCAGCCAATGGTAAGGATGATATTTTCCTGCAGCTTTAGCGGGAGTCGTCACATAGCAATTACAGACAAGAAAACCTTTGCATTTTGTTGTTTTGGTTTCCAGACACATGATCCAGAGACGGCTCTCCTAAATCCAAAAGCTGCAACTGCCTTTTGATATTAATGGAGAAGTGGAAGAAGTTTCATTCAACATTGATTTTTGCACTGTGGAAAAATACTACCTGTTTGTTTAGCAACAAGAAGTAAAAATTATTACAAAATATACTGAATGTGACGTAATATTCTGTTTTCTTTCTTTTTTCTGAAGCCCTGCCATCTGTGATGCAGCTGTTGTGTTATGTTTCGGCACCTGACGTCGAAGGAAAGCCTATGACGGAGTCTGACCATGTCTCCTCTTGGAAGCTGATTTCAAGTGGTGGCTTAGAGTGATGATGAAATTAATCTAGCACCATTTGAAATCAGTGTTCTTGGGGTGGGAAATGCATCACTTCTTATCTGGAAAACTGACAACAATCATTATGCTTTAAACTTTGTACATCTTATATCAAATTTGACTTAGACCAATGTCCTTTACCCAAGGTTGACCGATTTCTTTTGGTGTTCAGAGTCTTTTGGGGTTTCTAGCACCATTTGAAATCGGTTACAATGAAGGACAGATAACAACGCTGGAGCAAAAAAAAAGACCTCTCTATTACCGTATATTTAACAGAATGTTTCATGGTCTTGCACTGAGTACAATCATCCAAAATTATATACAACCCACATAAGTAATGCTATACAACATAAACTTTACAGTCTAACACAAAAAAAGTTACTCAGTTGTTTCAAATTCTCACAGTCAGACAGGTGATAACTTGTTACAATGCCATAAAGTACCACTAGGTGGCGTGGTTGCTTATTATTTGTGGTTAGACACATTATTATACCAAGAATGAAATGAAACTAGCAACAGAGTAGGACAGGTGATGCTTCATTTAAATCCGATTTGCACATATTTGTACATTATTTTTGTCATGCTTTTGTCATTTTTACACAGACCTAAACATTTCTATTAGGGAAGTGAACTTTCTTTCAGACAAAAATTAATTATCTAAAATTTATAATAGTCTGTTTTCATTTACAACACACATAAAACATAGAAATTAGGATTCTGCCACTTAAATCTATTTTATAAGTGGACATCCGGACACAGATCTTCTACAAGACTTCTTCCCATTGCAGCTGATAAGGTAAAAAATAAATAAAAACATTTATGCTAATGTTTTATATTTTATTGTTTGGATTAATTGCGCTGGTTGTTAATTGTCTATAGCTGTGGTTGTTTTATCTCTTTTTTACTCACAAAATTTAATCTCAAATCAATATTTTATGTCTTATGTTTATTTATTAGCCATTTAAAAAATAATGGCTAGATTTCACTATCCCTTATGATTATTATAATTTTTCTCATATTGTCTCAGAAATAGCTGAGGTTTGTTGTTGATGTGTGATAATGTTTTCAGGGGGGAGGGGGGGGGGATAAGTGAATCAGTTTAACAACAATGTAGCAATAATAACCCCACAAGAACCAATATGGATAAAGAAGGCGCAAAAGAAGGCGAAAAGATTAATTTGCCACAGTCAATTAGACATTGGCTTCCTTCACAAATACAGAGCATTAGGAGAACATAGGCCATCTCGGTCATTTCCGGTGAACTGCTGTCATTCTGTACTCGCTGTACATCGACACCAAACCATCAATGGTTGACTTTTTAATGTATTTATATTTAAATGCAGTTATCATAATAAACTAAATTTGCCAATAAACTAATTTTCTAGATTGCAATAAAGACGACGCTTACGGGAACGTTGGAATAAGAAACACTGTCGGACACGTGCACGCAACATTTTTCCAGCAAATGTTATTTTTAATGTGATGACCAAAAACATTATTTGTTCATCCTTCCGAGATTGTCCCTATTTGTAAAATCTAACATTTCAAAATGTAAGAAATACAACATTTGATAGAAAACACTTTTATGAAAAAAGAGAAAAAAAAGAAAACAATTGCCACTATAACCTGCAGATGTCAGCAGAGGATAATGTATTGGCATTTTAACCATTTCCAGTAATATTTTCCCACTCGTCGCTTTTGAATAAATATTAAACATTATAAAATCACTACATTAAAAAATAAATTGTCAATGTGAAGTATAAATTATCACAACACATTATCACAAAATGAACTCACAAAGTCTAATGAAAAACAACTTATAGGCAATAAACGCTCTCCCTTTATAATCACTGACAGAAAAGCTCAGATTTCGGCACACTTGTGAAAATCAAATCAATTGCATAATTAATCTTTAATTTACAGTGCGTTTAGGCTTTTTACACTCTAAAGTTTGAAAACTGATGGTTTTATGCTTAGGAGGAAATGTGCGTGTTTTTTTTTTTTTTTTTCATTTTACATTTGAATAACTAAATGAATGCAAGGCCCGACTAAGTGACTAGATTACAAACTATTACAGTATTGATTGTTTTAAAGCTACCTCGGGATGGATGATGCCAACACACCAAAAGTGACATTTCACCGTAAGTTTTTTCAACTGGCTCATATTGTAACGAAGTTCTTAAAGTTTAAGTTCCCCCCGAAATGAAAATTCTGTCAGTAGCTACTCACCCTCATGTTGTTCCAACCCCGTAACACAAATTAAGATATTTTTATTAAATCTGAGAGCTGGATCCCTCCATAGGCTTCTTAAGGGATAGAAACTGGACGGCCCAAAAGTTATGCACATCGTTAAAATAGTCCGAGTGACTACATTGGCTCACCCTATCAAGCGACGACGAGAACTTTATGTGCGCATAAAAACAAACCAAAACAACGACTTTGTTTAACTATTCATTTCCTTCTCGGACCCGTGAGATTCAAACTACGCACAGCTTCTAGTTGTACGTCAAACGCATCACAAACACATGACCAGCGTCGGTCAATTGGGCTCTATGCACGGCGGTATTTCCGGTGAGGATGCTCGATAACTTCCGCCGATCGTAGAGTCTAATGCAATACTGAGAATTTATATTGAATTTTATACTCCATGGTTATACTAAAGAAAAGTTAGTCACAAAAAACAGACACCCCTCGTTGTGTTTATGCTTCTTTTTAAATCACATTCTAAACCTATGAACGTTTCGTTTCAAAGACAGGACAGTAAATTTTGAAGACTCTGCCATAATCCCGTTTTCCTCTGTTTTCCCCCGCTTTAATCTCTCCAACCGGAAACTGTTGAGCATCCTTGCGTCAAATGCAGAACTTATGCGTGCATATAGCCCATTGCGTGCAACACTACGGTGTGTTCGACATCGGCTGCAGCTGGATGTAACTGATCGGCAAGAGTTGCCGTGTGCAGGCGGGGAGGAGCTGCAAACAGACACATGAAGTCGAGTCATGTGAAGTCAGCGCTGCATCGAGTCAAATGGGGTAATCCATCAGTCGGAAGTAGATGCTTCGCGAGCCGCCATTGTAGCAGAACTTCACCTGCTGTCACCATCCCATTGACACCCATTCATTTTGGCGTTACTTTGACAGCGAATAACTTTACACCTGAGGCGTCCAAATAATTTATTTATTTATTTCTAAAGAAACACAACAATGTATAAAATGCTCCATTAGCTTGTATCTTACGTTATGGCCCACCTGTTTTTGTAAAAATAGGCTAAAGATTGCGTGATAACCACGGGACTTTCTGTCTCACAATAGAGACATTATAGACAGGAGGAGAAGCTCGCAGGCAATCTTTTACGGTCTGTGAGGCAATCGGGGGGACACTGAGGAACAAAGTCACGGTAGAAGCACATAAATAGAGAGTCCATAAAAGCAACGGGACAAAATATTTCAACAATGTTTTTGAGGAATTAGGTGCTTCAGATTTGTCTTGGCACAGCTACTAGAAAATTTCCACCTGTCAGACTGTCGTCACGCTCAGCTTGAGCCTGCGCGGTCGCTCAGACGTCAGACGGGAAGTGCAATAATAAGGCTTCAGTCTTCTCCGTTGAAATCAATGGGGTCGCTATGGCCATTTCTTTTACTGTCTATGATCAGGTCGGACAAAATTTCAAACAGGCATGCACTGCTTCAAGTCAGCTACCGATCGGTCTGCGCAGAGCTGCATGAAGTTGAACAAGCCTTAAGCTTTGCATAGTTTTCACCACGTGAATGGTTGGAACAGCACGAGGGTGAGTCATTACTGACAGAATTTTTATTTTGGGGTGAACTTTCCCTTTAAGAACATTGTGTGCAAATTGTCAATTGAAGACCAATTGAAGTGAAGGTCAAGTATTCTTTTGCCTGGAAAGAAGCAGGTACCAGATGGACAACATACGGAGGGATGTTTCTTAGGAGCGGTCAACATTTTAGAGCTAGTGATGCCGTGCAGTGGAGCATGCCGTGTGGTCAGTTGGCAGTTGGCCCATTGCTGTAACTACCTTTATGTATCTCCAATCTGACATACGAAACAACTTATGAGAACAATTGTGAAGTGTTAGAATATAGATTTACTCACCACAACTGAGCTTCATATGTGACATTTTTTTTTTGTTTCAACACCTGGAAAGAGAGAAAGGCTGTTTAGAATGCAGTAAAGTGCTATTACTTATTAAAAAGCAATACTGTACTTTAGGGATTGTTTTAAATTGTATCGCACACATGCTGTTTTTTACTGGCAAAACGACTCAACAAGGGCTTACCTTGTCGGCAAGGTAAAATTAAAATTAGAGCTGCCAAAATCAAACATTCAAACTATCTATTATCGAAAGAATCAAATTCACATAGCAAGTTAACATAAATTTAAATGATGCTTTATTAAATTAAATAAATAAATTGACTTACATGAAATCCAGTTGTCTAGGGTCTCTGGTGTGGAAGGTAAGCACACTAACAAGGACACTGAAGACCGCAGCCTCTTGAGGCCTGGGGAGTGAGGTTTACATGCACAGCTCTAACAGGCCTAGGTCCGATTTAGTTCATTTTAAATGAAAATGTTATGTTATTTACATTATTCTTGAGGATTCTTCATCTGTATGTTTTGATCATATACCAATTTAGAGATTTACTGCTTTGGATGGATGATGAAAACCAAAGTAGAACGCACTTTCTTATTCAGACATGGGATTTGTATTTGCAGTTGCCAGCTGCAACAAACTGCTCTGATTACAATTCAGAAGAAAGTATAAGCTTCTATGAGTTTTTATATCTACTTCTACTTGTGCTTTACCATATTATAGTAAATGCAAAAGTCATAGATGTTTCATAAAACGTTTTTTTAATATGGTTATGTGTTTATTAAATGTGCCAGTAGGAGATTCAAAAAATATTGTGAATTTGTGATAAATCAGTCACTGCATCTGACATTGAATACTTCCCCCTATAGACCATTCAATATTATGTGAAATACAGTATGCCAGATTGGTGTGTCTGAATGCAAAGTATTCAAAAAACAGTAGACGAAATGTGCCCAAATGACCTACTACTTCCGCCGAGATTCTGAAGAGTGCATTCAAATGGCAGTGAAGCAATCACAACAAAATCACAACACGGAATAATAACATCATGAATTTCAATATATAGAGGCCTACCGAAAAGGTTACCAATTTTGTTAAAGGTGAAGTGCATCTCCCTATGCCGATACAACACTACACAAAGCTAATGAATTCAAAACTATAACAAAAGAACACTGTCTGATAACAAAGATAACATGTTTTTCAGTTCAATGTGATTCTGCGAAAAGGAGCTGTATGCAAGAAATTTATTTCAAATAATCATACATTTTACCTGTGGTGTCAAGACATTAACAAATCATGTTCATTTCAAATACTTAGATCACTGACAACAATAGTCCGGCGAGGATATTGAAGTGAAGTGGCAGCCCTCAACGTTGATGTCATGTTGTGTTTTGTGTGATGCTCCACCCTCCACTGATCTACCAATCACGGAGTCAGTAGTGTTGCGGCATTCGGGTTGCCAGCTCCTCTAGTTACCACAGCTGCAGATACAAACCTGTCGGAATCGGATAAAGAACATCTTACGATGAAAAAATAACTTGATATGTCCGAAATAAATTAACAGAAAAAAAAAAAAGAAAAAGAAAAAAACTTGTCACTTGCCATTGGAAGCTTCTTGCAACAGCCTACGTTCCTGCTGGATCCTACAGTACATCTAGCAACCTTGAGGGAAGCAGTGAGGGACTTGGGATACACCACTCTACGGTGCAAAGTAATTGCAGTTCCAGTTTTAGCCACAATCTTGCATATGATTCCTTTAAGACCAAATCTGGGCCAAATCATAGGCCAGACACACCGGTCGGGTCGGCCAAAAGAGTTTGTGTATGTTCAATCAAATTTGTGTGTGTGAAAGCCTGGCCTGGATTAGAATGAGGTCTCAAATCTCAGTCTCCATCCATCTTTCTCCCAGTAACGTGATCACCCCATAAGTTAAGCCTCTAGACAGATTGTGTACTGGTAAGTGGGGCAGTGATGGTGGCTTTTTGATGGGACAGAAGGTTACTCAGCACTTTAAAGGAGATAAGACTGTATGGAGCATAAAAAAAAAAAAAGAAGTTAAGATGCTTTAGACAATTTGTGTCCAAGGCATCACTGGAAGCCCCATTTTGAGAAGTATTTTTAGTTTGACATTTAAAAAAAAAAAAAAAAAAACACATTTAGAAAATGTTCTAGCGTACATTTCAGGACAAAAAAAAAGAAAAAAAATTTGTAAAGCATCTGGATTGATCCTACTTTATTTCGCTTTCCATTATCATAATTTGTTGACATGAACAAGACAGACAAAAGGATGGTCATTCAATTTTTACAGCTGTACGTCACTTCCAGATATTTAGAAACTTTCATGCATGGATCAGCGAAGACAGAATTTGAAGCACTTAGTTGACAAGACTTCTTCCCGTCGCACCTTAGGAGAGAGAAAATTCGAAGAATTAGAAAAGACTACCTATTAGCTATAGTATCAATAGTTACAATTTTAAAGTCAACTTCTTTCATTTCCACGTTAAGTAGCAAATTAATACAAAGGATAATGATTCTCAATTATACATTGTCCCTTGATTTAAAAATGTACACATTTGAAAGGTTTTTATCCGCTAAAATGTTAACTATTTTGTACCCGTTTTAAAAATACCTGAAGACCTAAAGTGACTCTAGATGAAGTGTAGTTGATGTACCTGGAACGCAGGCTGCTGGTCTGAGGAGAGTAACAGTCGCATCTGGTTGTCAATTTACGAGGACAGGGGACAAGACATCGCCGTCCATAATTGGCATGATGAATTTGAATAACCCCTTTACCTTTTGATACACAGACACTGATGAGATTTCTTTAGCGATTGTGATCAAATGTGAGTTAAAAAAAAAAAAAAAAAAAAAAAAGTAAATTAAACAGGGAGAAAAAAAAAAAAAAAAAAAAAAAACTGTGTACTGCAGGAGGACTGATCCACTCAAAGCATTGTAGACATGACCACACACTCATATCAGCATTGTAAAGAACACATAGAAAGAAAAGAACTTACCACACTTAATGACGCTTTCACTATTTTCACAGATTATTCTTCTTTCTACAGTTTTTATTGGGGGGATGGGGGTAAATATTAGTAAATGTTTCTTACTAATTTAATATGCCTTTATAATATTTAATAAAGTGAACAAATGGAAATTACTTGCTGGGATACAATCATAAGATATATCCAGATATTTAGAAGTCCCAGGACAAGGATCAGTGAAAACAGAATTCTCTGCAGGAACAGTACAGATCTTTCTGCCATCACACCTGATTCATGGACAGACAAGCATTAATATCCATCTTGTGCTCAATGCATAAACTAAAATAGTAAACTTTATTTTTGCTGGTTAAACCTACCGAGCGGACATTATAGAGAGGGACGCTGATGTGGAGCACTTTTTATCTGAGACCCGCTTAGCTGGTTTCCCACTAGCACAAGTTTTGCGATCAGTTCGCCCATAGTTGGCTTTAATGATCTTTATGAATCCCAAATCTGAGGTTCAAAGAAAGAGAATTGTGGCAGTTTAAGCACATCTCATGTTGTTAAGACACAAAGGCTCTCTACACTCATATTGCCCTTTTTGGGAACAAAAGCCAAACGTATAACTTAAGGACTACTCGCCACATTTGAGACGCACAGATTCTCCCTCACAAGCCATTGCTTTTTTATTTGCTTCAGCTCCTGAAGAGAAGAAACAAGTAAAGTTGCTTAAACATTCGTCACCTGAAAGTCTTTAATGAGATTGCACATGTATTAGTCAGTATTGCCTTACCATTATGATACAGAAACAGCAACACTGAAAATCCAAGAACAACAACAAAGTTAAAACATAAGAAATCATGCAAATTGTATTGGTTCTAAGTCAGTACTCACAAGTGATGCAGGTTAGCTCTTCCACCAGCATGTTGAATGTAGAAAAGAAGGAAAGCCCTGGAAATATTTTAAGGGGACATGTGAGAATAAACAACAGATGACTATGAGTTCTGAAACATGAACCATGAAACTCACCAAACAACAGTTACAGAGACCAAAGCTTGACAAAAGACTATGGAAACATGATGCCTATATGTATCCACAATGACTAATGAGTAATGACATTAGACACACCTGAAAGTAATCAACACAATGAGCCTATGGGAAGACACAACTGAAAACCACATGACATGACAGGAGTCAAATGCACAGGGTTTGTATCATGGTGCATTCACGTGTGTTGCGTTAGTGCTTTTGTTGTAGTAATGTGGTAAAAAATATGGAGATACAGAGCTGTTATTTAGCTAAAACTATTTTAGATTGCTTAAGTCATCTGTTACAAGAAAATTATTTATCAAAACTCAAACGGTAAATAATATGCTCTATATTTTTTCTAGTACCATTCACAACCAGTGTTCATGACTCTTGCGTTGCTCTCCGCCATTTTGAAAAGGTCAAAGATTATCTCGTCTCGGCAACGGCAACTCGTGCATCAAAATAGTCTACGAGAAAACGGGATTATGGCAGAGTCTTCAATATTTACTGTCCTCCCGTCTTTGAAACGAAACGTACATACGTTTAGATGTAATTTTATATATAGTTATGTTTATTTAATATAATTTTAAAAAGAAGCATAAACACAACGAGGGGTGTCTGTTTTATCTGTTTTTGTGACTAACGTTTCATTAGTATAACCATGGAGTATAAAATTCAATATAAATTCTCGGTATTGCATTGGACTCTATGATCGGCGGAAGTTATCGAGCATCCATAATCCTTCACCGGAAATAACGCCGTGCATAGAGCCCATTACCGTAGCACATGAACGTGCCATCAGGTCCTGTCTACTACACAAACATAGGTATTTTCAAAACCACCGTTCGTTCACACGTAAATGTTTGAACGATGAATAGATGAGAAACTTTTTTGAAAATGAATAGATGAGAATATATATATTTATATATATATAAAATAATTTATATGATTAAAAATGTATACTTTTTATACAATTAATCAATTGTTGGGGTCGACCCCGAAGCCTGAAGAACATTTGAAGGTTAAGAAATTATAAGCATCTACTGGTAACATTTACACCGGATCATTCACTGTACAAGTCTGGCACCGCAATATGAGGTTAACAATCGCAAAAGCGACGTACAGTCCAATATACTGACACCAATTTTTTTTTTTTTCAGCTCTTTTCTTGCACAAAAGACAGAACCAACCGTTTAAACGAAAATTTGCAGAGATTGGCATCAACACAAATGTGTGTGTTTGACTGATCATGCACAATAAGCTGCCAAAAAGAAATTTAGTACGCACTTGCAGTGTGACCAGCAGCTTTATAAGCACATGCTTCTGGTGTATGTGCACAAAAAAAAAAAAAAAACCTCAGAAATTGCATCATTCAGATCAAACGGCATTGTTTTTGCTGCCTTTTGCACTTTAAAGACTTAATCATTTAAGCCACATCTCTTAAAAATGAATTCAGATTATCCACTTTTGTTGTAGCACAGCACTGCAATCAGATGAGCGCAACAATAATAAAAACCTCTAGTGGTTTACAAATTCAGATTGGGGCAGTGATGGTGGCTTCTTAATGGGACAGGGTTATTACTTCAGCACTTTAAATTAGATAAGATTGTGTAGTGCATTTAAAAGTCTTTGGAAGATGCTTTTGAAAATGTATGGAAAGTGCTTTTTGCAATTCCTACAAAAGAAAAGCTTTACAGAAACTAAAGACAAATAGTGTTTTATGAAATATAGCATGTCATTACTAAGGAAGCCACAATTTGAAAACTATTTTTAGTTAAAAAAAAAAAATTAAAACCTATGCTTAAAAACATTTGTAAAGCATCTGGATTGATTCTACTTTTAAACTTGCTTTATTTTGATTTCCACTGTACATGACAGACATAAAAGGTGAATTTTTTTAGCAGTATGGTCAATCACATGTTTCACAACTGTATGTCACTTCCAGATACTTAAAAACACCAACACATGGATCAGAGAAGACAGAATTTGAAGCACTTAGTTGACAAGACTTCTTCCCATCACACCTTAGGAGAGAAAAAAAATTAGAAAAGACTATTAGCTCTTGTATCATTCTACAAAAAAAAAAAAAAAAAAAAAAAAAAAAAAAAAAAGTCAATTTCTTTCATTTCCACATTAAGTAGCTATACACAGGATAATGATTCTCAAATGTACTTCGTCCCTTTGGTTTACGGTTGTCAATATTTGAAGTGGAGCCAAAAAAAAAAAAAAGTTCAAAGTTGTCCTGAGATGAGAACAAGTATTAATCAAAGGGACGTATAAATTTGAAAGGTCTTAATCCACTTCAAATGTTAACCATTTTGTACTAGTTTTAAAAATAGCTGAAGACATTGTGACCTAAAGTGACTCCAGATGAAGTGTAGTTGATGTACCTGGAACGCAGGCTGCTGGTCTGAGGAGAGTAACAGTCGGCTCTGGTTGCGAATTCATGAGGGCAGGTGACAAGATCCCGCCGTCCATAATTGGCATGATGAACATGAATAACCCCTTTACCTTTTGATACACACAGACATCGATAAGATTTCTTTAATGATTGTTTGCAAATGAGTAAAAATGTCAATTAAAGAGTTTTTGGTTTTTAAAAGGAAAAAAAAAAGAGCTGTGTACTGATCTACTCAAAGCATTGTAGACATGAGACTAGACTCATTAAAAAACATAAAAAGAAAAGAACTTACCACAGTTAATGACGCTTTCACTATTTTCACACGTTACACTTCTTTCTACAGGCAAATAGTAAAATGTTTTTACTAACTTGCCATGCCTTTACACAATTTTAAACTTCAAAGTGAACAATGGAAATTAATTACTTGCAGGGTTACAGTCATAAGATACGTCCAGATATTTATAAGTCCCAAAACAAGGATCAGAGAAAACAGAGTTCCCTGCAGGAACAGTACAGCACTCTCTTCCATCACACCTGATTCATGGACAGACAAATGACAAGAGCTTAGCGTTAATATGCATCTTGTGCTTAATGCATAAACTAAAATTGTAACTTCTTTGCTGGTTAAACCTACCGAGCGGACATTATTGAGAGGGACGCTTCTGAGCTGCATTGATGATTTGAGAGCTGACTAGCTGGTTTCCCACTAGCGCATGTTGCGCAATCAGTTCGCCCATAGTTGGCTTTAACAACCTTAATGAATCCCACATCTGAGGTTCAAAGAAAGATAATGGTGCCAGTTTAAGCACATCTCATGTTGTTAGGACACAAAGGCTCAAGATACACTGATGAATCCGGTTCCCTACACTCATACGGTCCTTTTTGGGAACAAAAGCCAAACGTATAACTTAAGGACTACTCACCACATTTGAGATGCACAGATTCTCCTTCACAAGCCATTGCTTTTTTATTTGCTTCAGCTCCTGAAGAAAAGAAACAAGTAAAGTTGCTTAAACATTCTTCACCAAAAGTCTTTAATGAGATTGCACATGTATTAGTCAGTATTGCCTTACCATTATGACACAGAAACAGCAACACTGAAAATCCAATAACAATAAAGTTAAAACAAGAAATCATGCAAATTGTATTGGTTGTAAATCAGTACTTACACGTGATGCAGGTTATCTCTTCCACCAACATGTTGATTGTGGAAAAGAAGGAAAGCCCTGGAAATATTTTAAGGGGACATGTAAGAATAAACAACACATGACTTAGTTCTGAAACATAAACATGAGACTCACCAAACAGCAATTACAGAGAACAAAGCTTGACAAAAGATTATGGAAACATGATACCTATATGTATACACAAGGACTAATGAGTAAGTTAATGACATAAGACACACCTGAAAGTAATCAACACAATGAGCCTATGGGAAGACACAACTGAAAACCACATGACCATAAACCAATGAGAACATGACATGATAGGAGTCAAATGCACAGGGTGTGTATCATGGTGCGTTCACGTGTGTTGCGTTAGTGCTTTTGTTGTAGAAATGTGGTAAAAAAAAAAAAATATGGAGATACAGAGCTGTTATTTAGCTAAAACTATTTTAGATTGCTTAAGTCATCTGTTACAAGAAAATTATTTATCAAAACTCAAACGGTAAATAATATGCTCTATATTTTTTCTAGTAGCCTACCATTCACAACCAGTGTTCATGACTCTTGCGTTGCTCTCCGCCATTTTGAAAAGGTCAAAGATTATCTCATCTCGGCAACTCGTGCATCAAAATAGTCTACGAGTTGCCCGGTGGAAAATACCACATGAGGGGGTGTTCGTATGGATTTTCACGTCGGCTTTTGGTATTTACCATAATTACCGTAGCACATGAACGCACCATCACGCCCTGTCTACACAAACATAGGTATTTTCAAAAACCACCGTTCGTTCACACGTAAATGTTTGAACGATTAATAAATGAGAAACTTTTTTGAAAATGAATAGATGAGAAGTAATTATATATAAAATATACTTATATTAAAAATGTATACTTTTTCTACAATTAATCAATTGTTGGGGTCGTATAGACCCCGAAGCCCAGAAGTGTAAACGGGAAATGAAGAACATTTGAAGTTTAAGAAAATAAACATGAATCTAGTGGTAACGATCATTTCACACTGTACAAGTCTGGCACCGCAATGTGAGGTTAACAATCGCAAAAGCGACGTACAGTCCAATACTGACACCGTATCAAATTTTTATTTCAGCTCTTTTCTTGCACATAAGACATAACCGTTTAAATGAAAACTTGGAGAGATTGGCATTTTAACACAAGTGTGTTTGATCATGCACAATAAGCTGCCAAAAATAAATTTAGTACGCACTTGCAGTGTGACCAGCGGCTTTATGCGCGCATGCTTCTGGTGTTTGTGCAATCAAAAAAAAAAAAAAAAAAAAAAAAAAAAAAAAAAAACAGAAATTGCGTCATTCATATCAAATGGAGTTCTTTTTGCTGCCTTTTGCACTTGAAAGACTTAATCATTTAAGCCACATCTCTTAAAAATGAATCCAAATTATCCACTTTTGTTGTAGCACAGCAATCGAGCGTAACAATAATAAAAATCTCTAGTGGTTTACAAATTCAGAGTGGGGCAGTGATGGTGGCTTCTTAATGGGACAGGGTTATTACTCCAGCACTTTAAATTAGATAAGATTGTGTAGTGCATTTAAAAGTCTCTGGAAGATGCTTTTGAAAATGTATGGAAAGTGCTTTTTGCAATTCCTACAAAAGAAAAGCTTTACAGAAACTAAAGACAAATAGTGTTTTATGAAATATAGCATGTCATTACTAAGGAAGCCACAATTTGAAAACTATTTTTAGTTAAAAAAAAAAAATTAAAACCTATGCTTAAAAAACATTTGTAAAGCATCTGGATTGATTCTACTTTTAAACTTGCTTTATTTTGATTTCCACTGTACATGACAGACATAAAAGGTGAATTTTTTTAGCAGTATGGTCAATCACATGTTTCACAACTGTATGTCACTTCCAGATACTTAAAAACACCAACACATGGATCAGAGAAGACAGAATTTGAAGCACTTAGTTGACAAGACTTCTTCCCGTCACACCTTAGGAGAGAAAAAAAAAATTAGAAAAGACTATTAGCTCTTGTATCATTCTACAAAAAAAAAAAAAAAAAATAGCTGAAGACATTGTGACCTAAAGTGACTCCAGATGAAGTGTAGTTGATGTACCTGGAACGCAGGCTGCTGGTCTGAGGAGAGTAACAGTCGGATCTGGTTGCGAATTCATGAGGGCAGGTGACAAGATCCCGCCGTCCATAATTGGCATGATGAACATGAATAACCCCTTTACCTTTTGATACACACAGACATTGATAAGATTTCTTTAGTGATTGTTTGCAAATGAGTAAAAATGTCAATTAAAGAGTTTTTGGTTTTTAAAAGGAAAAAAAAGAGCTGTGTACTGATCCACTCAAAGCATTGTAGACATGAGACTAGACTCATTAAAAAAAACATAAAAAGAGAAGAACTTACCACAGTTAATGACGCTTTCACTATTTTCACACGTTACACTTCTTTCTACAGGCAAATAGTAAAATGTTTTTACTAATTTGCCATGCCTTTATACAATTTTAAACTTCAAAGTGAACAATGGAAATTAATTACTTGCAGGGATACAGTCATAAGATACATCCAGATATTTATAAGTCCCAAAACAAGGATCAGAGAAAACAGAGTTCCCTGCAGGAACAGTACAGCACTCTCTTCCATCACACCTGATTCATGGACAGACAAATGACAAGAGCTTAGCGTTAATATGCATCTTGTGCTTAATGCATAAACTAAAATTGTAACTTCTTTGCTGGTTAAACCTACCGAGCGGACATTATTGAGAGGGACGCTTCTGAGCTGCATTGATGATTTGAGAGCTGACTAGCTGGTTTCCCACTAGCGCATGTTGCGCAATCAGTTCGCCCATAGTTGGCTTTAACAACCTTTATGAATCCCACATCTGAGGTTCAAAGAAAGATAATGGTGGCAGTTTAAGCACATCTCATGTTAGGACACAAAGGCTCAAGATACACTGATGAATCCGGTTCCCTACACTCATACGGTCCTCTTTGGGAACAAAAGCCAAACGTATAACTTAAGGACTACTCACCACATTTGAGATGCACAGATTCTCCTTCACAAGCCATTGCTTTTTTATTTGCTTCAGCTCCTGAAGAGAGGAAACAAGTAAAGTTGCTTAAACATTCTTCACCAAAAGTCTTTAATGAGATTGCACATGCATTAGTCAGTATTGCCTTACCATTATGACACAGAAACAGCAACACTGAAAGGCCAAAAACAACAAGTTAAAACATTCAAAAATCATGCTAATTGAATTGCTTCTAAATCAGTACTCACAAGTGATCCAATTTAGCTTTTGCACCAGCATGTTGAATGTGGAAAAGGAAAGCCCTGGAATTGTTTTAAGGGGACACACGAGTACACTATTTAGAACAAAAACAGACTCAAAAGCAAAACTTGGAGTTGAAATGCTCTGAAGTTTTTTTTTTAACAACAAGATTCTAAAATACACTTTCTCACTCAAATTATTTTTGCACTAAAGGACTGAATTCCATTACAGCACCATTATACTGTCATATTTAGCCCACTGATAGGAGCACACGACTCCAAGTGCAATTTATTTATTGAAAATAAACCAAACATGACTATGATTTAAGAAACATTACCACGAGACTCACCAAACAGCAGTTACAAAGAACAAAGCTTGACAACAGACTATGGAAACATGATGCCTATATGTATCCACAAGGACTAATGAGTAATAACATTAGACACACCTGAAAGTAATCAACACAATGAACCAATGGGAAGACACAACTGAAAACCACATGACCATAAACCAATGAGAACATGACATGATAGGAGTCAAAGGCCCAATATGGGTTCTTGTCTGTACTTGTGTTCTTGTGGACTTGTGAAACATCATTAGTAACTGCCCAAACACTGTTCACATCTAGAAATTTAAGAGATTAGACATTTCTAGACATTTAAGAAATTATTTGGATTACATTGTAAAAGTTGAGAATATTATGATTTTCAAGGACAGTGTTGTAACAATTAACAATAAAGTAAATTTAACTCAGAAATTGGGCTCTACTCAGGTCAAAAGATTGTGAAATAATGACAATGTTAAACAGCGAGCACCATCAAATCACCTTTTCTCTTTATTCATTTGGCTGTTATAACATAAGTACAATAGCCGAACAAATTCTAAAATAAATGACTTAAGGCTCAAGAGCCCAACTAAAGCAAACACTGATCTCCATAATTGTAACCAATTGCAATTTTCGACAAAAATAAATAATGACAATATTAGCTACTTTGTCGTCCTGTCTCAAGTGTTGTAACTGCACGATTGATTTGATCCACTAGAGGGCAGTCTGTGATCAAGTACATTAAATTCACTCCACAATTCTATTCAAGTTTACAGTGTTGCTGTCTACTGACCCTGTTGCAACATATATGCGATTTTATGTCCTCTTTGTGTCTTTTTTTTTGTTATATATGATGTTCAGTTTTTCAAGCCGGTTACAACTATTTCAACAATTGTGTATAGACTTTCTTTCCTTATAGGCCAGTCTTACATGCAACATGCTTTACAATCCTATGCTGTGCTGAATGAGTCCTAGAAAACATAGATCAACTGTTTTCCCTATTGAAATGTGGAAATTAGCAAAGCCTCTGAACAATACTGCTGATTGTTGAAGAGAAGGCCATTGTTCCAGATCGCATTTCCTAAATACGTCACAACTATGAAGAGATCTTTAACATGTTAATAATACTTGGCATTTTCTGTATGCGACTAAGAGTTAGACTTCTTGATTCTTGCTGTTGCCTGTTTTCTGGCTCTAACACCAACATCATTGTCCCTATGAAAGACCTCTTTTGATTGTGCCCACTCTCACATTTTCTGGGCTGGTAAACGGCCCACTCTCTAACATGTGTAATGGCTGTCCAAGTGTGTGAGATTTCATTCTTGATCTCTCTCTTTTCTCATTTGACTCTAATGATTCCTCAATGACAAAACAATGAGTCCCTTCCATAAACAACAAGTGAAACCTCAAAATGTGCAATATTTCTGTTTATGATAAATAATATTGCACATGCATTATTTTTATATATAACCAATCACATGGCAGTTGCTTCAATGCATTTAGGGGTTTGGTCTTGATCAAGACAATCTTCTGAACTCCAAACTGAATGAATGGGAAAGAAAGGTGATTTAAAGGGATAGTTCACTTTGAAATTAATTTTTGATATGTTTTAGACATTTTGCTTTAAACATGATTTACTGACTCGTAACATTGGTTTTGAGTGTGTGCTGCTGGTGACTAACAATGAACTCTCGTATGTTCTGTAAAATATAAAAGAAAAATTCTGTACTGCATGTTCATATTTTGTTCTTCCTCAAATATCAACCGTGTTCAACAATGATTCTCAAAAGTCGCTTACTGCATCTTTAATTGTCAATGGACAAAATCTCGAAATCCTTTCACTTGAATATTCGTACTTCACAATAGGGAAACAAAAACAACCGATGCTCATTCTTTATTAATCATTTTGTAGAAATGCTCTAAAGTGACGTCGTAAATAAATTATAACTTTCCAACTTGGACTTGAATGAACCATAAGACACCATGAGTCTACATGCACATTCTACAGTTTCTTTTGGACTACTTTACTTTAATATATATATTATTATTATTATTATTATTATTATTTTAAATGGTACTTGTTATCCAAAATTCCAAAAAGAACGAGCTATACGTTTGTGATCGGACTAAAGATTTCAGCCTGAAGTAGTTGTCTGGCGTTTAAGGGACCTTGAGCCCTTTATAGACAATTTTGAAAAATGTAAACAGCACTGGTCCAGAAACACTTCCTGTTTCAGTTTGTAACTGTTTTCTTTATTTCACATGTAAAGAAAACATCTTAAAGATGTTTGTTTAACTTTTTGATTAAGTTTTATATGTTCTGTTGGTTGTATTTTATCCCAGCTTTTATGTAGTGTTAAAAAACTGAAACAGGAAGTGCTTCTGGACCAGCGTTGTTTACATCTTGCAAAATGGTCTATAGGGGCCAGAATATCATTCTGACTTTTTGACAGCTTTTTGTCTGAATCAACCACCTAGAAATGCAGTAAAATGACTCAGAACACTTTATGAAGTGCATAGCAATGATCTGCGTCCAACCAAAACACTCTAGCATTGTGGGAGCTACTTATATAATTCACATTTTCTTCAGAAAGTCTAAATTTAATATAAATTTGCCATTAGACACTTAGTTTATCTAAACTATCTTTATTGTTATAGTGATTGTCCTTAAATGGGCCTGAACAGTTTATTGAACCTTTAGACAAAACTGTTGAAAAAAATAGCCTATGTGTTTAAAATGTGTGCAATAAAAGGATAATTAGGTGATGTAGAAAAAAACATTCCTTAAAAGCCTGATGTATCAAATTTGATACATTTTAACATGATATTTCAAACAAATGTAGCTTCAATCCTGCATGTTCATGTTAAAATATTACTAATAATATTACTGACAAATGGCTATTCTTATGTTTACTCTAGTTTTGGCATTGTGTCTAAAATCAGTAAGGATTTCACAGCAAAAAGACACCTGAAGACTTAAGTATAAACTTTCCAACAACAAAGCATGCAGTGGATTGTGTAAAGCGACAATTTGATCACGTCGATAATTTAGAGGCCTTAGAGATCAAATATGATCAATAGGCTTTACAGGGTTAACTTTTAATATGGGACACTGGGTGTCACTATGGACTTCCAAATGCAGGGAAGCAGTGAAGGGTGGGGGTGCACACGTTGTTTGCATTCCCAGAGCTGAACAGGAAAACAGTCAGGAAGCTAGGCTGAGGCTCAAGCTAAAGGCTCAGCCAGGAAAAGGAGAGGCGGCAAGTGCTAAGAGGGACGCTGCCTCAGCCAACACCTCTACCGTTGCGTCTGATTTCGCTCCAAACCAGGATCAACGCCATCTATGACTCATTCATGTAGATTCAAGCAGTCTTTATAAATGTCTCTGTTTTTTTTTTCTTGCATAGTGCAATACTCATGTTGATGCTCCAAGGAACAGCACAACAGTGATACTGTCTCAGAGTTTCCTTGAATCACTCAAATATTTTAATAGTGGAAAAAGGGAACTTATTCAATCTTTTTGTTTTCATCTATAATTAAAGTCAGATTGAATGACTAAATGTTTTAGCCCTACAGTTACAGTATGTTCTCAGAAATGTCCTCCCAGGCCTCAAGACATTGTGATGTAACTAACCAATGCTGAGGTGACAAACCGCTCCATGTCTAAATCAGACTGGCTGCAGAGATCATGGAGATCTGTCAGCAAACGGAAAACTTGAGGCAACCAATCAGAAACCACAGAGCTTCCTCTTGCTTGATCAAACCCTACGCCTACGTGATAACAGCGCGACGCTGCTGCTCGCATCCGTCCACGTCGTCATTATTACTTATTCAACCTCATCATTTATACTTTTCATATCTCACACACTGACTAATAATATTATGTCACTAATAGATCACCAGTTGCAGGAACAGGCATTTTTAGAGGTGTTTCATTTCTCTGTCAGATGCAAACATATTGGATGTCTAATTAGTAGGCCTACATGTCTATTGCCTTATGCTCTTTATAAATATCTTTACCCCAGAGGTCATGCAAATATGCATATTTGTCTCTTTTTGAATGATGTATGACCAACTGTCACATGAGACAGACAGTGGATCAATGTGCGTGGGAAGGTCCCCTTTTGGCTTAAAGGGATTAAAGGGACAGTTCACTTTGAAATGAATTTTTGATATGTTTTTGCTTACCTCAAGGGCATCCAAGATGTAGGTGTCTTTGTTTCCACAGTATTTTCAATTTTGACATTTTTCGGTCAAACTGTTGTTGTCTGTCGTCATTTAATGCAGGTTTAGGGGGTCCACCTCAAAGAGCATGCACAGAGAAGTCCAAATTAAACATGATTTAATGACTCGTAAATGTTACTGATGGCCTAAGACACGAAGCGAGCAGTTTGTGTGAGAAAACAAACAGAATTTATATCGTTTTTACCTCGTCTAACCACAGCCATATATGTCAAAATTGAAAATACTGTGGAAACAAAGACACCTACATCTTGGATGACCTTGAGGTAAGCTAAAACATATAAAAAATTAATTTCAAAGTGAACTATCCCTTTAATGAGATTTTTTTATGTTTAGGAAAGAAGTCTCTTATGTTCAGCAAGGCTGAATTTATTTGATCAGAAATACATTAAAACAGTAATATTATATAAAACAGTATTACAATTTAAAAGGACAAAGCTGAATTTTCAGCATCATTACTCCAGTCTTCAGTGTCACATGATCCTTCTGAAATCATTCTAATATGCCGATTTTCTGCTCAAGAAAATTCTCTTTACTTTTATTCATTTTTAAGTGTGCTTGTTGAATAAAAGTATTCATTTATTAAAAAAAAAAACTCTTCAGCTTGGGTATGTTCATCAATTTAAGTCCATCTTATCAACTGCGGATAAAATATGTAATCCCTGAACATGACCATTCCAAATAAAGTCCAAAAACGTTTTACATTTTTATAACAAATTTCCATTTCTGATTGGCTGGTTGAAGCATCTGTTCATTAATAATGGGTGACAGTGATAGTTCAGTAAGTAGTGTGATTAAAGGCAGCTGGTCAAGATGACCTACTTCATCTGGAATTTACACTGGGAAACACGCGGGAACGATGTCCAGTATCTCCAAGTTCCGTGCTTTCAGCTCTCTTCCTCTCAGTCTTGGAACGCAACGATGGCTTGGCCTCTAGGAAAACCCTGATGAATCAACACATCCCGACCCCCTGATGAACACGCTCACCAGTGTTACAGAATGGACCAGCAGAGCCAAGCTGTTCAAACACACAAAACAACATTGACAACATTCAGTTAGTGAGACCTGGCTGGACATTATGTTCCACTTGTGGTGTTTTTGGACAACAGTAGTAACAGCAAAGCATAAAATAATCTCTCAGTATACAGTTATAAAATCCATTTACTGCAAGGCAAGGCAATGTTGAAGTATCCTTTCTTTAGTATGTGCCTTAGTTTTAGCAAAGACATTTCCTTTTAGTGTTGAGATGGAAAGCTTTTACTACTAATGCATGAGTTCGTTTCTTCGAATCACGAGGCACAAGTACACAATGTCTTCTCTCTGATCTCCACGGGGCGATACGTATCTTTGATCTCTTGGAGAGAAACAATACACAGGACATTTCAGAGTCACAAAAATAAACCCAAATTATGTGAAATGTCTATGTGTAAAGACTTTCGGTCACACTTTAGATTAGGGTACAATTCTCACTATTAACTATGACTTTTGCTTCAATAAACTCCTAATTACTGCTTATTAATGTTAAGGTAGTTGTTAACTTTAGGTATTGGGTAAGGGATGCAGAATAAGGCATTATTATGTGCTTTATAAGTACTAATAAACAGCCAATATCTGATAATATGAACACTGTAAATAGGTTGCTGTAAAGTTTACAGTAACTTACTGGCAGCTGAATGCCAGTAAGTTACTGTAAAAGTGTTTACAGTATCAGAACTGTAATGTCATTTACAGTAATACAATAGTATACTATTAATATTTACAGTGTGAGTACTGTATTTTTTATTTACAGTACAAGTACCATATTTTTAATTTACAGTAATAGTACTGTATTTTTATTTACAGCTTTAGAATTGATTTCCTATTACATAATTCGATTTTTTTTTACAATTTACAGTAGAACATAATTACATTAGTAATTAATAACATTAGTAACACATATTTTCCCATAATCCTTGGCTATTTACAGTATTATACTGTTGGCACATTTAACAGTATTATACTGTACATATTACAGTAAAATACTGTTCAAATTACAAAAATCCGTTACAGTGTTAATAAGCAACTAGTTAATAGGGAGAATTGGACCATAAAATAAAGTTTTACCAGACTTTCAATAGTATTTTATTTCATTGTCAGTGTGCATTCTGTCGATCTGCGTAACGCGAATTGTTTTTTTGGCACCCTAATCACAGTAAGTTAACAGTCTACTATCTTAAAGACTTTTAAGCAAAAAAATGACAGTTTACGAGAGGTATTTATGGTATGTAAAGATATAAAGTCATAATAATGACAGCTGTACAAGTTTTGATATTGAACATAAACAAAACTTTATTTTAAAGCATATTTCTGAAAACTTTCACTTCAACGTATTGTGGTAACTGAAATGTTTGCATTTAAAAGCTCTTTAAATAAATTTCATTTTGTTTTATTTAGGGGGTCAGATTCCCCCCAACTCCACCATAATTCACACTTTTTCCAAGAGATTTGCTAGCAAAGGATTTTGGACTGTTAAAGCATACTATACTCTAACTATTTAATATGCCAAGAATGCCATGGAAAATGCATAATATCCTTAATAAATGCATAATATAAACTGCAACCTGTGCACATTGAAATGAATCAAAGAACAGCAATATTGGCTGCTCCTTTTAGTTTGCAATTTGACCTCAAACTTTTAATAAGGAAATATTTATATATATATATATTTTTTTTTTTACTGAACTTAAGTTACCTACTTATCAGTGCTTGTTATGTAAAATAGACTCACCAGCTTCCTGCAACAACCTGCTTTCCCTTCCTGTCATTTCTTTTGGGACTTTCTATAAAAAGCTGTAAGAATTGTTGTGAAATTCCCATTTTTCATCTACGTAACCCAAGTATTGACACACATATTTTCCACATAATAGGCCATATAATTATTATACTGTATAACCACTGGTCAGATGGGTTTCCTGTCTCAAAGGCTGTCATGGCAATCAATATAATCTTTTAACCAGGTGCATGCTGATTTACCAGCAGCAGACAAACATTAGTCACAAGATGAGAGGAAAAACGGTTGTAATGGCGGGCAGATGGCGTCTATGCAGATAACCACTATCAGAGAGGTTCTGTCATCATAAAACCACTGGAAATGAGGAACCAAGACTGTGGCAAAAATACAGGATGGAGTGCAATTTAGATTCTGTTTTTTTATAGTCTGCCGTTTAAATGCTTGACAACGGCCTCCATATCCTGGATTCAGTTATTTCACCTGTACAGTGTGTACACACACACACACACATACAATCCAAATAAGTGTATTGGCTCACAGCCATAGGGTTTAATGTGAATGGAAGAGCTTCCCATTTTGTTAGCAGGTTGCTCTTAATTCACTCCACTGAGAGCGGCTGAAGTGCAGCTGTCTATACTTCTCCGGTTCTTAATCTCTGCTATCAGCAGACACATTATAGTCAAACTGACCCTTTTGCTTCACTCTTCCAAGAGGAAAGACAGGCAGAGAGGCTGGAGAGATGGAGTAACGCTCATTAACAAACATTTACACATCTGTTACAGCCTGAGGCACTGGAATGAATGTGTACGTTATATGTGTTAACCTGAATAACAGCTTGCGAAGTGTATGAGGAACATTACCAATCAAGCAATAAATTAAATTTCCAAAGCACGCATTATTATCCATCCGTCGTCAACAACAACAACAACAACAGAGATGTTCAATAGTCTTTATTGGCATAAATACAGTAACAACGATGCACAGACGCTAGTTTTGATGTGTTCATTTGTTATGAGGCCATTATTTACTCACCTGCTATGGAAGGTAAAGTCATATTAAACCCTGTAGACAGAGGGAATATTGTCTCAACTAGGCAATAAGCTGGAAGTAGTACCCTCACCATGTGTGGAAAGAGTGAATCGCTGCAGAGCTTGGACAGTAGTTAGGAAAGCGTTATGCTTTATGTTGTTTTTGAGTCCTTGGGCATGACGGAGGCTTTCAACAACACCTACTTTACAGGATAATGTGCTCAATGATGTTCATACATATTTATTTTTGCAAACTGACAATGAATTAATGCAATGTTATATTTCAGTTAATAACTACATTTGGACATATTTAAAAGAAAATGCCCTTTTTTCACCCCAAAATTAAAATTGTGTCTGAAATTACTCACCCTCATGTTGTTCTAACCACCTAAGACTTTCGTTCATCTATGGAACACAAATTAAGATATTTATTATATCTGAGAGCTGGCTCACTCCTCCATAGGCTTTGTAAATGAAACGTGCCAGCCCAGAAAGTTAGTAAAAACATCATTAAAATAGTCCAGTAGTACCTTAAATTTATCAAGCAGCGGGAATACTTTTTGTGCGCAAAAAAATAAAATAACGACTTTATTCAAATATTTATTGTCTGTGTGGGCCTCTGAGTGAGTTCACGAAGTGTTAAAAGAGCAGCGCTTCTTCTGTGATCTAGCTCACGTGTTATCACGTATTGAATCAATAGGAAATTGTATGATATGACTAAGAAAACATTGCGTAACGAGACACCGTCTTTAAATCTAAAGTCTCCCTGAACAATCTTACAACGCAAACATCCTAAGCATTTAAATGGGTATTTGTTTAAAGTCGGAAATTATTCCTGCTTACTAAAAATATGTGAATTGTGAACTTAAAATTTAGCTCTTTCTGATTGTGTTTTACAGATCAGATCAGTAGTCTAGTAAGTTTTTGATTAGTTAGCAAGAACATGTCCAGGAAATGCATTAAAACAAATTGTATGGGTTAATGTACACCTGTTTCACCTCTTATTTGCCCCTTATTTGCACTGCACACGTCTGCGGCGTGTTACAGCTGCGACACGGCTACTGGAGCTGATCGCGCCCACAAACCGGCAAATCACGTGAAAATGCTCCTGGTGTGAGTTGACACCGTGTGAAGGTAGGAATAAAACATTGTCGGAGCCGTAAAGCGCCACCACAGATGTGTGCGGTGTAAATAAGGGGTTTACACATTAGGCCTACTCCATTTGCAGTGCACATTTTTTACCATACCCATGTCATCAGGTTGGAGCTTTCACTGCACGCGGATGCCCGTCCAAGCAGTAGCACCTCATTGCAGGGTGGAGATGGGTAGGTTTAGGGGTGGGTTTAGGGCTCAGGGGGTGGAGATGAGTAGGTTTAGGGATCAGGGGGTGGAGTTGGGTAGGTTTAGGGGTGGGTTTAGGGTTCAGGGGGTGGAGTTGGGTAGGTTTAGGGATCAGGGGGTGGAGTTGGGTAGGTTTAGTGGTGGGTTTAGGGATCAGGGGGTGGAGTTGGGTAGGTTTAGGGATCAGGGGGTGGAGTTGAGTAGGTTTAGTGGTGGGTTTAGGGATCAGGGGGTGGAGTTGGGTAGGTTTAGGGATCAGGGGGTGGTGTTGGGTAGGTTTAGGGATCAGGGGGTGGTGTTGGGTAGGTTTAGGGGTGGGTTTAGGGTTCAGGGGGTGGAGATGAGTAGGTTTAGGGATCAGGGGGTGGAGATGAGCAGGTTTAGGGATCAGGGGGTGGAGTTGAGTAGGTTTAGTGGTGGGTTTAGGGATCAGGGGGTGGAGATGACTAGGTTTAGGGATCGGGGGTGGAGTTGGGTAGGTTTAGGGGTGGGTTTAGGGTTCAGGGGGTGGAGATGAGTAGGTTTAGGGATCAGGGGGTGGAGTTGGGTATGTTTAGGGATGGGTTTAGGGTTCAGGGGGTGGAGATGAGTAGGTTTAGGGATCAGGGGGTGGAGTTGGGTAGGTTTAGGGTAGGTTTTGGCCGCTCGAACACTTCCGGTGGCTTCACTGCCTGGTGGCAGTTTAGAACGCCATGAGTTATCCAGTCATTATATAGATCAGTGGTCAGAACGTAGACTCACTATAGTGTAGGCCATAATAGGCCAGCGTCACACACATCACACACATGACCTATTGAGTTGAATAAAGTCGTTATTTTGTTTGTGTTTCGCACAAAAAGCATTTTCATCACTTGATAAACTTAAGGTTGAGCCACTGTAGTCACTTGGACTATTTTAACAATGGTTTAGCAAACTCTCTGGGCCGGCAAGATTCAATAACAATAGAAGCCTATGGAGGATTTCATCAAAAATATCTTAATTTGTGTTCCGAAAATGAACGAAAGTCTTACGGGGTTTTATTCCTTGTCCATCTAGAATTTATTGTATGGTTGTGTTGCTATTGCTGAGATGTTGTCCCACCATAATGCCAGTGTGAACACAGCATAAGAGAAGAGAACAGATGATGTTGATGATGCAAGAGGGAAGAGACATTATTTTGATTAAAGATAACAAGGGCACATAAAAAATGAAAAAAGGATGTGCACAGATAAATCATTTATAAATGCAATGTTCCATAAAAATATGTCAATTTTGATTTTATGGTGACTTTAAGTATTTAACTTAATTAGATTCCATTCCATTATATAAATGCAAAAGAAGGATCATCATACGTTTTCGGAAATAAACTGGGAAAAAAACACCAATGACATTGTTGGTATTTCTGAGGAAAAAAAATATTCAAGTGATGTACTACTGCTGACTAAATATGTCGTGTTTTAATCTAGGGAACTTTTCAGGTGGAAAAAAGTTTTACTTTGAAATGTAAATAATGTCCTGTGAATCCCCTTTAAATGGGACTACTAGATAACAAACACTTTTCTTTCTCTGGAAAGTTGCAGTGTCTTTTTCACCAGACAGCTTTGCATTGTGATGCATTTCCTTTCACAATCTCTCTGCCACATCCTGTCAGCACATGTGACTAGAGTATCTGTACTCTCTCGTTCATGTGAGCACGCCAAGCCACATTCATCAATCCATTCAACTTCCTTAGCAACATGCAAGACAAGAGTGGGCTGCAACAATATTCTTTTGCACTTTTTGTCAGCAAAATGTTTTAATGATTGTTACGGTTTCTCAATTCATGTTTAACATTATTTGAATTGTAATATCGGCATTCGATATATATATATATATATATATATGCAATATATATAAATATACTGTATATATTTTTTTTACAAAAATTAAAAATAGATTATACTTATTTTGTGATAGTCATTTTACACAGGGTCAAATACATTTTTTAATATTTTGAAGTAACAGTACTGACAAAAGTAGTGACAATGGATGGGGATTAGAAAATCCTCTCTGCTCCTATACTTGTGTAATCATATATTTACTATACATGCAGATATTGGCCGTTTGGAGGGACAAAATCTTTAGCCTACACCCTTGAGACACTAAGCCCCGAACAAGAAGCTCTAAAAGAGACAGTCTGGGTTTCAACCAGACACCCTGATCTCATTTACTTCCAGTCAAAACGGACATCACATCACACTGGGTCCATTTCGTCCATATAGAATTAAAGGGATAGTTCACTTTGAAATTAATTTTTGATATGTTTTAGCTTACCTCAAGAGCATCCAAGATGTAGGTGTCTTTGTTTCCACAGTAGTTTCAATTTTGATATTTTTTGTTCAAACCGTTGTTGTCTATCAGTCATATAATGCAGGTTTAGGGGGTCCACCTCAAAGAGCATGCACAGAGAAGTCCAAATTAAACATGATTTAATGACTCGTAAATGTAAGTACACATTGATGGCCTAAGACACGAAACGAGCGGCTTGTGAGAGAAAACGAACAGTGTTTATATCGTTTTTACCTCGTGTAACCACAGCCATGTCAAACTGATCTGACGGCACAGGCGCTTCAGTCTACGCATACCCGGAAGTGATCGCTTGCGTGTGTACGTCACTCATTGTTTACACAGAGATTTCGGAAGTTTTACTTTCAATAAACATATATCGAAATCGTCTTCCATTGCAATTTCCTGTATATCTAAATATGTTTCGATCTTCACAGTGAAAGGTAAAACTTCCGAAATCTCTGTGTAAATGAGACTTAGGCCATGAGACTTAGACCTGAGTACAAAATTGGAGGCCCCTTCCTGAGCTGAGATATGGAGATCCCACATAGCATTTATGCCATTATAAAAATAGGTTCGCGGACGGTGGAATTTTGGGACGCCGCTTGGTGCCATGGACCCCGAGGGGCCTCCTGAGTGCAGTAAAATAGTTTTTATCACGACAGGAGCTCAAAACTCCGTGTGGGGAGCCCCTATGGGTCCCCTTCATCCAGCGTCCCCAGCTCCTGGGACCTTCCGTTTCTGAGATAATTATGATAAATTAATATTAATAATAATATTAATATGGGCTTTTGTCCACAAACCCCCAGTTTGGACTAACTCAAGTTATTATTTAACACGCTCTAATTAAAAACATGCACAGACACAGACTGTTTTGTGTGAATGTTGGAAACAGTCGCTTCAGAAAACTGGAGTATCGTCACTGGCAGGCAAAGTCTCTCGAGTTTCGCGTGATTTTCTCCAAAACATTCTCTCCATAAAATCAAATATGTTGTTGGTGCTTTCAAACATGAAACGTTAATAGCCTCTTGACTTTTGGTACTGTTTACCGACTTTCCCATGTTAACAACCACACACTCTAGACTTTATGAAGACTATTGGCCTCATTTATTAATGACTGCAAACAAATTGCGTATTTATGTGCACAGACTTACGTTTTGGTGCAAAACTTCCACCGGAATCATCACAGTGGCCAACGCGAACTCAAATGAGGGGGCGCGCCGCGCGTGACTGCAGTAATTTGCATAAAACAAGTCCAAACATCTATATAAGCGCAAATTAATCGATCTCACTCTTGCTTGTTTTCGTGAACGTGTAGGTTGAGTTTATTCAGATTTTTAATATAATTCAGATTCATTTAGCGAATTTGAATAATAAAAATATGATTGTCATTACTATTATGAAAAAAGTACAATAGTGCGAATTTGAATTCAATGTTTTTATGCATACGTTACGTATTACGCACAAATACGTGCATATGCGTGCATATTAGCTCCCGGGTAAATTACTATGCAAATCTTATTGCAATGTTGGGGTGGGTGGTTGGTTGGGCGGTTGCTATGTGGTTGCTAAAGCATGGGTTTTTAGCACGTCCTTTTGGCTACGTTCACACTGCAGGCTGAAACGACCTAATTCCGATTTTTTTGCCCCTATGCGACCTGTATCTGATTTTTTCATGACAGTCTGAACGACACAGATCCGATCTTTTCAAATACGACCCAGGCCACTTGGGTATGTGGTCTAAATCCGATATATATCCGATCTTTTGAAATGCGACTTCAATCTGAACGGCCAGGTCACATATATCCGACCCGCACGTCATTGCAAGCACCTGTAGCCAGCCAATAGACGAATCCGACGAGCGTTCTGTGTAGGCTGCCATCTTGTGGCGACGCCATTACTGAGCTGTTACACCGGCATAGACATATGCACCGGTATGTAAACAAACCTCGGTGAAAACGCGAAAGCACCCTCGATGACAGCTACAGACAGGCAGAATGACTTGTTGGGTTGATGATGTTAGACAGTGGCCTCCAGTCACCGATGAAGGTACAAATGATCTTAAAGATTATTTATGAAAATAGCTTGGCAAGTTGGCAAGCTAGCTGCTAACGTTTGCTCATGACGTTTGCTGAGGAAACTAAAAAAGATCTGTCCATTTGGCAACAATAAATAAATAAATGAATGAAATCAAATAAATAAATTCGTGTTTTTCCTTTGTGTCCATTATTTATCTCATTTTCACATTGCAACAGGCAAGGGTAAGGTAACGTTACAGCTAGAAAGTATACATGATATCGACCAATTAGTGTTTTTAAACCATGGAAAGAGGTCAATATAACAGCAGGAGAACAATTATGTCACATAACTTTACATTTAGCTCAGGAAAGCCATTTAATAACCATAGCATGTTAATTGAATAGAAAAAAATAGCAAGAGAGGAGATTTTGCTGATCACTATATCACATATTTATTATATTTTTTTTATGTCATTAAATAATTGTTATTATACGCGAATTTCCGCGTCTTGTACTCGCCCAGGAAATCTGTGTAAACAGTACGGCTCCAGACAGGGGCAGTCGACCCGGGGTATTCACAGTGTTTTTTCTTCAAAATTGAAATTTTACTGCCACCATTGAAACAATTTATAACGTAAACTGTTTACCCACTCCACATTATACAAGGGCTAACGGTGCAACGTTAGTGACAGTCGTAAATCGCGGGCTGTTTATTCCAGTGGACGCAAGTTGCAACTAAAACAATAGGAGGCAATGGCGCAACGCTACCCAGCAACAGCTCAGTAATGGCGCCCCGCTTACTTCCGGTAGTTTCGCCGGATTCGTCTATACACGCTAACTCCAACGCGTTTCCTCACTGTTATGGGCCACTGCAGACGTGTCTCTTCCCCAGTGTTGTGCCTGAACGCGTTTAATGAACGATAGTGCATGAACGCGTTCATATTTTCGCGTATCATATTATTCACGTTCGCCCGAAATAAACATGTATTACTGCCTGATGAACATTACTGTGAACACGTTCATTCTGCTGTATGTAAACGTGCGCTCTCTGTCAGTATAACTTTGTACAGTAGGGTGCCAGATATAGAGCCTTCCAAGCGAAAACCTGGCTAAAACACATGTGAACATGCCTTAAAATGTAGCGAATAACCACCCAATCTGGCAACACCGCGGCCGCCGGTGACAAAGCAAGGAGCGCCGCGCCGCCGCGGACACGCACTATCAATTAAACGGGTTTTATGACGAGGTCGGTGAGGATCGGAAAAATCTTACATTTATGTGCAAACTGCCCGTCGATAAAATAATTATTGTCTGTGTTTGTATATGGGCTGTGGCAATAATAATAATAAAACAAAAGCTCGCAACATATGAAAAAAAAGAACTATTCTGCAAACAACAAGTGACGTCTTGGACCGTTGATTACTCTTCTGCGCATGCGGGTCACTTCTGGGTCATTTCACGTTCACACAGGAGATCACAAAAAGTCGCATTTAATTGGAAATGTGAACGGCCTTGCAAAAAAATCGCATTTTTTCAAAAAATCGGAATTGAGCATTAAGCCCTGCAGTGTGAACGTAGCCTTTGTGTTGTTTGGTGGTTGCTTGGTGGTCCCACAAAAAGTCCACTATCAAGTCTCTCTGACATTAATATTCTAGCCAGTATGTGCCTCAGGTCGCTTCTTTAATGCAAATACACGATTTTTTTAATCAATCTTAAGTATCAGTCTATAGCACTCATAATGCAAAGCAAGTTAGACACCAATGTAAAAATTTTTGATAGTGGTTTAAAACAAACCCAAGTAAAAGCAATAATACTGATGCTTACTTTAAGAAACATCACTAAAATATAAATAGACAAATGTGTAAACAAACTCTATTGTCCCGTCTCTGTACCAAGCATCCCATCTCTCTTGCTCTGCTAATTACATGCAACCCACTGTCAGCCTATTGTTTTGCCCAACCATTAAATAACCCATTCATGGCTTTGCTTTAGGTCCCCTTGTCTTCAAACTAATTATCCATTCACTTTTTTTTAACAATCGTCATGACTTAAAATGACTTCAGCTTTCAAAATCTGCTCAAAAACCCAATTATGTCTTAAGCTGACAACTTACCCAAACACCCTTCTTTATAACTGAAGACGAAACAATAGCTTATCAAGACACAGGGAGTTATGCAGTACTGACACCAGCGACCATCCAAAGAGGCTCTGATGTAACGGGCACCGGCTGTGAAGGCAGACAAAAGGGAAACAACGCAAAAGAGAGCCATAGAAAATAGAGGGGGGGTTATTTTGTGACCTGGAAGGTCAGGTTCTACACTGGGATGATGATGCGGTTTGTCTTGTCAAAGCACCATGGGGGAACGTGTTTGTGTGTGCAGGGAGAGGGCAAGGGTTCAGCACTGACCTATAGGAAGAGAATCAAGGCTTTTGGTCTGGAATCCTGGGGTCACTCTTTAGATGCACATTCCAATGCATGTTCCTAACAGCGACCCTATAATGAATTTGTTTGACATCACTGAAGGTCTCACACTCACACAGAGCCAAGCATTAGAGGAATGTAACCAGTCCCTTCATACTACAAAACACACAGTCTCTGCCCCAGAGGAAGCTGTTGTTTTTAGCACATTAGACTGTAGTCTTTTGTGCGAATTGCCGGTATCGTAAGTGCAAAGAAAAATATTTTAGTAAGAAATCAAAGACGTCCAACACAATAAGAACACTTGTGCTCAAAAGGCAGTGTATTTGTGGACTTCTGGGAAAAATAACCTGAGAATGACAATGTGAATTCAACATACAAAAGAGAGAGAGAGAGAGAGAGAGAGAGAGAGAGAGAGAGAGAGAGAGAGAGAAAAGCGCATACTAGAGAAATTATAATGGAAAAATCCTTTTATTTTTCAAAAAAAAAAAAAAAAAAAATAGAAAAGTTATTTACACATACATGCCAACAGGCACTTATTAAATATCCTTCAGGGCCAAAGTATTTTCAAATATAAATGATCAAATAAGAAAAATCCTTCATTTTTTACATCTACAAAAAAAAAATTTAAATAAATAACTTAAACATTAACAAAATATGTACAAACACTCATTTCTTGATTTAAATGTGCACCAGAAAATAAAGTTAAACAACGTTAATAAAGTTTAAGGAGTTGACACTGTAATTATTTGGTGGTTGTTGTTTTTTGTCAACGTTTTCACCATATTTTTGTCTTGTTAACTGTTATATTACTGGTTATAGAACTTTAAACAATATTCCAGCAACAAATAAAAATGCATCCACATCTGCTCAGCATTTTAGACGAGCGTTTAAATTGCTCAACCAATCTTGTGTGAATGTTCTGCATTCAGGTTTTAAAAGCAAATGCTTTGAAACTTTTGGCACACTCAAACTAAATTACTTCTAATCGGTCCAAACTTTGGAAATGAACGAGGCTCTCGATTTTTGAAAACACTTTTTTTTTTTTTTTTTTTAAATCACTAGATTCTTTGGTTTGTCTTGGCCTCCCATTTTGATCTTCAGTTTGCTTTTTTGGATGGATTTCAAATTTTAAACATTTAGTCTTTGGCTAAGTGAGTCTTTGAATTTTAGTCTGTTTTAGTTTCTCACAGTTTGCTTTCCTCCTCTTCCATGGGTCGGTTTAGTCCGGGAATGTACTTCAACAGCCTCCGCCTGAAGCTCTTCTGTTTGGGTTTGCGCTGCAGTGTGCTGAACCCTCCGCACTGCTGTTTTTCTCCATTAGGCACCGAGGACGATGACGGGCCCCTCATGTGGCTGCGTGTGCTGGCGCTGCGGGTGAGGGTTGTCTTGGCAGTGGCGAAGAGCTCGCTGGCGGGTCGGGTGATCCGTGGGCGGCCACTTTGAGTCTTCTCTTGGTTTGTGTCGAGCTTGTCGTTGCTGTTGTTGTTGCCGCATTCCCCCTGGTAGATGCAGGTTTGGTAGAGTGGATCGTCCTCGGCCGTGGCGGCACTGAGGTGGCTCACGCTGCTGCTCGTGCTACCGGTGCCGAGTAACGCGCGCATGGCCGCCGGGCTCGGAGCTCCCAAACTACCGTACACGCCGGCTGACTCCAGAGACTCGTACACAGCCACGTCACTCATCACGATGCCTGTTAGAGTGAAAACAGATAGCTAAATTAACCTCTGGAATTTTTTTTAAAGCATTTTAATTGTATTTGTGTATTACAAGTTTTCTGAAATGTCACGTTTAAATATGCAAATAAGCCACAATCTAATTTATGTACAAATTTGTACAGAAATCAGAAAATTGGATAAAGCCAGGTTCAAAATTCTTGTTCCATTTTAGGATTAGGCTTTTCACACTGGCTAAGTTAACATGCAACCAAATAATCTGATAGTAATCTGATTGCCGGCTAAATCGGACTGAAAAGCCTTCACGTAAACACCTTAATTGATCCAACTGAGCTCGATCCGAATGGAATTCCGATCGGACTGAAATGGTAGGTTTATTCCTTTTCGATCGAGAGGACTTGATCAGATTGAAAACCGAAATTTAACAGGACTGTGCATGTGCAATGACATTGAAATGGAGTAATGACGTACGGCACGAGGAACGAGCTGTTCCTGTCGAATAGTGTCGTATAAATGAGTGTCCCGTCATTGTTTCGGATTCTCATCCACAGAAGACTGGTTTTGAGCATTTTTACTGCGTGATGCATATCAGCTGCATGGCACAACGGTTAATATGCTCATTTACTCCAAATTATGACCAGTCTGCTTTTAAAAAAAACAATGTAGGAGAATAGTCGGTACGCACAAACAGCAGGACATTTTCAAGTTTCGCGTTCATGTAAACACTACATTCAGATTCATCAATCGGAATGAATTCAGTCAGGTTGAAACAAAAGTTGTGCATGTAAACGTAGCCACTGAGAGTAACCCTGGCAAAAATATAAAATAGTGACTGAAAGCACAAATAGAGTGAAGAAGAAACCGTTTCATTCTTATAGTCCGAAAAGTCCATTCAGATAAAAAAAACTTTGATAGTAAATTCGGCAATATGTAATATGAGGATGCGCAATGCTAGAGCCGTTATGTAAACACATTGTGCGTATGGACGTTAACACAGGGATTAGGAATGTACAGTGTGAAACGGCAGCGTATGAATTAAAGATTAATTGTTTTAAGGATTGGAGGATTAAATAAGGATTAAGGATTGGTGGATTAATTGTTAACCCCAGGTAATTTATAAGCAATGTGAAACGTGAAGCAATGAGTCCATTAACCCGGGGTTTACGATGACCCAGGGTTAATTATAAGTGTGAAAAGCCCAATAGAGTCATAGGGATTTGACACCTTTTTTTCTTTTTTTTTTACCATGTTTTTAAGATTGAAAATCAGGGAAATGATTATGTAAACCCTTCTGTAAAGAACCACCAGAACAGATAGAAATAAAACAGTTAAAGGTTTGGTGTATGTTAAGAGCTTCTGAAATGGCAATTTCTGGCTTAGTGCACAAATAGATGAATTGCGGTAAAACTTTCGCATGTTTTCTTTCCACTCGTCAAAAAAAATGCTATTTTTTATTTATAAAATATTTTTATATTTTAGACTATTTTGCCTATAGTCTTGCATTCAAGTTAAATTACTCTCTGCTTTAAGATTTTTTTTTTACAATTAGTCTAAGAGATTCTGCAGAATAGTACAGTATTATGTTGGTATACTAAGGCATTTAGTTTGATCTTTAGTCATACTGGAAAAATGCTAGCATATGCTTCTAAATGTGCATCACACTCTTTAAGTGTTTAATACAATCTTGTGCTTACAGGAAGTGTTTTGTGTGACATAAATACATGCAAAAGAGCTCAGATGGCACTTGACAAGCTATGAAAACAACCTCACAACCAATTGGTGGCTTATTCAAAGGCCTGGGTAAGCAAGATTGCCATCACGTGCTAAAACTCACCATGCACAAGCCGCTGTTCTTGCACCATTAGAGATCTGTATTCGTCCCATTTCTCATGCAGGGTTTGCTGGAGAGACAAAAGACACAGTAAGAGTCATTCCACGTGTCCTTTGGCAGGTCTGTTCATTTACTTTTTTCCCATCATCATCATCGAGAACAGGGAAGTGTGGTCAGTGAGGTCAGACTTAGCTCTCAGTTCTCTATCGCTACTTCTCAAATCAACAAGCCATCAAATTTGAACGAAATGCAGAGTTCTTTGTTATCTAGGTCCATTTTTTTTTAATCATAGTTCTTTTCGTAAAGCTAATATGTTGAAGTAATGAATGAAAAGATGGTCTGTCATGATTTAAATTTTTGTAACTATTGACGAGATTCAAAGTCAAGAGACGATAATTATTTTCATGTTGGGAGATAACTATGGCGATTATAGATATGGCGATTATATTTATATACCATTTTGTTTAAATAAAACTTTCATTAAAACTAAAATCAATTGTTTTAAATGGTACAACATAATGTACAGTGTAAAAAATTTATATTCATTTTAGGGTTTGCAAAAGATTGCATTCAACAGGGTTTAAATTAATGTTTTAAAATATTAACTTTAAGTGTTATTTATATACTATTATAGTTTTGATTTTACTTTTTCAGTTTGTTTAAATCGTATAGTAATTATATGTGACGGTGCCATTTTTAAATAAGCTTTAATATATATTTTTTATCTTTTATTCACAGTTTTAGTTTCAATAATTTTAATACTTCAACTTAAATGGAAATTGTCGTTTTTAATCATTCCAGCTAACAATAAATGTGAAGCAAACAAAAGCAATCACTGAAGCGCGAGCATTACATGATGACACATGTAGTCTAAATATAAAACATAAGCAATTCAACAATTAATAATAATAATAATAAAAAATACTATTTATGTCTGATTACCAATATGGCCAATCATATTTTCCCATAAGCCATTTGACTCATTGTTAGATACTAGAAATTTCAGTTTACTACTCCACTGGTTGACTTTAAATTAGTTTTTTTTTTTTAGTTTGCAACTAAACAAATTATTTTCTTTCAACCATGACAAAGGTGTGTGCCAAAACATGTTGGTTTAAAGCTCTCCAACCAACGATTGCAAAACTCTGTTCAGTTAATATAATAGTATTTATAAAAGAGAGCTTGTGCATGCCTCATATACAACGATGAATTCAAAAGAGCAGTGTAGCAAATGACACGAACACATATATAACCAATGTTCACCACACCGTGATTCAGCAACTCTCAAAAACGGCAGAAGCGAGTACCATAATTAAACCGTATTCTTTATGAACTTAAACTTTACAGCCTATGCATCTTGAGAATGTCCCGAGGAATGTAAAACTGTGTCGTGCTTCTTTTCAGCTGTACTGCAGTATGTGAGGATTAAGACTGGACTGTCATTGAAACAGGTGGGGTGTGAGAGGAAACAGGTGTGATCAGCGCTAGTGTTTGGTGCCAGGCCAGGGCAGCTGTGTTAAAGCTGGGCTTACATTACAACACTTGTAAACGTCTCGGTATACGAGACGACACGCTGCTTGATACGTGCATGTCGGTTTGCATGTGGTTCGTGTGACTTACCTTTAGATACTGCAGTCGGGCTTCCAATTCTGCTTTTCTAATAGCGTTGCTGTAGACCGTTTCTAGCCTAGACACAGGAACAAAATAACAGTGTTGCATGACAAAGTCCCTTCCTATACTGTGCAGTATTAAATGTCTTTAAACATTCAATCTAATGAACAAACCAATTCAAGTCAAATAGCTCTTTAAAACAGACTTCAGACCACAACGTGTCTGAAAACGAGCTTAGTGGTAATTTAAAACTCCCCTTCCCCCAAATGTATATGATTTCAAGAGCAGCATTGGTGATATGGATATGAAGCAGGAACCGCTTTTTACTGGGATGCTGTAAACTCTCATTTACAGCATAACCCCATGTTTAAAAGTGGAAATAATTTGAGTTAAAAGCCGTGGAGAGGGAAGGCATGAACTGCTATGCGTTCATGTGGTTCACATCTACACTTTATAAATGGAGGCTCATTTTCACAGGCCTTTTATCTTTTATTAAAAAGAAAATAAACGTGGGGAAGGAAAGTGTGGTTCCAATCAAGTAATAGTAGATCTATTTCTTCAAGATAATCAGAAAAAAACCACAGGTACACTTGAAACAATTTAGTTTAAATTTAAACTTTTAAAACAATTCTATTTGGGGGAACGTGTGACTCTTTTGCTAATCAGACATTGAATAACACTGAATATCTTCATACCTAATGTCGTTGCCAGATGATTTAATGAGCTGGACGATTTCTTTATGGCGAAAGCCTTCCACAGAAGTGTCGTTCACGCTGGCAATCGTGTCTCCTACAAAGCCCAGAAAAGAGAGTTTAACTGAGAACTGTTTTGATTGGAAAACAAAAACTTTGTGTGCTGTACTGCCTAGAGTGATAGTTCAACCAAAAATGTCAATTCTGTCTTGATTATTTACTCACCCTCATGCATTTTGAAACTTGTATTGACTGACTTTCTTCTAAGGAACACAAAAGACGATACTTATTGCAGAGTGTCCAATTTCAACACAATAAAGGTGAATGGTGACCACAAGTGCTACGCAAGAGTTCAGAGGAAACATTTTCAGTGAACACATTCGGTTTCAGTCGGTTACTCACAGAAAGCGAAAAACACTTAAAATAGTGCAAAAGTTGATGGTGCTTTATTTGAACCGTTTTAAAACTTGACGTCACATTCACTTTCATTGTCCAGAAAAGAGCAGCGTAACCATTCTGCTAAACACCTCCTTTTGTGTTCCACTGGAATAAATTATCATCTTCTTGTTTTCTTTTTCTTTTCACATGACAAACAGACTTCACACATCATTGTGTAATGAAACGTAATGAAACAATTTCTTTTCTCCAAGGAGAGTTTTGTGTTTTCTCGTCTTAGAACGATGTCGATGAGGTCATGTGCTTTTGAGAGACAGGCCAAAGGCTACAATGGCGCAAAGCATTCAGGGAATGCAGGAAGCGAAACCAACACACACGCACAGCAACTCTGCGGAGGAGTTCCTATTTACTACAGATCTGACATCAGTTTATCTATGAATCATAATTGTTATATTTTGGACTAGAAGAAGATCAACTGATCCTAGGACAGAGCAAACATATTTTAGATGCAGACGTGTTTTTTTCCTCATAGAGATTATAGAAAAGAATGCAGATTCTGTATATTAAATTTCAAGAGGTGACATTTCATAAAAGCCTGAATGTGAAATTATAGGACAAAGATTTATTTTTAGAAAAACTTTTACTTTTTACTTGTCAACATTTTCTAAATAAATTCTCTTACAAGTTTCTAGAAGTATTAAAACTACCACAAAGATGCAAGTTTACATGCATGACGAACCGCTGTTGAAGCATAAGACTTCTTTTGAAAACATTAAAAAAAATCGTACTAACCACAAACATTTTAATGCAGTGTATTTGTATTTGTATTTGTATATCTATCTGTCTGTATATCTATATATATATGAAGAGTTCAGATGCAAAAGCCTCTAAATGCCATTTGAAATTTTCCTCTAGAATGGTCATTTTTATCAAGCTTGTATATTTAAGTTCAGTAATTTCACTTAAATGGCAATTAATAGGTAATCTCCATTGCCATTTAAGTGAAATTACTTAACTTAAATATACAAGCTTGATAAAAATGATCATTTTAGAAGAAAATTTGAAATGGCACTTAGAGGCTTTTGCATCTGAACTCTTCATATATAAACCTTTAATTTAAGCTCCATTTACCTTTAAGCTCCATTTAATTTATGTCAGGATGAAAGATTTATGCCAAGTACAAAAAAGAGCTCAAACTAAAAGGGAACAACCCTAGCAGATTGAAATAGAGCTTCATATATACATGTAGCCCACAATAAACCACAGAGTTTCTTGACTGTATTCTGTTTCACAGTTCGAAAGAGTACAAATCCATCAACTGTCTACGTGGGTGCTGACCTGTGGCTGTGATATTTGCTCTTGCTTAAACAGCATGGCTGTCACTCAACTGTTCTGCTGTTGACAGATTGACGAGATCGAAGAGTCAGAAAGCAAGCCTTCTGAAATATTACTCCCGTTCACACAGACTCATTTTACTACAAAACAGGATGTTCAAGAGGTGGATGAAGGAAAGAGATCCTTGTTGTTGCTTTGAAACGTACTCCCTTTGACCCCGAGGACTACTCGAAATATTCTAGCCTGGGTGTCAAATGCTGGTTTAGAGCGGGACTGAATGAGCAAACATTAAGGGTGGTGTTAATGTGAGCACACTTACCGACTTTAAGGCCTGCAAGTTGGGCAGGACTGTCTTCGTGAACTTTGCAAACAAAAGTGCACATCTCCACCGAGTTCTCACTCTGGTGATGCAGTCCGTATGTCTGCAGGCACACACACACAAAAAAGGGTGGTAAACAATGCAGTCTCTTTTACAGAGAGTAATGTTATTTATAGATATGCATTCAGATTATACTAAAGTAAACAAAATGAGTCATAGTCTAGCTAGTAAAGGTGTGCCATTTTCTTCAATACTAGGACTTATTGTTCGACGTAGCATCGCTAAATCAAGTCTGATAGCATTTCCACGGTGACTTAACACCATCATGTGCTCAATGACTAGAATGTTGATACACAAAGACTGACTGACAGACTCAATGGCTTAAAGGAAGCCGAACGTGAGGAGCGGCTCCAGGTTGTTTACACACATGCAAACATCCTTGATAAACAAACCACACCGAAACTAGGCCGTTTGAAACACCTGTGTTTTGTTGTCATTTCAATGTTTGATCTGTAAGCAGGACAACTCCAAGCCATTTGACTGAGGCTTAAAAATTATTTTTGGCTAAACATCATTTTATATTTGATGACCATTTCTGAATGTTAGCAAGAGATAAAGGGTGCTTTCTTCCTTCCATTTTACTGTAATGTTGAGCGTTTTAGAGTGAAAATGATATTCAGTCATAAAGGAAAGTTTTCAAGTGAGCAAGTTACATATAATATAATATAATATAATATAATATAATATAATATAATATAATATAATATAATAAACTGGCCATGCACAAGCAGTTTGCATTATGGATGGAATATAACATAACACATAACATAACAAAACATAACAATTAGGGCTTTCAAACGATTAATCGCATCCAAAATAAAGGTTTGTGTTTACATAATATATGTGGGTGCACTGTGTATAATTATTTGATATATATATATATATATATATATATATATATATATAAACACACACATGCATGTATATATTTAAGAAATATTTTCATGCATATACTGAATATAGATTTATATATA
This sequence comes from Pimephales promelas, assembly GCF_016745375.1. The sequence continues at coordinate 8,137,365 of NW_024121654.1, forward strand.
ATTATATATATAAATAATATTTTTTTTCTTAAATATACATGCATGTGTGTGTATTTATATATATATATATATATATACACACACACACAAAACAATTATACATAGTGAACCCACGTATATTATGTAAACACAAACTTTTATTTTGATGCGATTTATCACGATTAATTGTTTGACAGCCCTAAATATAATATAATATAATCAACATAGACAAAGCGGTTTGCAAATTAGATGGATGGATAACATACAAAATATTATTATAACTCAACAAAATATAATATACCCATGATCCTACATAGGACAAGTGGCTTTCAAAATGGATGGATACAATTGTTTTAAACTGTAAATTATGTTAAAGTTTTGCAGTAGCAATAAAAAATGTAGTTTGCACCATTAAGATCTTATACAATTCATCTATTCTGCAATAAAACAACTCAAGTCTGCTTCAGTGGACTAGCCCCCGGATCTCTATGCAAACTGTGAAGGATGTTAAGTCGCTATAACATATCATAGTGGTGTGAGATATTAAGAATACAATGCAACTCTACACACAGCAAGAGTTTAAAACAGGAAGAGACTCAGTTAGAGGTTGATATGCAAAACATCAGCTTCAGTTTCCACCATAACTGTAATCAGTAGCTCAGTTCAAGACACACACGCTGATATACTGATGCCATTTGGAAGGGTCATTTGCATGGTATCAGTGGTATTTTTGGTTCACTGATGTCTAGATTCAAATGAGTGTCTCAATATGCTGTTCATTTCCTGATGTGAGTGGAGCCATAATGTTTTTTGTAGCGTGCAACATTTTCAGCAGTCACCAAAGAGACTCGCTGTGGCTTTAAGACGCTCTCACGATGTTCACTTTCACAATGAATGACAATTGCTTAAGTGTGTAAAATGCGTAGGAACGGGTGATTTCAATGCCTTTGCGGATGACTGATGTTGGTGCTCATTTCCTCAACTGAAACCCAAAGGTGTTGTTGAGGTTAACAGCTTAGTGTGCAGAGGACACTGTTAAACCTCATTTTGTCAAAAGAAAGGTGAATCTGACTAAACTTTTGATGACTTCATAAGGATTGTCTTAAAGGGATGGGTTTACCCAAAAACTAACATTCTGCCGTCATCATTTACTCACCCTCTGGATGTTACAAACCACTATGACTGACTTTCTTCAGCAGAGCACAAAAGATTGTTTTAAAGAGGGCTCACACTGCTCCTTACCATTACAATGAAAGTGAATGGGGACTGGGGCTGTTAATGTCCAAAAAGGCACAATAAAAGTGGTCCATATGACTTGTGCGCTATATTTCAAGTCTTCTAAACCCATGCAACCCAATTTATGTGTGAAATGTGTGAAATTTCAGCCGATATTCTCGCTTCTCGCTTGACAGCCAGTCAACATTCATTTCATTGAATGGAAACAAGCCTTTTTGACATTCTCATTCTGCTATAAATAACTTTTTTAATATAGTACAGAAGAAAACAGGTTTCAAAAATCATAATGAGGAGTACATTTTGAAAATATTAAGGGATAGTCCATCCACCGTTTTTTCATTTTAAACTATCATCTAAACTATCATGAAAAATCCTCTCCAGAGTGATGATATTACTGCGCCGAGTCGAAGTGCTCCCAATCACTTGCTGTGGTATTCCGCCATACATTATAGTTATCCACTTTACACGCTTAGAAAAGTGCAACGTTTTATTTTTTGTCACCATTCTTGGTTGAATTACTCTGTAATTCACTACTGTTTTTAAATATGGAAAACGTGGAGGAGTAAGTGCACGCACAGAGAGGAGAGAGGCATGCGTCAACTATGTTTACACAGAATCGATTCTGAAGAGAAAACGCAAAAGTGGCGTTACGTTATCACTTTTTATTCTGCGTTTAGACGAGCATCCATATGGTGACGCAAAAGTTTGTGAAATTCAATGTAGTATGCACTCCAGGCGGCTAGGTGGCAATGTGGAGCACTGCCACACAACAACACCAAGTCCGCACGCCTGCGTACAACCTTCACTGTCAAGCAGACTTGTGCGTTTTTACCAGTTTTTACCATTTACATGGGAACGCGGCGGTGGAGCATTTTTAAGATTTCCAGTCTAGAGGGTGGTTTCACTTTTTTCAGTTTTTAAGCCCCTAAAACGCCGTCGCCGTGTAAACGAAAGGCACAGCCAATAAAATATATTTACGTTTTCACCCGCGAGCGTTCTCGTGTAAACAGGGCCTTAGTTTAGGGAATAACATAGTTTAATATATATAAAAAAAAAAAAAAAACGGTGAAGTATCCCTTTAAGAAAAGCCACTATCGTGTTAAATACTTGATGCAATATTGTATGGTCTGAACTGTAGAGAAAAAAAATAAATAAATAAACTCCCAACTATCACTCATTTAGGAGAAAAAAATGCAAATGTCTATCACTGAAAAGTGAATCATTTATAAAGTGTTTTCAAATGTTAGGAATAGTCGGCTTCCTTCCTCTTCCCACACACTCCAAATGCTTACACGAATCTCTGAGACACCAAGCGCCACAGGAGATGCAAAGTACAGACATATTTACATAGTAGATATGGCCAACCGTATCCCCACTGCTAAGAGTCTCAAACAATGTTGTCTACAGAACACCATCCCAGAAAACAATTCATTTCTTGATATGTCGACCTATCACGTGACAGAAACTTGATGTCATATCCTGTACTGGAGGACAAGGCAGGAAAGGAGGGGTTCTGCATCCTGCATCTGAACTATTATACATTACTAAATATAAACTAGCTATCTGACACATACATCACAACAAATGACAAACTGCTTTGAGGCATTATAAATAATTACTAATGCAGAGTGCATAATCGGTTCCACATTGAGGTATCAGGTTTTGATAAAGTGAGTGTTGTGAGGAATAAATTACAAGACAAGCTCATTTTTTTCTCTTATTACATGTGGAGAAACCATAGCTAATAGTTTCTGTTGAAACGAGGTGCCATACACTGAAGTTTAATCACAAGTGAGACCTTGACGCTGAATATCCTGAGCAGCCCACCCACATGTACAAGCTACAATGTTTTCAACTTAAAATAGAAAACATATGCATGATTTTGCATTTACTATAGGGTTAGGGCAGGATTTAGATAGAGTTAGTTGCATTATTTTTATGCATAATTTACTGTTATTCCTATGGTAAGTACATGTAACATTTAACAAGGACACTGTCAACCGTTTTAAGTACATCGTTTTCATGTAAACGTACCCTAGATCACTTGAGACAGATTTTACATTATTGTACACCAGTTCAGATGCCATGAACGAATTCCGATAATATGTAATTGCATACAGAGCGTCTAAATCCCTCTTACCTGGATTTCAAAGCCAAAGGCCTCCTCCTCTTTCTTCTCCAGGATCACCATTTTCCTGGAAAGAAATTCAGCAAAACAGAGAGGATTCTGTTAATATAAACAGAAGAAAGGGCTGCTGTACAGGAACGGTCTGACTGCTTTAGCCTCAAACCATGACCTTGACTAACTGTCAATGCTTACAGGAACAAGGATGATGAAAGATCACAGAGGAAATGCATAATCGACCCATGATTCTGCTATTTTGGTGGATACGTCTTTATGGCATAATAGGAAACGTGTGGGGAAAAAAAAAAAAATCAAAAAACAAAACAAAAGTGACATCTGAACAACTCACTCTCAAACTTTGTTTTCAGTATACTTTCAGTTTCATAATTATACAGTAGAGCCCGACCGATAAAGAATTTTGAAGGCTGATACTGATACAAATATTTGTTTGTTTTAAAATCCGATATATCGGCCGATATATATTTTTTTCTAAACGCGCAACAAAAAATGAACAGATTTCCCTAACATTAGTTATTTGTAGTCATTTATGAGTTAACTAAAATAATATGATAATGAATTTTATAAAGAAACTTGTTTCTTTTATTGTCACAACAGAACAGACTGATGACCGAGTGCCCTCTGATGGACAAACTATACAACTCCAACATTTAAAACATCGTTCAAACGTGTTTCGTCCGTTTTTATCTTATTTTTTAAATATTCATTTATCGGCCATTATAACTGCCGATACCGATAGTTTGGAAAATGCCTAATATCGGCCGACCGATATATCGGTCTGGCTCTATTATAGTGTGTAGTGTTGTCAAAAAACTCGGTACTTCGGTACCAAGTCGGTACTAAAAAAAAAAAAAATGTTACGGTACCAGCTTTTCTAGGTACCGAGTAACGTTACCAGGTTAATCCAGTTCTGTTCTAGACGCGATGTCTGAAACGTGCACAGTTGCGTCCTCTTTAACGCTGATATGGCTCTCTCTCTCTCTGAATCCACTTGTTGAAACGAAAGGAGGAAAAAGCCACATATGGAAATATTTTGGATTAGGCTAATGTCACGTTGCCATAAGAGGCCGATTACATGCAAACTCGCAATTTCAAATATAGGCGCGATTCAAGCGCGCTCATAATAAAAACTTGTTGGCGTTGCATAGCAACAACAGACGCCGCGTGAGAGCAAGCGCTTTGGAAAGAATAAGCACGCGCAAAAATATAATTAAAAAACACGCGCGACATGTGAACGGCCTCTAAAGTGCTTTCGGGGTAGTTTTACGAGTACATGAGCACAGTAGTATCCACCCGACACCAGAGTACTACTGGTATTAGTATTGTCATTTAATGTCAGTGCCAGTATAGGCGTATTCTTGCCTTTATAACTCAGCAGGTTTAAAAAGCCTTTTTAAAATTAAATATGAATGCAGTTTTAGATTAAATAAAAGGACAGTCAAGTCAAATAAAACATGTTTTATGGTAATGCTACAAAGATACCATTCATCAACATTACTTAGTTATCAACACATTGAGTGAACAATACATTTTTACAACATTAATTAATGTTTGAAAATTTTATTTATTACAAACACCTGATTGTTAATGTTTGTTCACTTAATTCATTGTGCATTAAATAAATAATGGATTAAAACTTTACAAACAACTTTAAAAATGTGTTAGTGTATACTATTGTTTATTTTAGGTCATTTTATCTAATCTTTTTCTAAAGTGTTTATAATACAAATGTACAGTTTCCATACTTGTAACCGTGATAAACACTTAAATATATGTAGATTTAAACTAAGCTTTGGTACCGAAATTGGTACCGAGAACCGTGAATTTTAACTGGTATTGGTACCGAATACTGAAATTTTGGTACCGTGACAACACTAATAATAGTGTGTTTTGTTTCTCAATAATAACAATCTCATGGCATGAATTACTAGAACATGTTCACTTTAAACTAGAGATGACTTATGTGTTGATAATACTAGTTGTCTAGACAAGCAATCTCAGGATTCAAACATCTAAACCATGAAGATATGACAAGACCCCTGTTTTTCTGAAAGTACTCATCCATTATTAGGCACTCATGAATTATCTATATGCATTGCATATACTCAGCAATAAAGAGACACATACAGAAAGATCATATCTGGCCGATCCAACACACACTCCCTTCATTTCATTCATTCAGTCCTCTTGAAACAGGTTATATTACATAAATCTATAACTGCGTTTGTTCAAAGGGGGTTATTTTTATTCCATGACACCATGTAAAAGGTGTGAATGACTATGACTATGGTCTGACGTTTTCATAACTGTCTAAATAAATCGAGCGTATTTTGGGGAAATAACAATGACGCATGCATACGCCAATCAAATCTGTGTAGGTGGAAAAAAAAAGCAGGGGCAATCTTACCTTTGTGGTTCTGGAGACTGTGATAGGGGCTTCCATTTTTGCAGCCCACCGTTCTGTTCAGCAACCCAGATTGATGAGGAGGAAAGATAGAAAGACAAAGAGAAAGAAAATGAGTGTCTGGGACTTTTGGAAGATCTGCCCTTGAAATCCCCCTTGATCAACAGGTCTTTAGGCTAGGTTGTGCTCAATGTGTTCATTTCACACATGTAGTTTAACAGCTCGGATGACAATCACAGATATAACCTGAAATGCATGTCTATCTGATGCCTTCTCTGAACCGTTCCTGTCACGGCTTTCTCTTGTACGTGCTCTGCTCTTATTTTATCGCAAAGACTAAAGGTTTACTTACAGTAGATGTCTTGGAAATTATCACAAGGATGATCTAAGATGTAGCCAGATGTGTGATTACAAGTTCTGCCATGTTCTACAACAATTGCCCTGATGTTCCAGCTGATAACCCAAATTCATTCATATTACGCCCGCTCTGACAGACGCCCATTCAATCGGGCTCTACCTCAACGCCATCAACTTCAGCTTTCCACAAAGTGCACTTTGTGCAAGAACCCTCCTAAGCTAGTAAAACGTTGGCTTTCTTTATTTTCATACTCTTTGAGAATTGTGGTAGGGTCTCCTCAATGACTTCATTTATTTCCATGTAACTAAGAGGTTCCCTCGGGGGCAGTTGGATGGAGAAGCAAAGCTCTCCGTCGCACAATACCCTGTTGTGGCCCGGCGTTTACGCAGAGTGTAGGAGTCACGATACAGAGAGCCGTTCATAAACCTACCCTGCCCTACAATCCCAATCTTGCTGTGTACTGTAGTACTCCACTGTGAGTAAGCCTTGTTTAGGACTAATTTCTGCAAATTAAAATGCAACATTTAAATGTTGCTGGCTAGTTTGAGTCAACCAGCTGTAAAGGAGCTGTTGTTTTTGACCTTAAAACGGCAATTGAAAAATTGCTGTCATACCACACAATTCATCTAAAACACAGCAACAGTCATGGATAGTTCACCCAACAATGAAAAACTCAGCATTTACTCGCCCTCCTGTCATTCAAACCTGAATGACAAAGCATTAGACTCATTGACTTTCAATGCATGGACAAAAGCAAATCGAAACATTTTTAAAATATCTTCTTAAACGCTCCACATAATCTCAGTTACTTTATTCTGGCAGATGGTATAAAGTACCTTAGGTAAAAAAAAAGACCAAATATAAGAAGACTTTTATTTATTCCAACTGCTATTGGTATTTTAAAAGATGAATCTCATGTTTTTCTTAAGAAGTTATGTACGTCTTTATGTAGTAGGTTTTAAAACGGATGCGTTTTTGTGTATTGTTTGTTGAGCCTTTGTCTAACAGACAAACACATGCTACTAGACTATAGATGCTGTTTTGATTGCCACCAGAAAACTACCCGGAGATATCAAGATCATATCAGAGCTATTTGAATTTCAAAAGCCATTTCATTACACGATCAACAACAAAACCACACTGTCTGAGCCCCGTTTACTCAAGCTTTTTCAATTCTGCAGTAAATTCAGTTCCACACCACAAAGGTCACGGACAATTCGGAAGAGGCTTCTCTGCCCCGGACACTTGGTGAGGTTCCATAAAACGGCTTGGCTGGCCACACAGGAGGTGGTGGACTGTTAAAGTGCAGGCCCAAAATTCAGCAGGGACACATATGAGCTGTTTACAGTTACTCAAGAGAGTAAGACCAGCGTGTGGGTGGTCCAAAGGCACCGGGAAACACTTTACACCATGAGTGACCATGAAACACACTTCGCGGTGTCTAAACCCAAGGGCCAAAACCAAGCAGGCTCACATCTGCATGGTCAATGCCCAGGAGAGCAACTGGTTGTGCCAAAGCAGAGTACAGTGTAGAGGAGAGCAGCAGATTAATGTCTCTCTTTGGATTTGAAAGGAAGTGTGGGAGACTTTATGCTAGATGTATACCTAGGCCTATAGTCCATACTATTACGAATTGGAGGAATTACAACAACAACCAGTACTCTGGGTTCGGGCTGAATTCCTCCCCCCGGACAACACGCCAAATACGCATTCAACTTTACTCCTACTAATTGTATGTACTATGCAAGTGTGAACTTGTGATTTATTATTATTATTAATAAATGTTAAATATAAAACCATTCACGTGACAATTGTCCTCTTGTTTTGATCACTGTTAGCTTAAAATGCTACTCATTTCTCACATGGTTGCTACGTAAACTTAAGTATACAACCTTTGAACTTGAGCAAATTTTACCACAGAACACTGGTGTTTCCTGCTGAATGCACAGTGGTGTCATGGCATCACAATTTCTATTTTTTAAGCGATATGATGAGTGATCTGTTGTATGAACAATAAAGAATCAATCATGCAAAAATGAAAGTAGTCACTCCTAAAGATTCAAATGCATACATGCAAATGAGATTCTTCAGAGGAACTGTCACATGCTGATTATGGTCACAGATGCACGCTGATGGACAGGTGTGAATAAGCGCAGGTCTAGAAATTCTTTACATGCCAAATAAAGTGTGACAACTGCTTGAACCATTCAGGACAAGACTCAAACAAGGACATCACTGCTACTCAACAGTGGTTGTTAATCCAGAAGCACTCCAGCATTGCACATTTTGAATGTCTCATACCCAGTTCAGAGCATCAAACAATGTGCTGATGATAATAAGGGACACATCCAAAATGTGCAGTTCTAGCTAATGTTCAGCCAATGATGATGGCATATAAAGTCCATAAGAGAGGTAATAGCTCAACTTGTGTGCCTTTAAACGAATCAAACTTGAGTGGAGCATGCACACTGCTGCTTCTAATAAAACAAACTCACAGGACTGTTGTTTCTGTGCTTAATTAAGGCCAGACACTATCATGCAATAAATTCAAGATGTTCATGCATAGAGGGCAGGATATAAAAGAGGCTAACAAGTGTAAAATTACTTCTAAAGTCTTCACTCTATACGCTGATAGAAGTGTGAATTCAGTGTTAAATAACATAGAGGACACTACAGCTAAACCTTGCTGAAGAAAACAAACAAACTGGTGTGCTGCTGGTCTCCCAGCGAGACCAGTTGAACATTAAATAATAAGCTAAAATAAAAATAACATAGTTTACAATGTTTTAGCGGGATTTCCTTAAACAGACTTTAGCTGAAAAGCGTCCAGAACTCGTCTAAAACCACCTAAAATACCAGTTTGACCATCGGGAGGCTAACTAACGTTAAGCCCGGAAAATTCATCTAAGGCTGGACTAAAATGTTTTTTGTTGTTGTTTCAGTTGGGAATTAAAAAAGCTAGAAATATGTCATAATAAAGATCACTTGTGTGTAAACTGCCAATGAACATTTAAACACTTTTGAGTTGAGGACTCAAATACAGGATTCGAATCTCGAAAGTAAACTGAAATGCTCTAACCTTTTTAAAATTCCTTGGTAGGGTCCCTCCAGAGTAAGCGAGGGTCTTATAATTATACACCTCAGTGGAGTTTGAGGGTCCACGGTCCACTGTACAGCTGTCCGATTTGGAGGAGGTAAAGTAGATATCTCCACTGTCATGACTCAACGAACCACTGTCCGGCTCGTTTGAGTTCAGCTTCTTTAAACGTCGGAAAGTCATATTTTTCATAGTCCGCGTGTCACTCAATAAGAAAGTAACACTGGATGAAAGAAGAGCGAGAGATGAAAAGTACTGAATGTGGGCGAGGAGACACCCACTCGGCACAAGCCTACACTTTAACTTTAGCAATAATCCCCAGCTCAAGCTCAGCAGGAGCAACAGCATCTGCGGACAGACTCGTCGAGTTAAGAAAAGCACATGTCAAGGAAATCCTTGAAATGGGGCGGGACCTAGCGACCCTAGGGGGCGGGGACACATAATTGGTGCGATGCGATTGGCCGTCTTCACAGAAGCGATGCACTTCAGCCACGACCATTACTTGAAACGGTTTTGAAGGTAGAATTAGAAATATAGTATTATTTACGATTACATTTTATGGCATTTAAGACGTATTGACTTGGAAACGTACTGTAGTTTGACGGCTATTTATTAAAACCAACTCTGTGGTTTTGTATGCGAGTTGATAACACTTACACAATATTAAAATTTTTAAATATATATTTTTTTTATTTCCAGTACATTTTATTTGTAATATATTTGTGTTTGGATAAGTAACTTACATCTAGCCACATAATTTAACTCTACGGTTTAAAGCTCACAATCGGTTCATTCGAATCCCACATACAGGCTCTTGACTCGAATCATTGTTGACCGAGAACCACCGATTCAGTCCGAATAACATGACGTGCACGTAGGTGAACCGATTCGTTAAAAAGCTTCGACTCAAGAGAAGACGAGCACGTCTACTACTCACAATCAATCAAATATACCTAATAATATATGCCAGGCGTTATGCAGAGTTAGTGAAAGTTTATTGAAATTGGTGAACCTTGAATTAATAAAGGCAACCCAATTATAATTAAGCACTAGTTGCAACATTTTACAAAAAAAAAAATATTTAAAAATTTTAATATTGATGTTATTTTATAAAATTATATGAGTTAAGTATGAGAGTTTTCTCGTTTCAGTTGGGTATTTTGGTGTAGGCCTGTACATAAAAAAACTAGTTTTAGTAGCCCAGAAATGGTAGGCCTATGATAGAGAAAGTGAACTTGAACCCGATGCTTGATCAGGCTGGTTATTCAAACTGATGGCGCCCTCTAGTGCTTATATGCGGTAATACATCTTATGAACTTTGGCAAATGACGAAAAAAAGAAGATATATAACATTGAAATGTTTATTCAGACAAATTCAAAAAATTAATAGATGCTTTACATTCTCAGGAACAACATAGAATTATAAAGCTATGCCAGAGGGCCATTCATTTGCAGTGCAATCTAAAACCTTTAGGATTTTGTCCACTGAGTTATAAGAACAAACTAAAATAACAGATTACTATCACTATTTAAATGTATGAAATGTTGCAAAAACAGCACACAACTGACTCAATACATTCTTAATACAGTGAAACCTAATTAACATACCATGGATTTTGTTTCAATATATTATCTCAATATTACACCTACTATTTTAGGTGTACAATTTAACAGCAAATAAATTAGATGTCTCATCAAGCTCTTAAGATTTTGATTTGCTAAATCTAGTCATTGTTCTGGCAAAGAGCGCACTGGCACATTGGATTAATCTTGACATTCATGATTAGTAACTGCAGTAGCAACAGAAGATTTAGGCTTAGCTGAGAGAAAAAAAAAAATCTAAAGGAAAAACAAAAAGCACAGTGCAGAGTTAATGCAGATCTGCTTCTAATCTTACAGCAAAGTCACTGTTTTGCACAGCAAATTCACTAGATGCTTTGGAGTGATGCATATTTTATGTATATCTACATAACCTTAAAACAAGTATTCAACATATGTACTTGGAATGACCTGTGCATATAATATATGTATATCACAGCAAAAAAAATGCATGCAAAAATGAATGCATGATGACCTACTGTTTAAGAGCACTACATTTCTTTAAAGAGAGCATAATTGATATTAAGATGAAAAGTTTGTACCTCATGTAAGGATAATCTCCTAAAACACAAGGATTTGAGTAAGTAAACATCTGTTGCGAAATTAACATAATTGCTTTAAACTTTCATTGGCTTCAGAGTCCTTGTTAATGCACACACAGTTTTGAAGTGACATGGATCATCCTCAAGCGAAGGTAAACTCTATTTCAGGTTGAAAAAGCCAGATTTGGCTTGAGGGCCCATCATCATACTAGCTTGGTTCTTGTGTGTGATGTTAATCTGAGGAAGTAAAAGAAAATGGTTAAAATAACAATAAGTTAAATCTCATTTAATGCAATGATGTTTCTACTGGTCCAAACTAAAGGTTAAATACAAGTAAAATATCCTAAGATGACTATATGTCACTTAATTTTAAACCGAGTCTTTAGTGCCGTTTCATAGTTCAGTATTTTTGAATCATTTGGAAACAACACTCATGATGCTTAAACAGTTTATGTCGCTTATTAGATTAGTAGAAAAACTCCTTTTAATAAGACTTGTTTTGGTTGAGTGAATGACTCACTCACTCATAAATCTGCAGAAAGGGTCACTGAACAACTCGGTGTATGAATCTGAATACATCTTTATAGTGAACAGATTGAAATGACTCTTGTGTAGTATTTTGAAAGTGGCACTTACGGTACAAGGTGGCTGCATCCACGGCTCTCCATCTATCTGCATCGGCAAAGGCTTCTTTGTCCTATAAATGAGTGCATTTTGGAAAAAAAAAAAACACTTTAGAAACAAAAATGAATGTGAATGATATAATGACAAATTTGCTTGGGGTGACTAAACAACACACATTCAAATCACAAGACTCAATAATGGTTAACAATAATAAATGACAAAAGAATTAATGGGATGTAAATAGCATATTTGACTTTTGAATAAAATGCGAATGAGTATGTAAATGCAGGGAATGCAGATTGACAGTAGTGATGAACATGTCTGAGCACGTCTTGATCCTTGTTTGTAACCGTTTGTCTCACCTGATGGTAATCTGAGATGTTTTGGCAAGCCGGACTGCGCTCTTCAGCCCTGTGTATATCTGTCCCATCTCAATGGCTCCTTCCAACCCCACCAACTCCACACGTTCATCGCTCATGTCTGTTTGGACACCTTAGTGTTAGTGTTAGCTTCTTTTATGACCATTCATGACATGAACTATTTCAAAGATCAAAATGCACAATAAAATGGAGTTATTGACGCCCAAAAGAAATATTCTGATATGATGATGACCCATGATTCTGAACTGCCTGAAACAAATCGTCAGTCGTTCCAGTCTTACTTCCTGCACAAACCAAGGTAGGTTTACAACAATTTTGCATAATGCCAGCCTATGGTCTTCAGCTGTAGCTGAGGCCTGGAAGAGTTTGGTTAGTGTTGTCAACATGTCATGAAGATACTATTTTTCTGTGCTGTGAAAGCAAATCCACATTGTGTGCACTTGTCAGACAGGGTCATCTAACCAATCAGAGTAGAGGAGGCTTTCGGAAAGAAGGTTAAAAGATGTGTTTTTTGACCTTGAATGCATGTAAACATATTGTGGGAGACGTCCAATACAAAATTTTCCCAAAAAAGTTTGGTAAATTTTTAAAATAACATAATAATAGGGGCTTTATAGGTTTCTCATATATAATGAAACGTACCTTGCGGGCTCACTTTTAAGACTTCAGGGTCTACTATGACCTCAGGCAAGTCCTGGTCCGCTTTTTCACTTTTTTTGGCTTCACCCCACAGGTTGGAGCCACCGTGCATGCTGGGAATGTTGAGGACGGCAATTCCCTCCAGAGAAAGACAACTGAGATCCAACTGAGTCCCGCAACACTGGATAAGGCCGGACAGAGGCGCTGGGGTCAGTTCTGTTACTTTTTCCATTTTAAAAATGATTTCAAGGCGAATACGTGCATAAGCAGATTTTTAAGTAATGAATTGCATTTGCTTTATATTCTGAATGAATGCCCCTGATCTGGTAGATTAAAAAGGGCCTGGCTTGAGCTCTGTCAGACGACTAATACCAAAAGCAGGTTAATAACAGGTGTTATCACTCTAATGCCCTTTCTGTGCTCTTGCTTTTTAGATGATGCTTTTTGATGGGCTTTCAGCACAAGGGTATAGCTGGAATGATCAATAACTCATGGGAGTGTGATCTTCTTCTTTTCTTACCTCAATGGTGAGACACTCCTTGAGTTTTTTACAGGATGCTGAGATTGTCTCAGACGTGGCAAATTCAAAATACCACAGTTTGTTCTTCATCCTGAAAGAAAGATTTATATGCATGAAGAGGATGCCACAAACTCATGCAGACCTTTTTTAGAACATTTTCTCTTTATGTTTTTTTGGTCATATGGTTCCATTCAAATTAAAAATGGTCATTAAGTTGGATGCTGCTAAGCCAAACTTCTTTTCAAAAAAAGAAAAGTAAAAAGTAATTAATCAGGGTATTACATGTATACACTATTACATGTGTTTACAAAGATTTTGAATGTTTTTAACAGTCTTTTCATTAAAATGTTTTATGCTAACAGTAATATTGTGAAATATTATAAGAATTAACAATTTTCTATTTGAATATTTAAAAAAAATGTTTTCCTGTGATAAATCTGAATTTTCAGCATCATTACTCCAGTCTTCAGTGTCAGATGATCCTTCTAGAATCATTGTAGTATGCTGATTTGCTGCTCAAGAAATATTTATTATTATTATTAATGTTGAAAATGGATGTGCTACTTAATATTTTTGTGGAAATTGAGAAAAAAATTACTTTGATGAAAAGAAAGTTCAACAGAACAGCATTTATTTGAAAGAGATTTTTTTTAAACAATGTAACAGGTTTTATTGTCACTTTTAATTAATTAATCTATTCTTGATTAATTTGAATGAGCCCTTGCTGAATAAAGGCATTAATATATATAAGACAACATATAATATGTTATATATATAATTTATCTAGAAAATCACTTAATTTATAACAACTTTAAACCTACAAAGTTTTCACTAACTTTTAAAAGAATTGTAATTGATTTAAATTTTAGAAATTGACATCAGATCCACTGTTCAGAACCAATGTGCATTTTAATGGATATTAGACATTAGTTTACAAACACAGCGTTATTTTCGTATATCATAACTACTAAAATTTGTGTATTATTTTTCAGAAAATATTGTAAAAAAATCGGTTTAGTGTGTGTCATGCTCACCTGCTGTTAAACTTCTGTGGATGTTTCTCCCTCATGGTGTGAAAGCGGTGAGCGATGGAGGCATCCTGTTCCAGACACAGCCAACACAGAGAGAATGATCAAATCTTTTTTTTTTTTTTTTTTTTTTCGAATATAATTATATTGGCTGGAAAAGCATAGAAAGAAAATGAGGGTCTTGAAACTACCTAAAAGGTAATGTATTAGATGATTTCATATGAATCCTGTACTGTATGTGTCTTACCACTCCAATGGAGAAATAGTTGTTGATGATTTCGTAGGGAACAGGATCACCTCTCTCCTGACTGTCCTCCAAGATCACCTGTATGCTCCAGCGATCCATCTGCACCACAGAACTGGCCTCAATGTCCTTCAAAATCCGGCCCAGATCCATCCCGTCATAACCTACAGCATCATAACCGTGAGAGACACTAAATATAGACATATAGGCACATGTTCAAGTTTCAAGTTCGGCTTCTCGCCTCACCTCCGCCCCATCGAAGACACCGTGCAAGATCATTTCCTGTGCCAAGAGGAAGCACGGCCACTGGGGGGCGCGCTGCCAGGTTGGCTTTATCTTTGAGGCATTGGAAAGAACAGTTGGTTGAAACTAGTCAAATGAGAGCATGCATAACACATTTACTGTGAGTGTCACAGGAAGTATGTTTGATTTAGTTTCCAACCTATAGCGTCCAGGATCCAGCCCACTGTGCCATCACCTCCACAAACTAATATTCTAAAGTTCGGCAGATCTCTGAAGAAACATAACCTGGTTTGGAAACAGAAGATCATATAGATTACCACTTCAGTTAATTTAAGACCATCCACATCTATAAATCTTTAGTCCATTTTTAATAGTTTTGTTTTCCACAAGTTCAACCAAGCGGATGCTGGACACAAATAAATATTTATATACGTATGCTAAAAATGATAGTGAATTCCTTACCCTGGACCTGGCCCACCACTGGAAAGATTATAAACCTGCCGAGGATTCAACAAGTATTGGAATTTCCGAAGGATTCTGTAAAAACATGTATTTAGTGATTCAAAATAATGAAATGCACATAGGCAATTAGATAACGATGGATGGATGGATGGATGGATGGCAGTATTCTCACCTCTCTCCCTGTTTACCGCCGCTTTTAGGATTCACAAACACTAAAAGAGGATGAGTGTCAGCAATTGGGGTTATCTGTTTGGGGACAGGAAGCTGTGTTTTAATTTGCCTGCCATTATTCAGTGCATTATTCTCTGCATGGTATGATAGCAGAAACATAAAAGACTGTCCATGCTGTCTTACCTGTAGCACCTGTCCGTCAGGTGTAGTGTTGTGGTCACTGTCATCACCTGAAAATGCGCAGCTGTTCTTTACACAGTTTTGCCTCTCCTATGTGAGGAAACAAAGGACAAAAGGTACAATGGAGAACGGCAAATAACCTATGTTTAATGTTTTCTATGTAAGCCGACCTTTAATCTTTTAACTATCTTCCTGTTGTTTTTAGTATAATCAAATGGTGGTGTTGTGCTTTTGTGCAGCCACGGAGCTTTGCAGGCAATTTATTATCTAAACCAGGAACATGTTTGAATCCATTTTTGGGAGTTTTTGTATTCGCTTAGGTAAAAAAACAGTCTAGCACAGTGGTTCTCTACCTTTTTTTGCCTTTTGAACCTTTTTGTCCCCACTGTCCAACACTATATGCAAAGGATAAAATATAATCAAATATGAACAGAATTATGATATATTAAATTAGAATGCTATATATATTTAAACTATATATACACTGATGAGCCAAAACCAGTACAGAATGTCAGTGATGATCTACTAACAAAGCCACTTATTAAGGTCTGGTAGATTAGATCAGTTCTTGTAATCAATGTGTTGGATGCATGCAGGAATAAAGATCTGAGCGACTTTGACAAGGGTCAGATTGTTATGGCAAGGCGACTCGGTCAGAGTATCTCAAAAATGGCTAGGCCTTGTGGTTTGTACCTAGTCAGCAGTGGTGAGAATTTATCAACAGTGGTCAGTCAGAGGAGGGACAAACCCCAAGCCCACTGGCCTAGCATTAAACTAATTAAATAAGTAGCAAATGAGTGTATATTGCTGTATAGTGCAGTTGCAAATCCAGCAACTTGCATCCATGGACTTTTCCTCTGGAGAGACTTGTTTGTATTACCTTGATGACGGGATAAATTGCCCATGGTGGTAAGATATGATCTCTGAAAGGGCCACAATCACATTCGAATGGTTCCTGGGTTGCACACTCATCATGTCTCTAAATTAGGACAGTAAAAAGTAATGAAAAATGATGAATATAACAAACTGACCTGCTTTATTAGGACGCACACCCAACTTGTGATATTAAGAGAGATATTTTATCAACAGTGTTTTTTTTTTTTTTACCTAACTTCACTTTAAATGTCTTCTGATATAATGATTTTCAGTAACTGTATACTGTACAGTAGCTTTTCAGAAAGTCCCAATCTCACCAAGGAGTGACACCAGACACAGCGTTTCCCGGTAAGGCCTTGCAAACTCTTGATCTTCTTTTGACACCGGTCACACTTCCCAGAATCACAGTTTCCGCTTACCCAGTCATGAGTTGCAATCTGCATACAAACAAATGAGATGCACAAATGCTGTTTACATTTCCAGTACTAAAGACGAAGCTTATAGGAGATGCTTGAGGAGGATCCCCTTCTCCACTTGGCCCAATATGTCAGATTTACGATACCTAAGGACCTTAGTGATTGTTATGGATATTTAAAATGCCAAGGCTTAAACGTTCGTGACAATGCAACACTGGCCCCTCAACCGTCCCGAGCGTCGTTCATTTTCTCACAATTCATAAGTCCTAGATGTACTTATTAAAATGTATTATTTTAATTAAATACTTTTTTTTTGCTAGTTTTATTTTTAGTAAAGTTTTTTATAATTATTTATAAATAATTGTATTAACATATGACATTTACCATGAAAGGGTTTTGTGCATATTTTTAATGTTGTATGCATATTACTTTTCATGTTATGCAGTTATTTTGCCATCCACTCCTTAGATGTTTAACAGTATTGGTTTTAAGTTCAATAAAAAAAAAGAAAAGAAAAAAAGTGTGCTTACCCCTGTCTCTTTCTTTGACATCACATATGTGCGAGTGCAAGAAGCCGGGTTTTTATTGGCACACCGGCCATGGACTGTGTATTTGCAGCCTGTGTATGATAGCAAATGGTTGTCATACCAAACTGATCAGAACTAAACAAATGATTCACTAGATATTTAAACCACAATACACAATGGATTTCTGGACTGTCTCTGGACAATTTTAGCATTTTAGTCGTTACAATTACACATTTTATTTGCAGTCTGGAAATATTGATTGCATTTGCAAAACCATCGGTGAACCTTTCTTGCAAATTACCCAGAATTCCACTCACAGGTGCAGCAGAGACCCTGTTTGCGGAGCCCCAGCAACATATTCTGACAGACGTTGCAGTACACAGGCTTGTTGAAATGTTTCATCCTCCACAGGTGCTGGCCGTCTCTTTGGGTCATCTTGGGAAAGCGGAAAAATGTCATGTTAGGGCGAAAGTTTTCCCAACGTGCAAGTTCGACACGTTGACCAACAGAAATCATCTTTCTGCAAAATTTCACTTCAAAAAGTCACGATTCATGAACAATTTGTGATTCATGAACTATTCTGTTTGATTTGTGAAAAGGATCATTTGGTTCAATGAAAAGAATCGGCTCATTTATTCAGATTCGGTTCTTGAGTTCAACTCAATGAACTAGTAGTAGCTTACTCTGGATGGAGCATTTTGTAAATACTCACTCAATGCTATCCCATGACTTTAGAAGACTTGAATTAAAGCACATGAGACACATGAACAACTCTGATGCTTTTTGGTGATTTTTTGCCATTTTTATCTGCATAAGATGAAAAGTACTCATCTATTAAAAGAACAGATGACGACATAACAGTAAATAAAACGATTATCAGTGGAAAGTGTTTTTTTAACCACTTTCAGTGACTCACATGAGTGTCATCCTGTTTATTTCACATTGCTTCCTTATCTTACACCTACTGGCATTTTTTTAATGAATTCAACGGCCAGCTGGAGGTGGTTAGGGTGGGCTAAGGACACTGACTCATGCAGTCACACCAGAGAATTATTCATATTTCATAATATTATATACTCAGGTGGGAACTTCAGGCGGCTGAACAGGAGGTCAGAAACTGTAACCCACACAGCCAGGCTGTAACTGTGCCCAAATGGCACAGCATGTTCCTCTTGCGTCGCTCGGACGTAGAAATAGCACACGGGGAAGTCCCTGGCTTTGATACATGGTTAAGCAAAGCTCTGAATCACAAACGCAAGACAGTGGGTAATATAAGTTTAGGATGCCTAAATTCAAGTAAGCCCTAATGTGAATAAGATAATCAATGTGATCTATGAGTAGCTGACTTTGACCGTTGGTCTTAACAACAAATTTCTTGTAATCGTAACTTCCGCATGTGGTTTAACTGTGCATGTGCAACTGAGAATTACACTTAATTTCTGAATGATTCATTTCAAGTGTGAAAGTGACATTAACTTATAATTTAAGGGTTGAACATTGGTTTTTATTATAATAAGATGTATTTAATCTTGGCAGTTAACTCCGTGGCTTGTCTCCAGGTCATGCACTGGCACAGTGTGGACAGACAGATGAGTCTTGGTGTGAAGTGTGAAGCCAGCTACTGCTCTGGTGTTACTTGCTGGATGCCAGCTTGAACTTGCATTTTAAAGCTGTCAAACGGCTTGTGTGGAAAGATGCATGTAAGAGAAATTCTGAATATATGCCTTCTTTAGATGCATGCTTATTTTAGTAAGATGTTATGTAAAGTAGATCCTATGCATGGCGTGCTAATGAGATGCAAGGGATTTCTGTTTTGCATAGCACATTGCTAGTATATTTTTGCTTCCTTCTGGTTGGGAACCACCACAGGGATGTTCTGCGATATTTAGATTAATAGAAAAATGCATATGGGTTTATCACTGACTAATTCTTGAAGTTTTTAAATGCCCCCACCCCACAATCATCAATATATGGCCAAAAGTATGTGGAACACCATCCATATATGCTTGTTAAAACAAATAAAAAATAATAATAATACAATTTTAAAAATAAATAAATTAAACATAAAAAATTATTACCGTAAAAATAATAAAATTAAATAAAATTAAATATTAAATTGATGTGATTTGGTTGCACATATAAGAGGGTCCATGCATGCAAGCTTGTGTTGCTGTAGCGCCAGGGTTGAAATAAATTAACTAAACATGATCCTTTAGAAATCATTTTAATATGATGGTAAATAAAAATAAAATTAAACATAATAAATAAAATAAAATAAAATGAATCAAATAATTACAAATTGAAATAATAAAAATGTAAAAAAAAATAATGTTCATGTAGTCGTGCATATAAGAGTGTGCGTGCATGCAAGCAAGCATGTGTTAGAAGTGTCACTGACTCACTGTTGCTTAAACCAGTGCAAAGTCAGCAGGGCCTTTGATACGCTAATGTGAGGCTGAGAAACACAACCGAATCGGAAGAAAGAGTGCAATAAATACATACATCAACTAAATTTTTACATTTTTCTCTCTGTTCCCTTTTGCCACTCCTTCTGAGAAGTGTAATCTGAGCAATAGTCTTGTACACTCCAAAAATAGCACCGCGCCTCTATGACTTTGCATCCAAAACTGAGTGAGAATCTGTACTTGTGTTTTCCTACCTTCAATCCCAGTAAAACCAGTAGTGGGACATTATTCATCCCCCCCTCCACCCATTCCTGTAATGACACCGTTCCGCTGCTATCTGCATCAATCGCTGTCATCATATCCTTCAGCACCTTGAAACAATCACAATGTGCATTTCTGTTGTAACATGTACATGATGCAACTAAAGTTCACCTTAGGGAATCATTTGAATCATAAGGAGCAACATTATGCAAACATCTTGTCACAAGTTGATTCATGCTAAATGAGGGAGGAATGTCTCTTCAACAGGGTGTAGCTAAGATGGAAAAAGCCATGTCAAGCGCATTGGCATTTCACTACTTCTTGGCAAATGTTACACACACACACAAACAAAACACAACTCACAGGCCTCAGTTCAGAAACATCCCAACCAAGGTAATCTGCTGCATGCATCATCTGGGCAATAATGCGGTCCACTTCCTGTTACACGGAAACACGACTGGTTACAGATATTACCAAAAGGTGTAATTTGAGCAAGATGATTTAGTTATATAATGAGGAAATGGAAAATTTCAGGCAAAGACCACCCACCGAACTGTCCAGAACACCGTTGCCATCTCTGTCATAGAGTCTAAAGGCAACTGTGAAGGGAAAAACATGGGCACAAAGTTGTCAACAATCATTCAATATTTGAAGTGGAAATTTTTTTATTTTTTTTTAGATTTACACTCAAGTTTGTCCCTGGGCTGCCCATCTTCCAGGAGAGAGAAATAACAGGATACATCCTTCAGAAAGACTTCCCCTTAGAAAGAAAACAAAGATATATATATTCACAATAAAAGAAGTGGTTTGATTATTTTAAACCCATTGACTTCCATAGTATTTTGGTTAAAAAAAAACCTGTTTGGTTCAAAATATCTTCCTTTGTGTTCAGCAGAAGAAAGAAATTCATACAGGTTTGAAACAACTTAAGGGTGAGTATATGATTACAGAAATTCACTACTCCTTTAAGCGTTGTTAAAATAAATGATTTTTATAAAGTAAAAGAATAAGGTTTCACTTTATTCAAAGGTGACGTAGTTACACTGTACATAAATAAGTGCTGAGTAATATTAATTAACTACATGTACTTGTTATAGAGTTACAGTTAGGGTTAAGATTTGGTTTAGGGTTAGTAGCTTTTAACTCTGCATAATTTACTGTTATTACTATAAGTACATGTAGTAATGTGTACCTACGTCACCTTAAAATAAAGTGTTACCAAGAATAATTTCTGATGTGACAGTTTTATTCAAAATGTACCAATAATATCATCAAACTATGATAAAAATAAATAAATAAACACGATTCCCAGTTATGCAACCATTTCTGTTGTTTCACTTACAGTACAGTAAGATTTTCTTATTCTTACTTTTTCTTATTTTTACCAGGCCTGCATTTATCTGATCAAAACTACACTAAAAGGAGTAATGTGAAATCTCTCTGTCTCTCTATTCCTTATATGTCCTTCTAAGGTCATAGGACTGGAGCATATCCCAGTTTCTCAGACCAGAGGCAGGGGAAAGCACCCTGGACAGATGGCCAGTCCAACCTTGCTGAATAAAAGTCATTACAAAATAGAACTGATCCCAGATTTTTTGAACGGTAGTGTACAAGCCTAATACATGACCCACTGTTTTCATCTGATTTTGCCGACTCTGAGTTCTGGAAGGATTTGAATAGCCGCTGGCACAGATTTGTTGGGAAGTCCTCCACCTCCAAATATGTCTTCAGGAAGAGCCGGAAACCTTCCTCATCAATGCACTGAGAATATGAAGAAGATAAATCAAAATGTGTGTGCTACATTAAAGGCTTTTATGCATTTAAAGGGACACAGAACACATACAAAAATATAAACAAACAATTCACACACATAGTGTTTTAAAATAAATCATTGTTTTTTTTAATAATGTATATTTTGGTGATCATTCAGAAGGTACACATTATTGGAAACTTATAAAGTCATAAAATGATCTGTAACCCTCTCAAGGGGATGTAACTGAGATCCAATTAGATTCTGCACTACAAACCTAATCCTAGTTCTACTAACAGTGCCTGCTGTCCTAGTTCTTAACACAGAAAGAAAAAAACAGCAAGATGTATTCAAACTTAAAATGCCTCAGGATACTGCTGCTCTATCTGGAGAGAAAAAAGAAGGAAAACCAAGGCTATGTTATGCTATATAACATACTCTCCCCATTTTGACAATTACAGCAATTAAGATATCCATGACATAATTCAGAGTTTACTTTATTTTAGTCCCCCAAAACAAGCAAGACATAAAGCTCAGAATGAGACAAACACATAATTTACTGAAACAAAACTCTTATACATTGATTTAAAGTGTTTGAGAGCCAAGTCAGCACACAGTCAGCTGAAAAACTAGTGCACAGATCAGGTATACCGAGCAAATCTTTGTCATATGAGCATGTCTGAATAGCAAATCTTTTAGAGCTACAATTCCACGACTTCTGAGCAAAGTCTTCCTGTTTTACACTGCACTTCCTGTTGTTTATCTATTACAAATGTCATTAAAACCATTAAACTTAGGGTTAGGGCGCATAGCTTTTCATGCCTGGACAAGGATGAACCGTTTATTGAACCTTAAGACAAAATCTTTAAAAAAAAAGAAGAAAATGGCATATATTTTGTATGTGCTCAGGCTTTTATTTATACATTTATACATCAGGCTTTTATGACCAATATAGTATGATATAGTGAGAACATGGAGCTCACACTTAAAGGGATACTCCACTTTTTTTGGAAATAAGCTCATTTTACCACTCCCCCAGAGTTAAACAGTCGAGTTTCACCGTTTTCGAATGTATTCAGCCGATTTTCTGATATTTAGAAGAATATCAGTAACCATACAGTTTCTGGTCTCATTGACTTCCATAGTAGGAAAAAAATATACTATGGAAGTCAATGAGGACAGAAACTGTCTGGTTACTAATATTCTTCTAAAAATCTGAAAATCGGCTGAATACATTCGGAAACTGTAAAACCCAACTGTTTAACTCTGGGGGAGTGGTAAAATGAGCTTATTTCCAAAATAAGTGTAGGAGTATCCCTTTAAGGAAGAAAAAACTTTTTTTTTTAATAAGTTTTACAAAGTGACACCAGTGCAGGCTATATAATTTGCAAAACCTGCAAAGCAGTTTATGTTCATGACAGCCGCAAGATGTGTACACCTAATATGGTGCATCACAAGTGTGCTGCTTAACCTCAAACCTCCACAAACACCTTGACAAGTTTCGTCCGTCGAGATCCCAACACAGAGTACCACAAGATGTAAAATCAAAGCTTCTAAAATGAAACACTGTTTGAAGCTAAATGTGACAAAATGTTGCTGTTATTTTCAGCGTGAGCCGAAAATAACAAACGGCGCCCCATACAACAGCAGCATGTTGAAATGATATGCCAAAATGCGTTTCCTATTAGACTACAATGAAAGTATTGTACAGTAGCCTATCAGATAAGGTCAGCTTTGCCGAAGTGTGTTTAATTTAGGCTATTTATTTATTTTTGTCCCTGCGCGCCGATCATAGACGGAGTTCACTGCTGATGAACTTTTTTAGTCTCGCGGCTGTCATCAGCAGCGCCTTGTATCGCCCAATCAGCGGATGGTGAGTGGGTGTGGTTTTGAAAAGTTCTGTGATGCGGTTGTGGGTGAAATAATAGCCCATCCGCGCATCTCTAATGGCAGCAAGTCCACTGAAATCAGTACTGAGGTAATCCAACACTCCCTGACTAAGCAGGTACATGTTGAATCGTCCAACGGATGAGTTCTGAGATGCTTAACCAGACGTGAGGTGATTCACATTACAGAGATGGATGGATCTGTTCATGGGTAATTGGACTAAGATGCTGTAAAAGCAGAGTGCTGACAGTTGGCCCCTGGCAGCCAGTTCACTCACCTCTCCATGTCTGTATTTGGCTAACCTGCCATCTGCATTGAATTCCTTTAACACATCTTTTACTTTCAGACTGCAGTCTGCAGAGAGATAGAAAGGGTGAGTGGGAGGGGGCAGAGAAGGAGAGAGAGAGAGAACATTTTTTTTTTAAATTGGACAAGATGACATTTTGGCACAATGAACCACAGACATCACAACTTTTAATGAATTGTATCTGCATCATCTCTGCATGACAAATAAGCTAAATCATAAACTCAGTACATACTCAGGCAAATACCTACAACACCTTTACTGTAGTAAAATCCCTTAATCATGCATGAGACACACGTATGGAGCGACCAAAGTCTGGCTGCTTAGCATGAGTCTGTTAGCACATGCTGGTCAGATGCTGTAACTAAAACTATATTTCTTCATTGATTACCATTAAATAAATGCTGTTAAAATATTTCTTTCATGCACAATTCTTTTTAAATAAAAATACATCATAGTTTGGATATGTATATTGAGTTCTCTGGGAATTCAACCCATGCACTTGGCATTGCTAGCTCTACATACTACCAAGCGAGGTACAAAAGCACTTTTATCAGGGCTGCCAAGCTTTGAGTTTAGCTTGGAGTGACAATTGTGGAAAGGGGGGGATGTAAAAAAAAACTACAATAAGTGTATTATGATTATCAAACCATTTGGTAACTGAACAGAATTTTAGTGACATGTACAATGTTTACATGGTACAATGACTGGTATGCTAGTGTTTTTATTATTTAGCCCTGTCAGCTGGTATTATTATCAATGGTTAAAATAGTAACTCAAATTTTATAAAATAAGGTTTTTACTATATAAACAACATTATAATATTTTAATGATACATAAAGTAAAAGAAAATAAGTAATATAGTGCAAATATTTAGCAAAATAGTCCTCTCTATAGCTTATTATTCGAGCCAACTAATGTGCTAAGGTCATTAAATGGCTTCCCTGAGGTAAATGTGATGTTATGTGACATATTGTTCTCCAGCTGTTTTACTGACCTCTTTACGCAGTTGAATAAAACTGATATTATGTGATATTAACACACATAATGATCGACATTATATATGAGGCATATACATTTAGCTAAGTTGCACAGTATCTTTCAACATACCATTGTTCATTCGTGTTTTAATTAGTGGTAAAGATTAAGAGATCGGTTCACGTGCCGCTTGAACTACAGCGATCTGTCACGTCACTAACAAGTGCCAAAACGGTTTGTATTATTGTTTCCATTTTGTAATAAAAATAACAGAGAATATGTTTCATATCAAAAGTAACCTGCTCTCTTGTCTGTCGGTCTCAGTGTCCTCTTTGCTTCTCGATTCTTCTCTGCGTGAGAAAATGGATGTGTCCTGCTTTTATTGCTTATTAAATTGCTAGTTTTTTCTTCGTAGAAGTTGGTCACATTACTCAAACCAAATTATCAGTGATTTGAATATTTTTTCCAATATATTAAGAAGGCCTACATGAAAACGTAATGCATAGTAGAAATGAATGTGGATATAACGTTATTAATAATAATTACCTGCTGAATAATACTGAATTATTCTATAATATCAAACTTTTCAGGCTCCATTAAAGAGGACCTATTTTGCTTTTTTACCTTTTCAACTTTCTTTAGTGTGTTATCAGCAAAGTTAAAAAGCACAAAATCCACTTCTCTATAAGCACTTTCTCTCCCTGTAATGCCTCTATCATAGTCTTGAGTTTTCTTCTGGGGACATATATGTCAAAACATCCCTCATTTAATAGCATTTTAATGGCGTCTTTCTACGAGTCCGCACTTTCGTGACGTAATGCTTCTTTGACTGCCACGTAGAAGTCTGCTGCGGAGCTCGTGGTTGACCAATCACATTCACAACACACTGGTGCATCCAACCAATCAGAGCACAATGTGCTTTTCGGAAGCACAAAACAAAGCGTTACTGACAGACTGGGATGAGAGGTGTTGCAACAATGTAAAATATGTAAACAATTATGTTTTTGAGAACATTAAAGCATTAAATCTATTCTAGTAGACCCCAAAAACCAAATCCTGACTTTGTAAAGAGGCATAATATGGCCTCTTTAAATTAGAGAAACATAATGTTCATTTTTAATACAAGTGTTTTTTTTTTTTTGCACATTTTTTTTTCACATCATTTTAGTGACATTATAAATATTTGAATGGTGTCAATCAAATCAAGTCAAATCAGTCTTTTCCAGCATTAATTGTTTAAAATATTTGAGCAAGTGAAGTAAACCGGGCTCACGGACGTCTTGGATGCACACGACTGGCATGGTTTTTTTTTTTTTTTTTGACCCTTAGAATACAGTGTCATTTCGCACTTAAGAACTGAGAGTGACTCATGTTTTGTAATGATGCCGAGCATTTAGTGAGAGTGGGAGGGATGTGTGGGCATCACAGACTCACAGTCAATGTAATGCTGAAGCTGGATGAAGTCTATGGGCCTCAGCTCTCTATCATCTGACAAGCCCGGGTCTGACATCACGCCAGAGCCTCTGAATAACACTGAAAGAGGGAAAGAGAAAGGTTGGTGAGAGGCAAACAGACAGATTAAAAGCCAAATCCATCTTTACTTTAAGATACCATTTTCATGCACTTAAAGTGAAAAGAAAATCTAAGCCTAGACAGAATTATGGGCATACAATGCATGCACATGGCTGTCAGCTTCATAACATCCTTTCTGGCACCTACCATAAATGCTTTGAAAAATTATTTGCATGAATAATGTTACAGCATTTGATACTTAAATTCTCCATGAAACCAGTTTTATAAAAAAAAGAGACAATTCAAAGTTCAACTTTTGACTTTCTGCTATCCAGAATGATATTTTTTTTCTTCTTTAAGGCTGAGCAAAGACTCTAAATCAAAATAATTGTCCATTCTTTTTTTTTTAATTATGTAAGGAATTTATAGTGTTGCAAAATAAAGATATTTTGATTGTATTCATGCATGAACAGAGAAAAGCCCTTAATAGTCATGCTATACAAGAATTTTGGATATTATAAAAAAGTAATTTCATCATAAGTGACAGAAAAGAATTTTTTTACAAAAATATTGATATTTTAAATAAATGCTGTTTAAACAAAAAAAAAATATTAAGCAGCACAACAACAACGTTTTTTCAACATTGATATTAATAATAATAAATGTTACTTGAGCACCAAATCAGTATATCAAAATTATTTCTGAAGGATCATGTGATACTGAAGACTAGATTAATGATGCTGAAAATTCAGTTTTGCTATCACAGGAAATTATCACATTTTAAAATATATTAAATAGTAAAAAAATCTTTAAAATTTTGTAATAATATTTCACAATATTACTGTTTCAAATTTCTAATATTATCAATACGTTAATAATATGAACATTGTTCTGACAGTTTTTTAGACTATAATGTATCATGCCAGCCTGGCTATGTAAATACGCATGTCACATAAAATCCCTCATTTACATAGTCACTGCGACATGCTTTTGAAAACAAAACTATGTGAACAGAAAACATCAAACGCACACTGCTCGTGTGGTCTCGACTACGAAAAAAGCTGTGTTCCCAATTAAAAGATTAATCTTATGTTTTTGTGTAGACACCAGTTGAATGCTGACAGAAAAAAGGTTGAGAGTCTCATATATTTTATTTGTTGATGTACGAGTGTATGCTTAACATACAAAATGTTCAAAGTCAGCTGAAAATACTAAAAATAAAAGTGTACACATAGCATTGTTTCAAGGACCTAAGGCGAAATGAGACACACAACATCTCTCTTTTTGTGTGTGTATTGTACAGAAACACTATGTTTCTGGCTCTCATCTGTAATGGAAAATGGATCAGCACTCTCATTAAGGAAAAAGCCTGTCCAGGGAGATTAGCATGCTAGTGCCAGGCTAAAGTTTTTCTTCCCCTGCACATTCATTAAGGTTTCTTCAAACTTTTTTACAGAATCCAAACAGCGAGAATAAATGGGTGACCTAGTGTTACGTCTACAGATCTTTTTTTAGGAACTAATAATAGTAGCCGAAGTAAAAGTTTCATAATGGTGATCCTGCACTTGAATGTGAACACAGAAAATCAGCCACATATTTAAAGCCAACAAACAAACATATGCAAAGCTCTAGTCCGAACATCAGGAGTTCCTTAACCTAACCTCTTATGAAAGTTTGTCAGCATGAAATAGGGTACAATCCACTTTAATAGTAGTTTATATTCTTCTAAGAATGTAAGAGCTGAAAAACTCTTTATACGACAGAGAAAAGGCAGAGAAAATGAAGCCCATACACCCACTCTGATGTGAGCTAACAAAGGGTCACACCGTTCTCAGTTAATTCCCTCAAAAGGTTAGTGTCGTTGCCTAGAAACTTTGTTTGTGTGGTCTATTCCGTGTATATATGGGTGGGTGTGTGAGAGAGAGAGAGAAAGTTGGGGAAACAGGCAATACTTTTTTTCTTGTTGTTGACAGATGATTTATCATACACGCTAGTCTTATCAATCATTTCTGAAAGATAAAAGGAAATATACATTTTTTACATTTATTTATGTATAGTTTAGTCATGACAACTCTGGGGATAGTTTGTAAAATATTTCTATTAATGTAAGTAGAATGAATAGGTTTAGTAGTAATTAGGGGTATAACAATATATCGTGCCACAATATATCGCAATACAAAAATGCAACAATACGCATCGTGGATAGTGACAATATGTATCGTGGCTAGTCCCGAAAAAAATACAATTACTGTGTGAGAAAGAAATGCATTTTTAGTGTCAGTACTACATTAAACTACAATACATAATGTTGATTCTAATGTATAATAATGAAATGGGGGAATATTTGTGGGTCCTGATTATGCCAAAATTTCTTATCGCAATAATATCGTATCGTGTGTTCAGTATCATGATATGTATCGAATCGTGACATGAGGGTATCGTTACACCCCCAATAGTAATACTAAATTCTGCTACTTCGCTTAGCTTCATAGACAGAGTCTGGAAAGGCATAATTGAAAAGTGTTTTCTTTCTCGCAGGAGAGCGCTTGTGTGAAGTATAAAATCATTGGTTACCCATAAGCCAATCACATAATGCAATCATCTCTCTCTCCAACTTAAACATCCCCTCCATTCAAAATGTTTAACAAACACTCTTCATGTTCGGGCTTCAGTTTGCAAATGCCGGGAATATTCTCCACAACAGAGCGAATTGTATCCCGTATCTCCTTATCCGAAGTCGTTTTCGATTTCCCTAACCTAAAAAATAATATTAAACTCGGCACTTACGCCCGCCTCATGGCTCTCAGTCCGCCCTCTGTTCGTTGATTGGCCGGCTATTTTCAGGCCAGAGGAAAACTAAGAGATAAGTCGCTATCTCAGACTGAGTACAAAAGCGAACTGAAATTGAGCAGAAGTACGAAGTCTGACGTAGTCAGGCTATAGGTTTGGTATTGGCAGACTGGAACTGCAACTGCAGAGCAAGCACTGAATGATCTGAAGTCTGAACATAAAATTAAAGGGTTAGTTCACCCAAAATATATTTCATTAATGAACCATAACAAAAAATTATGTCATTAATGACTCACCCTCATGGCATTCCAAGCCTGTAAGTTTAAAATATTTTAGATTTAGTCCGAGAGTTTTCTGTCCCTCCATTGAAAATGTATGTACGGTTTACTGTCCTTGTCCAGAAAGGAAAAACAGACATAATGAAAGTAGTCCATGTGACATCAGAGGGTTATTTATTATATTTTATAACATACAAATACAATTGTTATGTAAAATACATTATGGAAGACAATACAATGTTTAATAAATTATTTTTGAACCAAAATGTATTTTTGATGCCTCAAAACATAACTAACCCACTGATGTCACTGATACAGACAGCACATGGAGATCACTTTGATGATCTCTTTAATTCCTTTCTGGACAAGGACAGTATACCGTACATACATTACATTTTCAATGGAGGGACAGAAAGCTCTCGGACTAAATCTAAAATATCTTAATCTGTGTTCTGAACGACATGAGGGTGAGTCATTAATGACATAATTTTCATTTTTGGGTGAACTAACCCTTTAAGGAACAGCTAGAGAGAGAGAAAGGGAGAAAATTTACTTGTAAATGTTGAAATAAACATACTAATAAATAAATGCTTTGGAAGTATTCATTGTCATTGTTAGGTCATGTTAACTAGCTAATGTTAACAAATGTAACTTTATTGTTAAGGTGAAACTATTTCCCCCATTGCATTAACGAGAATGAGATTTTTTTTCTTAAAGGCTACAAAAAATTGGGAGAAGTGGGTTTAAATGTACTGTCATGAACATAATGTCACAAAAACATTATGTTATTGGGACCAAAAATATGCTTTATTTTCTTAATAAGAAACAAACTTAATATATTTTTAGTATTATGAGTTTAGATTGAAATATGACACATGATAATAGTTTTTCTTTATATTCAACCAAACGATATACGAATAACACAAACAGGATGGTTATGTTTGATATTTTCTGATGGTCTTGTTTCACACCAGTTGTGTCTTCAGTCAGTCAGTTGAATGGCTGCAGGTCTTGGATTCTCTCTCTCTCTGCATCTCTAATTGTTTGGGTTGAGCACAGAAGCGTGGTAATTTGATTCTGGCCTTTCTCATCACTTATTTGCATGCATAGCTCTGTTTTATGGATGGAGACAAATCTGTGCTTCACCAAACACTTAGTCCATTAAAACACTGGGCTATATGGATCCTTGGGGCTTGGCAAAGAACACTGTCTTTGAGACCATCCACAAAACATGGTATAAATCGTAAATTGTTTTCATATATTCAGAAACAGTTGCCAGTTATTATTTATACAATATAGATGCACATTTATTCATGCCAATGTGTCCATTTGCTGAGGTGGAAAATTTTGTATTGTTTTTTTCATTATAGATGAGGGTTACCAATACCATTATTAATTAAATGGACCTCAAATATTTTTTTTATTTTTTTATTTATTTTTTTTTTTGCATAATGTCTGTAAATCTATATAGTAATCAGTCTTTGTCCCAGAGAACCAAAATACTGAATACTAAATTTTTATATTTATAATTTTTATAATCTCGTTATCATTATTTGGTAAATAGCAGCATAATTCACTGGAAAATGTACAGTCAGCTGCTCCTAATCACAAAATAAATATCTGCAAAGCTTTTTTTTTTTTTACAGTTTGCTCTACGACTGTAATATTATATTTGGCAGCCCCCACAAGTGCATGACAGTCATGTGTCTCTTTAGATCTTGATCTCTATGCCATTCAAAACTATACAGGTAAAAATGTCAGAAGCATTACAGAAATGTCAGTAGCATTAAGGAAGTAGTGGGTGTTTGTAGTTAGTTTCGTGTTTCTGAGAGATTCCCTTGTATTGTGTATTGTGGCAAGCTTCTCTCTTCCTGTATTTTTTACTAGGTTGCTGACAATTGTTTTTAATTAAACATTAATATCTTAAGTTAAAATTTAAATAAGGAAAATTAATACTGTAAAAGTTTTTTTGCCCCGTTGTTTTAATCACATTTCAGATTTTTTTGCATTGAAATAGTCTTAAATAGTCCTGCATTTTGTGCCACATTTTTAAATGTTCAAATATTCTATGTACTAAAATATTATGAGCTCACAAAACTTAGAAGAATGTTGTACAACAGAAATGCAAAACTCCGTTAACAAGTCAACAACATGCAAAAATGTAAATGACTGTTGCATAAGGCCAAACAATTACATTACCCAACCCTCACTATCTCGCCTATTAAGATACAATTTCAACCCACTTTACCAGAAAAGCTGGACTTTAACACAACACAGACAGAAGGGAGGTATGTGATTCTCACGTGCTGAGTCTGACCTTACACGTCTGTTCTAGTGATCTAACATTAATTGTTCATGTTATTTGCCCTAACAATGTCTTTTAAAACTATATTTAGGAACAATAGTTTTATATAGCTTTGTGCTGTTTGTACTGGCTGTCGCCGTGTGTCAAACTGCTGCTTTGTATCTGCAAGAGTTCATATTCCCCTTCCTTTCATTTTATTGCTCTTTCATAACTCATGATCTGAGTTGTCTTTATTCCCTTTCCTAGAAATAAAATTAAGGAGTCACTACAGTTTTAAAAATGAATACGATTTTAAAAATTACAAATATAAGACACTAGATACTTAGATGATAAGGAGATCTCATATGCATTTAGAGATAATTCACACTCAATCCAATATTCACACATAAATATTCAATCTACCGAGAAATTGTGCTCTATTCTTTAGATATGCACCCACAACAACATATTCAAGTGAAAAGTTGGCAAACATTTAGAGTACATTCACGACAATAAACAAAAAAGTGATTAAAAAAATTGCGTTTTTTGCATACAGCCGACAACAATGTCAAAACGATCCCCATTTAAACGGATCAGCGAAGCCAACTAAAAACGCTGTATTATTCATGCCACCTGGGCCAGTAGTTGGCGATGTCACTTTGTAAAGAAACTACGCGCCAACAGACTGAACACGTAATACACATGCACATTGCGTCACTGTTTTCACGAATTCGCACTTATGTAGTTTACATGAAGACAATAACGGTCTCGTTTTTAAACTTTCCATTCGTTCACTTACACTGAAACACGTTTTTTGAAAAGTTTGCGTTTTCAGGCCTCCAAACCGCAGTTGTTATGTAAATGAATGAGCAAAACACATTAAAAGTTTTCTGTTTAAGTTGAAAACTGCCATGTAAACGCCCCCTTTTTATTTTTATCCTAGTGGTTTCATTATGAAAAGTTTTGAAAAGTTTGCGTTTTCAGGCCTCCAAACCGCAGTTGTTATGTAAATGAATGAGCAAAACACATAAAAAGTTTTCTGTTTAAGTTGAAAACTGCCGTGTAAACACCCCCTTTTTATTTTTATCCTTGTGGTTTCATTATTTAGAAATTATTAAAATCTAAATAATATATAAAATAGAAAAAAAAATAGAACAAATAACAGAAATAATACAATAGAAATAGAAACATTGGCTCTGCTTCTGCATATTGGTAATCATCAATTAAAAATAAGAATAAGCTAATTGATTTCACTGTAGGTTGTGACAAAAATTATAATTATCAATTTTTCCTTCCTAGAATGGGTTACCCTTCTGGTTCTTTTAGGAAATGTTTTGCTGGTTATGATCTGCACTTTATTAGATTAAGTCAAATCAAATCAAGTCATTTCAGCTTTTCCAAGGAAACACAATGTCCATCTGGTGAGTAAGAAGAATTGCCAAATGATGGGCGCTCGGAAAGAGTTTCCCCATCAGCTGCGCTGCCTTAGACTGTTGCCAGGGGTGATTTACAGGACTAGAAAGAGGAATGGAGGAGGGGGGAGACGAATGAGGGGGAGGAAACCCGGCCAGCATTCGCGGGTCTTCCCCTGCTGGTCTGCTCCACCTACACGAGCTGCTCGGAGCACACAACCTTCAAACAGACTGTTTTGCATTCCACACCAGCTGATATAAGTGTGAATCATTCACCTCAACAAAAGGGGATGATTTTGGGGGCACTGCAACATGCATTTATCCACCTAAGTTGTACATGTCATGCAAGACAAACTGTGAAACTGGAAATAATCGACTCAATAACGTTTTTTGTTCACTAAATGAAAAAGATTTAGCTTTAAACACTCTGAAACAGAACAAATGCAAAACAAATGACAGGCCAATTTCAAGACGTGCAGGCCACAAACTGCAAAGCAGCATGAGTCACACCTCATCTGAGAACGGCTGTTGCGCGCGCCTCCTTCAGCTTCTTTTTGTTTTGCATTTCAATGGAAAAAAAGCATCACTGACTATTTAAGTTGTGGCAGGACGAGTTTTTGGTAAAAGCAAAAGGGGCCTCAGCGGTGCGCAGGAAACCCTTTCGAAGCAACTGCCTAGCCGCAGGCACGTCTGAGCTTGCACAGCAGCCGTGCACACCGTCCTCCTCCAGAAAAGCCTGTGCAAAGGCACACGCTTGAGGAGACACATGTTAGAAACGTACTTACACCCACTCGGAGAGAACACTACAGACAGCAGACATGCAGCTACTGTTGCAATACTCACTTTCCTACACATATCAGTTGATCAGTTGAAGTCACGAGTGAAGCGATTGAACATTTAGACATGTATTACCGTGCACAAGAGAGGGAATGAGAAATCATAGACTCTCAAAAATAATGAGAGGACCTTTATATCACTTGTGTAAAGTACAATTGCACACTTCACAATGAAAACAACCACTAGAATTGTTAACTAAACAATTAATACTAATTATTGAGTGTTATTGAGTTATTGGTCCTTTTCTTTAAAGGAATAAAAAAAAATAAGGGATTACAAGGGATTTAAGGAAATCGGTACAAATTTCAGGTCTACTGTAGTTATGAAGATCAATTTCAACTAAATGTATTTATTCATTTTAAATATACACTCATTTTCTCTTATTCGTATGTCTAATATGTATAAAAAACACGCAAAGAGTGTCTTGTCTCATCAAATTCAGTTATTACTTACATGAATCATGTAAATTAATATAAGCGTATTTTCAATTAAAGACTGAGTAGTTTGCATCACGATAGTACTGTCTACAATATCTACCATTCATTGCGAAAACACTTGAACGAGTTGCTTTCAACCAAGTCTTTACTGTCTCTGAACAACCAGCTGGATGTCAACCAATCTGGCTTCAAGAAAGGGCATTCAACCAAGACTGCATTCCTGTCAGTCACAGAAGCCCTGCAGATCCAAAAGCTGCTTCCAAATCATCAGTTCTCATTCTCCTTGATCTGTCTGCATTCGACACTGTGAACCATCAGATCCTTCTGTCCACTCTCTCATTACTGGGCATCACAGGTACTCCTCTCCACTGGTTTGAGTCCTATATCTCACCGGTAGGTCCTTCAGGGTCACATGGAGAGGTGAGGTGTCCAAAGCACATCAACTGACTACAGGGGTTCCCTCGTCATGGATGAAGGAACATCACCCGCAGCTCAACCTGGCTAAGAGTGAGCTTCTCATCCTCCCTGCCAATCTGTCTCAACAGCACGACTTCACTATCCAGCTAGATTCTTCCTCAATCACCCCATCAAGGTCAGTCAGAAATCCTGGAGTAATCTTTGATGATCAACTGACCTTCACAGATCACATTACAAAGACAGGTCGATCATGCAGGTTTGCTATGCACAACATCAGGAAGATCAGGCCTTTTATAACTGAGCATGCAACACAACTTCTCATCAAGGCCCTGGTCATTTCTAGGCTTGATTACTGCAATGCTCTTCTGGCAGGACGTCCATCTTGTGCAACTAAACCTCTACAAATGATCCAGAATGCTGCAGCTCATCTTGTCTTCAACGAGCCCAAAAGGGCCCACGTCACTTCTCTATTTCTGTCTCTGCACTGACTACCACTCGCTGCACGCATTAAGTTTAAGGTGTTGACACTTGCTAACAGATCGACCACTGGCTCAGCTCCCTCCAACAAGTCTACATCCTCACCGGAAGCCTACGATCAGTCAATGAGCGACGGCTTGTGGTACCATCACAGAGAGCCACAAAATCACTCTCCAGAACGTTCTCATTCACGGTACCGTGCTGGTGGAATGATCTGCTCATCCTCATCCGCAATGCAGAATCCCTGTCAGTGTTCAAAAGACAAATTAAAACTCATCTCTTCCGTGAGTACTTAACATAATAAAAAAAAATTTCCTTTTCCTTTAAATCCTTGATTATCTGGCTTATGCTACTCGGAGCAATGTCTGAACTTAGTATTTTGAGCACTTCTTGCGGTGTTTTTACCTCTTCACGATGACTCATTTGGTTTTTTCCTCAGTTGTAAGTAGAGGTCGACCGATATGGTTTTTTTCACGCCGTTGCCGATACCGATCTTTTGAAATCCGGGTCGGCCGATGGCCGATTAATGTTGCCGATTTATTTTGGCTTATTTGCTTGGTTTTTAACCTCTATTTGAAAGATAAAGTGTAAAAGAAATGATAATTACTTAACATAGACAAACTTTCTCAACAAAAACATTTTATCCTCTCAAAAAATGTCCTGAAACATGTATTTTTGGTTTGTTTTGTTTGTTGATGGACAAAGACAAATGGATATAACCTAATTATCACAAAAAATGAGAAAAAAAACTTTAAATGATTTACTTTTTTATATATATAAGATTTATTATATTTGATTTAATTTAACTTCTAACAATAACGTATTTCACTAGTAAATTGCTGTTGAACGACAAAAACAACCATCAGATGGGAAAATTATATTTTACAAAAACTTTAAATGCACCACAACGCACCATCCGTCTGTTGTTCTTCAGACAACGGCATCCCACTGTTGGAGCTTTTAGTCTACAGTGAAATACAGTCACACTTTACACTGTTTGGCTAGCATTTTAACCATGTTTAATCCAGCTACTAAATAACGGTCAGTGTTGTGCCTGAACGCGTTCAATGAACGATCAGGCACGACAGGGACAGGGATTAGGAACAATCAGGCACAACACGTTCAAGTTCATGAACGCGTTCATATTTAGGTCTGCTGCTCGGCTGGAAAACGAATCTAGCGGCAGCGTGCGTCAAATACTTGTTCCTGCCCACAGATGCGCCTGACTATTAATCGGCTTGATATACCTCTAGTTGTAAGTCGCTTTGGATAAAAGCGCCTGCTAAATGACTACATGCAAATGTACTGTCAGTACCTTTCTACCGTAAAACAGTCGTCAAATATTAAATGTTTAGCTACTTGTATCTAACCATGCACTCTTTCACTGCTTAAGTGTTGCATTGGAATTCTCCCTCATCTTCTGTGAACAGTAAGGCCTGCCTTTATTGATTTGAATGATCTCAATCATTATGACACTGACGAGCACTGTTAGACCACTGAGTGTACGTTGTATAAGTGCAATGCAATTTGGTTCCTAAATGGGTTTTTTCTCATAATTTTTTGTCTGCCTGATACTCTTGGGAATCTGCACCACTCTGGCTACCAAGCTAGAGAAGATGGTGTTTTACTGACCACTGAATGGAAAAATGGGAATACAAGCTCTTTGGAGCAGCAATTTCCAGGTTTTGTTCACCCACCTTTTAGTGATTAATACGTACTACCACTCACCAGGTGAAAGTGAGGAAATCTGTGGTGAAATGAATATTGACCCACATTCCATTTACAAAGTCCCTGTTGCATAAATGCAGTTAAGATTATGATTTGGGTTTAGGAAAGACAATCTACTCCTGAATCCAGTTTATCACTACTTGGCTCATGAGTTATAAAAGCAGGAGATTGCTGGGAAGAAAGTAAACCAACCCTGTACTTTTCCAGCCAAGCCCATAAGGCTATAGATTCCTCAGAGAACGAGTTACCATTATCAGGTAAACTAAGCCAAAAGCTCCAGAGAGAATGTGGGACTAAATTAGGACTTTTAATTTCTTTAGGGGCTTCCACAAATTTAGTATAGGATTTCAAATGAGTAAGAGAAACAAAACCGCAAACTAAAATATAATCATGTTGCACTGGGATGGATATACGTTTTGGTCAAGACAGCAGAAACAAGAGTGGAAAAACAAGAATGTCTGACTTAGTAAGCAATTTGGCAAAAATGTTTAAATGCAGGGGAGCAGAAAAAGACCTTGAAAAAACACTTTCTCTTCAACTGTTGTGACTCATAAAGCCCGGTCGGCTAAAATTGAATATGTGACAAAAAATTTCCAGTCTACTAAAAAAAAAAGATGTCTGTCTAACTGGAGGAGTTGAAATCTCTTATGATGATGAAATAAGATGAACTTAATGACATAATCAGTCCACAGTTATTGGAAACCTAGAAGACGTTTGAAATAAATATGTAGATAAAATCTGTATTATTAAGGCAGCTTGAGTAATGCAGACATTTAGATATTCATCAAAGATAATGGTAAAATAAACAACCCAGAGAACGCAACAGTTACTTAACCAGTTCAGATAGATGTGTCAAAAAACATCATGATAAGAAGCACAAAAAATAATTGCTGAATAAAACATTTTAAACCAAGCTATGGTGGTTTGCCAGTCTGTTTTTGATGGTTTTGAATGGGTTTGGGGGACTTTTTGGTTGGTCAGAGTATGAGACCACCTAAACCCAGTAAAAGATCAGTATGATAGCCTATTCTTTGAAGTATGTTGAGTGTAACCATATATTTGTTTTTTTAAACCATAAAAAACCCTTCCAAAAACCACCGTATCTACGACTTTTCATTCTTAAGGCACAATATGTAGGGTTTTTTTTTTTCCATTTCAATTACAGGGCGCAGTGTTCAACAATAACAAAGGCATAGGTTTATGATGCAGTGATGAGCTGAGTGATGGGACTTGCTCTCAAGCTGATGGATATAATAATGTTTTAATGTGCAAATATAAATTTTTTTTTACATTACAGTGGTATGAAGCAGGTCGCGATTGCTAAAGAGACAGATAACACGCGAGTCCCGCGGATATAAAGGAATAATCTGATCCCTAACCCCACCCCTGACCCGTAACCCCGCCCCTAATCCTACAATATCTCCACAGCCTGATCCATAACCCTACCCGTCTTAACCCCTTAGATCTGGATCCAACTCCGCCCCCTGGATCTCGTATACTGAAATGAGGTGCTACTGACATTTTTTGGGAATTTCTGGGAATTTCCCAAAATGGGAATTTCTCTGAAATAAAAAAAATCTTGGGAGACTTTTGGGATATTGTAAGTACACAACTGCAGGAAATATATCACAGTGCAAGTGATTTTTGGATGTTTTATTACAAAATTCTTACATATTGTAATTGTACCTTTAAGTGTCTTTTAAGTTTCCAAGCACATAACGGTGACATAACTTAACATGATTGACTGCACAGTCTAACGTTAGTTAAGTGAAAGAGAATAAAAAACTGACAGAACAACCAGATGAAGACAACTTCGAAACGATGAGTTAGGCTACTGGTTGTTCATATGGCAGTAATTTATAGCCTACACATGATGAGTTTATTTTATAAAAACAATAATAGAAATATGATACCACATTTTGTTAGTTTAGTATTATTTGTATTTATTATAGCCTAGAGCCAATTATTGGACTGCATTTGTGTGGCCTCAAAAAAAAGGTCTGTGTAAATTACGTTAGGCTATAAACCTTTTGAAAGAAAATTTTATTCGGTTGATTTTTGTACAAACACACACACGCACACACACATATTGTTATGTTAATGCTTGTTGAAACCTGAATCAACTCATCAATTGCTAACCGTTGAGTGCAGTCGATTTTTAAAAATATTTTTCTTCGTCAGAGTATGACATTCTTAAATTGAAGTGTTAAGGAACCGAACAAGTTAAAACGAATCGAAAGAATCATTAGCTAAATTCCTTACAATTCCCATCGTTATCAAGACAACATTCTGGGCATCGATACAATCGATCGAAGTCTCATATGAAGTGAACACTCCGCATGGAGAGTCAAAGGTTTTGAGTCGCAGCCGTTAGAAATAATGAAATAAAACCTACATGCAGCACAGTATAAATCCCTGCTACTGCTTTAAAGTCGTCAACTCTCTAAAACTCGCTCGTCTCACCAAAATTTTTGCCAATACACATACCTTAATGTCTTGAGGTCTGCAGCAGCCGGTTAGTGATTCTGTCTTGTTTTTAAAACAGACGCCAAGAGCAAAATTACTCGGATGCACCCAAAAACTGCTTCAGTGCTTACAAAATTAATAAATAAGTGGCGAAGGAGGCAGAACAAGCTTCGTCTTTGAGAAAGCGTTTAGCTGTTTTTGTCCGGCAGAGAACTGACAGTAAAGTGAACACGCCTAACTGTGAGTGACACTCCCATAAAGTCACAGCACCGCCCGCACTCGTGTGTCTGAGCTGAGCGATGCACTTTGACACATCGGGGTGTGTGTGTGTGTGTGTGTGTGTGTGTGTGCTTCCCATCGAGCGCACTAACGATGGATGGATGGATGGATGGATGGATGGATGGATGGATGGATGGATGGATGGATGGATGGATGGATGGATGGATGGATGGATGGATGGATGGATGGATGGATGGATGGATGGATGGATGGATGGATAGATAGATAGATAGATAGATAGATAGATAGATAGATAGATAGATAGATAGATAGATAGATAGATAGATAGATAGATAGATAGATGGACGGACAGACAGATATAGGTGGATGGACGGACGGACGGACGGACAGGATAGATAGATAGATAGATAGATAGATAGATAGATAGATAGATAGATAGATAGATAGATAGATAGATAGATAGATAGATAGATAGATAGATAGATAGATAGATAGATGCATGAATGATTAATTAACAAAAACTTGTTACATTATGATTTTTGGTTACACATCGACAATCAACAGGGTGGTGTGACATTTAAACTATTAAAAGTGTCATTAAATGCCATTATTTTCAGTGTAAGGTTTGGCATCTGAGTGAGTGTATTTATATCAGTATTCAGTGCAACTACCTTAACAGTTGTCATTAAATTAAGCTAGGATATATTGGATTGCCAAATGCTTGATTAACTGATACAGGTGGTAGATTGTAAAAGCTCCAAACAAATCCTTACTTTTTGAAAGGGATTAAGAACCATTTAATTTATTATGGAGACATGAAACAAAATTGTTCCACTGGTCAGGTATTTGTGATTGCTCATGAGAGGATGGTAGATATTTGCAATATCAAAACCATGAGATAATTTTATTATGAATTATGAGACCAGCCAATGTAGTTTGAGTGGAGCCGAAACTGATCAAGGGAGTTGCTGGGAAAACAATGTGACATTCCGTTCCTCAGGGGCACTATAATGGGCTGGATTAAAATGACTTGCTGCATTAGTGGCTATGGCCTGGTCACAGAAAATACCAACAACAGGAGGATTATTCCTGTGTGCACTGTTTGGGTTCAAGCCATTAAATAGATGGAGATCAGCAGATAAAAGTTACCATGTAGTCACTAAACGGTAATAATGGCAAAGTTAGCAGAAAATTGTCATTTGGAAATAGAAAAACCCTTCAGACTGTTCAAATAACTTGCACTTTAGTGACATTGTGTGGTAGAAGAGAGAAAAAACAGCAAAAGCAAGAGGAAGTAAGGTCTGCTGATTAACATTGCATTGGTCATTTTTAAAACCTCTGAACCAACTCAACCAACAAGAAGTTCTTGTTACCAAGTTAATAATAATAATGATAAAGACACTACTGTCATATTGCAAAATCAAATGATATTTATTCATATTCTTTCAGTAACCCACAGCACAAAAGCAAGAATGAAAGACAAAAACAAACAGAAGACTGCCACATCCACGGACAATGCTGCAGCGGGAAACATGAGCTCTTTGAACGTTTCATCCCTGACGTCAGATGATAAATCCTGAGAGTCAAGAAAGTCTTACGTGTCCAATAAGAGATGACGAATCGGCCTCATTAAACTGAGCACAAGAAGAAGTGAACCGGTGTCTAATGAACGACAC
This sequence comes from Pimephales promelas, assembly GCF_016745375.1. The sequence goes on from NW_024121654.1 coordinate 8,179,172, forward strand.
TTTCTAGCATAAGGTGATCAGATCCATGAAGTGAAATCCACTGGGTTGTTTAACTGTGAAGCCATGTGACACATTATACAGCAAACATGCAGTAAAGTGTCGAATGAAGTGTGATAAGGCAGTTCACATACATTTCTCTCTAATTCACATAGACCCGGCTGAATATTGCAGTTAAAACATTCTGGGTCCTTAGTTTTCAGCTATTATTAAACAACATTTGCGGAAAAAAAGCTACTGTAAACAACGCACTGAGCATTCAGGTCTATGTAACACTGAAGCAGATGACACACAATAGCTTCAAAGATACATTTCAGAATCGCTGAACGTCCTTTTTCGGTGTTCGAGCAATAACATCAACGACAAAAAAGCAAGCACGATGTGCATTCAACACAATAGAACACTTTGGTTGCAAAGACAACGGTCGTACAACACAAATTAATTAAAGGATTAAATCAACTATGTACAATGAAGGTACGTAAAATATGCAAAATAAATTCTTAAACCAATTGCACAATATACACAAACATACCACCGTCGTATCTTGTAATTCTTTAAAATGTGTCAAGAGGTGCTGTGGCAAATGATGGATTAAAAACACTCCAGATATGGTTGAGCATCTGCAGACATAATGGTTTTACATCAGCTGTAGGTTGGTCATTTTTCAAAATGTTTGTATACTTCATATACATTTCATCCACCATTTATGTTTTCGCTAAATCACCTAGAAGAAACCTTTGAGGTCAACCAGTCAGTCTTATGTCTAATTCCGATTATTAATAGTGAGAAAGATGCCAGTAGAAAATAACAAAAAGCATAAAAAATAGTTTCTGGAAAAAAAAAAATATTTGAAAATTTAGAGTTTTTGGATGCACATAATAAAAACCCACAGAGCAGTGTGAAATAAAAGTTATCTAACCGGTTGTTGATTTACATCATACAAATCCTTCTTCACTCTTTGCGCTCAAGAAGGACAAATCTTCACAAAACAAAATTCATGACATCTTGTTTTTCCAATCGTCATAGAGTGCAAAGTTAACACAGAGAAGAGTTAGCTCTTTATCTAGCATACTTTAATCATAGCTCTCTTTAAAAAAAAAAAAAAAAACATTGAGATCAATGGTAGCTAAAACACACTACTGTAAATAGCAAACTGAGATGAAGACAGCAAAAATGTCAACTACTCTATTAGAACAAGAACAGATAGCATATTTGTCTATATTTCTTAATCATCTGTATTTACAAGAATCTTAACTGGTCTTTTACACGGTTGAAAGCTGTGATTGACATGTACTTGCTCTCAAGAGAAATAAATGTTAAAGGGGAAATTAGACATCACTTCAAATCCTTTCGATTTCAATGTTAAATGTTAAAACATGTGTGTACCATCATCCCTGATAATGTTTCAAGTTGGTATGCGTCATTAGGGTCCACTTTTTGAAAAAAATGTCCTTTTAAGGCAAAGAGAATAGGAATGCTGGAGGTCATCAAACGAGTGGAGAGCCTTCTCTGCCTTCCTCCTTCCAGAGAATTTGAGGTAAAGACTGCCGAAGAGGTCTTGATATTTTTAGTGGGATGAATTAAGAATCTTTTAGATTGGGGGTGGGGGGTGGTAAGTCAGTTTTTGTAAACCCCTTCCTGCTTTTCATCATTTGCGCCCACCTATATACAGACTATAAGATCTCCTCCACACCATGAGCGAAGATCATAACCAAACCTGGTTCCAGAATCATATCTTCACCCATGTGCTGGTTCTCACAGGCCATCACCACCACGGCCTGCTTACCCGGAATGCGCTTGGCCACATAGTTTTCGTAATATCGACGGTTCATCTGCCGCGTCTCCAGCGTGGCCAAGCCTTGGGGCCAGTTGCGCTCGTGGGCGTTCTCGATGAGGTCATTAACAATCGACAAAGGACATCCACTGTCTATGAGCGACCGTTTGATGACGGCCTGGAGGACGGCGTCTGGTGTGGAGATCATTCCTCCCCAACGGGTCACGCGAGCGGGCTGCAGAGAGTTCACCCATCTGTGGCCAAACGAGTCTAGTTAGTTTGACAGTCATTTGATTGTCTATTATGGTATTAACATTATATTATTCATTAGTAATTTACTTGCTCATTATTTACATAATAACTGGCATTCTATTCACAGCACAATGCAAAAAAACTATGATTATGGCATTATATTTAAAAGGCACAATATGTAATATATTTGCATTAATAGGTCCACTTTTTTGACTTGTGAACTAACATTATCCCAAATGTTTCCTATATGGTTTAAATCCAGAGAAATCACCAGTGTAATGTCATGCATCACTGTGTTGCCTGTCAATGACGTAAAACCCACCTTACACTCGAGTTCAGGTTTTAATTCCGTAGAATCAATAAAGATGCTTTAATATATTATGTGCTATATTAGACAGGTTTGCAAACGTGTTAACATGTTTGTACCATGCCTCATAGACAGCACTTTTGCCAAGTGGCTAACATAGCATAATCAGAAAGAGTTTTATTTGCAGTAACAGTAATAAAGCATTTTATGCAGCATTAAATATACTTTAAAATTAATGGCATGCCATTTAGCATCCAACTTTTATTAATATGATATTTTAATATCGATCTAGCTTACTGCAGTGGGCAGCAAGTGTCTTATAACAACACCCGAGTGAACGAAAAGAGTAACGTTATAACTTATGTATTTTTAGTATGATTATTTTTTTTGACCGAGTAAAAGAGTGCTGCGTTACCCTACAATTTTAATTTGAAAATGTCCCAGGCTCTCGGCCAGCCTGTTTCATACCGCAGTAATGTTAATAAAACTTGAACACATTAGCTCATCCATGAATAGGATTTCTGCCTGAGTCCCATCTGATTGCTTTCCATCAACTGTAGAGGTGAAGACGACAACTCCCATGATTCCACGCTCATTCACGGCATCATCAAGCTACGCCCTTGTTATTGTTTTGAATAAGCACCCTCTAACAGTAAAATTTACACTCTGTCCCTTCACATTTTTAATTTTGATATTTTTTTTGATAAATATACTAGATACAAACACATATATATTTAAAAGTACCATTTAAAAGTTTAGGGTCAGTAAGAATTTTTTTTTTTTAAATGTATAGTTTTATTAAGGTTTACAAAAGATTTGCATTTAAAATAAAGGTTATTCTTTTAAACTTTCTAGTAAAGGAAATGTGAAAATATTAGTAAAGTTTCATAAAATAATAAAGCAGCACAATGGTTTTCACCATTGTCTTAAATAATTTCGGAAGGATCATGTGACTGGAGTAATGGCTGCTAAAAATTCAGCTTTGCATCAAAATAATTCATAATATATTATTACAAGAAAACACTAATAATTGTAATATTTCACAATTTCGACTGTATTTCTGATTAAATCAATGCATGCCAACCCCAATTATTTTATAGCAAGTTTAAAATGAGAAAAATATAAATTTTCTTATTCATTAATAGTTTAAAACAGTCTAATTTGAATTCATATTGGCATAAACAGAGGCAGAAGAAGAACAGATCACTCACTCCAGGATCTCATTGTACTCTATGCTCTCCTCCAGGTTCTGTAGGTTAGGGTTAGCGCTCCGTATTGCTCGCATGTAAGCTTTCAGGAGCTGGATGTCGCGTTTCTGAAAAAATAAATCATGGGCAGATTAAAAATACAGAACATAGAATTCAAGAAGTTTTGCAAAGTTTTTAATCCACTGTGACATTCCCAGGTCTGACCTGTTCTGCAAGTTGGTGCTTATGCTCAGCGGCAGTCTTCTCCAGATCTGCAATCTTGGTCTGTTGTTGCTGCACCACACTGCGTAGATGCTTAATACAGTTGTGATTTGGCATCTCATCTTTGGGCATTTCTAGCCTAAAGAGTAAACAAAGCATTTCAGCAAAATGGAGCAATTGAGGAGCTTTCACACAGGATGTGTTGTTGCAAGACGAAGAGCTGAAAAAGCAGCGAGCCATGGCGCAAGTCAAACACATCAGTGTTGCGCATGTTGACATTGAAAACTATTAAAGGGCACCGATTAGGCCACTTTTAACAAGATGTAAAATAAGTCTCTGATGTCCCCAGAGTGTGCATGTCAAGTTAAAGCTCAAAATACAACAGAGATAATTTTTATAGCTTGTTAAAATTACCACTTTTGGGAGGGTGAGCAAAAACTAGGGATGGGCAAGGATTAATCGCATCCAAAATAAAAGTTTGTGTTTACATAATATATGTGTGTGTAGTGTGTATAATTAATTTGTATATATAAAGACACACACATGAATGTATATATTTAAGAAATATTTGCATGTATATACTTTATATATATTTATACATAATTAATATTATATATAAATATTTGATATATTAATTACACATTTTTCTTAAATATATACATGCATGTGTGGGTATTTATATATACAAATTAATTATGCACTCCACACTAGGGCTGGGCGATATGGCCAAAAAATCATATCTCGATATTTTTTGGTCAAATGGCGATATACGATATATATCTCGGTACTTTCTACGTTTTCTATTTAGATAAAGAAAATATTTATATTAAAAAAAAAAATATATATATATATATATATATATATATATATATATATATACACAGTATATTCACATTCGGCCCAATGATATCCTACAAACAATGTTGATATTGAAGGATATGGAAACAAATATAATATAGGCTATGCAATATATTATGTGCAAAAAGCTTTTGTTTTTATATTGACTAAAAGCTAAACTAAAAATGAAAATAAAAACAAAAACAAAAGCACAAACTAATTATATTAGCCTGCATTTGATTACCCCATTATAATCACTTTCACTTTCATTAAAAATATATACTTGTAGGTTTAAAATTCCACATATGGCACATTTATTTTCTCCAACAACAAATATTTTAGCAATATGTTTATTTTAGTCAGAATTATTGCGTACTACGTAGTACTATTCACGCGCATGCGCGCGCCGGCGCTCGTTCAAGGAAGCATGAATTTTAGCGGAGATTCACTTGCAGAAGCTCGTCCTCTTCTGACATGGACATATTTGTTGTGAAATGGACATATTTGCTTTACTTTCTAACATTTACAGATGGAGAATATGTGAAATGTAAGTTGAGCACTGAGGAAAGCACCACATCTCAAACGCATTAAACAGCGCAAGTATATCTGTCAGTCAGCAACAGTGTCTGTCAGAGCATTTGACAGGGCGGCAAGCTGCCTTAAACTTGTTAACTATATCAAAGTGATTTTGACGCAATTAATATAAGCTTGTGTCATGTTTAGGACAAATTGTACTACGTTGCCTAGCTACTTTCACTGCAGCAGCTCACACTGCAAACTCCGCTAATTTTCAGATGTGCTCATATCAAACTACTGTATCGATATAAACGGTATTGCCTCATTCCATATCGTTTCAAAAAATATAACGATACATCGTACATATTCGATATATCGCCCAGCCCTACTCCACACACACATATATTATGTAAACACAAACTTTTATTTTGTATGCGATTAATTGTGATTAATCGTTGCCCATCCCTAGCAAAAATGTTTATGTGTGTCCCTTTAAATGCAAATGAGCTTGTGCTCCCAGATTTTATTACTAAGAGAGAACTACAGTCACCTAAAGGATTATTAGGAGGAACACCATACTAATACTGTGTTTGACCCCCTTTCGCCTTCAGAACTGCCTTAATTCTACGTGGCATTGATTCAGCAAGGTGCTGAAAGCAGTCTTTAGAAATGTTGGCCCATATTGATAGGATAGCATCTTGGAGTTGATGGAGATTTGTGGGATGCACATCCAGGGCACGAACATGGTCAGATGGACATGGTCAGAAACAATGCTCAGGTAGGCCGTGGCATTTAAACAATGCCCAATTGGCACTAAGGGGCCTAAAGTGTGCCAAGAAAACATCCCCCACACCATTACACCACCACCACCAGCCTGCACAGTGGTAACAAAGCATGATGGATCCATGTTCTCATTCAGTTTACGTCAAATTCTGACTCTACCATCTGAATGTCTCAACAGAAATCGAGACTCATCAGACCAGGCAACATTTTTCCAGTCTTCAACTGTCCAATTTTGGTGAGCTCTTACAAATTGCCTCTTTTTCCTATTTGTAGTGGAGATGAGTGGTACCCGGTGGGGTCTTCTGCTGTTGTAGCCCATCCGCCTCAAGGTTGTGCGTGTCGTGGCTTCACAAATGCTTTGCTGCAAACCTCGGTTGTAACGAGTGGTTATTTCAGTCAAAAGTTGCTCTTCTCTCAGTTTGAATCAGTCGGCCCATTCTCTTCTGACCTCTAGCATCAACAAGACATTTTCGCCCACTGGACTGCCGCATACTGGATGTTTATCCCCTTTTCAAACCATTCTTTGTAAACCCTAGAAATGGTTGTGCATGAAAATCCCAGTAACTGAGCAGATTGTGAAATACTCAGACTAACCCGTCTGGCACCAACAACCATGTCACGCTCAAAATTGCTTAAAATCACCTTTCTTTCCCATTCTGACATTCAGTTTGGAGTTCAGGAGATTGTCTTGATCAGGACCACACACCTAAATGCATTGAAGCAACTGCCATGTGATTGGTTGATTAGATAATTGCAGGTAGGTGAGTGTTTATGGTTGTTCAAGTACGTACCCACAACCTTCCTCGCACGTGACGGGTCGTTTGGGGTTGTGCTCGCAGTCCTTGAGGTGTGACTGCAGCTGGTCGAGCCGAAGGGTGGCCGTGCAGCCGAAGCCAGCGTTATCACAGGACATCTGGAGCTTGGAGAGCATGTTACGCATGATGCGGGGGACGGGTCGAAGGTGGGCAAGGGTCACAACGGTGCGGTCCACGGGGCAGATCTGCTGCTGTGCAAACCACTGTGTGATGCAGGCATTACAGAAGGCATGCTCACAGTGAGGGGCCTGAGAGAACAGAAAAACTGATGAGGAAGTGCATTTTTCAGACCTTTTACTGTCTAGTTGTTTCATGTTAAAATAAATGTAGTTTTAAATTTAAAATAAAACGTTTTTTTATTAGCAATTTTATTAATAAAACTGTGTGTGCGTGCATATTTTTTATTTTATTTTTTGGTGAAAGAAATATAGCCTATAAATTTCCCTTGCCACTGCCAGGTTTTATAAAGGAAATTTTGGACCCTTGTGAAACACATTCACACAATGGTCTCAGAGCAGTGATATCTGATAACCACAAACCCATAATGTCGTGACAGAGGCTTATATCAGGGTGTTCTGGGATGTTGCGGTTGAATGAAAATAAATATCGACCTGCACTGGCTCCTCTAGCACCCCGCTGCAGATGGGACACAACAGATCCTCGTCCACCTCTCCTTGGAACCTGGTGATGTCGTACCCCATGGCACATTACCGGAACCCTTTGATATCTGAAATTAAACCAGCAGGAAGATTGTGTAGTGAGAGCTTGGCCAGTACGCTTGCCAATTGCCTCTGAGACAGAAAAGCATGATGAGCCCTGGATGTACAACAAGATGAAACTGAAAACTTGTGGCCTTTGTTGGCCATTTTTAAGTGAAAACCGAAAACTGAGGAAGCAGGCCTAAAAATGATTTAAACCAACGTAGGTCAAAACAATAACAGAAGATGTGTTCTCTTAGGGATACAAGCGATTCCGCCTTTAAATTTGGTTGAAACAAGGCACTGCTTTCGCTTCTGGAACAGCCTTTACGCCAGAAGCACAACAATGCTTTAAAATGTAAGTTTCGGAATCGGAACAACAATCAAAAAACTCCTTAGAAGAAGCACTAAAAGTAAACTGATAGAGGTTTAATGATCATGACATTTTAAGCTGAACACGGAAGCACTCAATGTCCTGCTACAATACAGAAGTAACATGATCGTATTTCCTGTTCAAAGGTGACCTTTTTCTTCTTTTTCCACTAGGACTACACAGCACTCTCAAGTGAAAAATGCAATGGCTGTGTGTTTGTGTAGTATGCTGGTATGAGATTACTAATGTGCTGTCAAGGAATATGGGTTGACTGTGAACTGTGGCTACGAACTCAGTAAACAATTTTTGAGAAGCCTAGAGATTGCATTAAGATTAATATTGTGTGGAATGGAAATTTCACCTCCTTTCTGACTTTGGGGAACAACAAAATGGAAAGCAATAAATAATCAGTTAGATTTAACAGTGTTTAAACAGGTGTGACATGATAAAAAAAGCCCACAAAAAAAAAACATCACTTACATGTAAATTCAATTTTAGTCCCAACCAACATTTTGTCAATTGGTTGGTTTCTATTTTTCCACAACAAAATCTTATGGCACCAAATCCCTTCATGTAGCTGTGTATTTAACATTAAATAGCCCTGATTGCCATGTGATACATTTCACTTAGTAGCAAGGAAAACATAGAACAGAAATAGATATTCACAAGCAGATTATCTGTTTTTGAAATAATATTTGAGAACAAACTGAATTTCCATTTATTTTTAAATCTACACATATTTCTGCAAATAAATTATATTTACAGAGACTGCAGTGCCGTATTTTCAATATATTTGAGTGTTTTCAGTGCCAATTTACTACTAAGAACCATTTTGGATAAACTCACTCCTAGACTACAAATAAAAACGAAACAAACTGTTAGTCATTTTACATGTCAGTAAGACATTTGATCAAGTGAGCGGTTTTTAGCCAAAATAAATTCCAAAGAAAATTTTATTAAAATCTATCTTCATTATTCATCATTACCTCATCAATATTTGTCCTAGAACTCACAGAAAGCAGACCTTGTTGTACCACAGAGAACAAAAGGTATGAACTATACTAAAATGCATTAACTCTTATGAAATATTCATGATCTGAGCAATTAGAAAGTGCACAGCAGCATTAATGGAGTATGAGTGATTTACCTGCCATTATATTCAAAAGAAAAGGCCATTCATACCTCACTAAAGCACAGCCCTCATGATCCCTGTACAATGAGCGGTCCTCATGTGTCAGGTGGGCAAGGCGACTTTCCTTACGATGCAAGAGCGACCATCCCCCTTAAAAAAGAGAAAGTAAAAACGACAAACATTACGATATAATCAATACACTGTTATTTATTAAAACCCCAAAAGCCTGTTTGCAACACTTCTTGGAAGCTTCAGACAAGTTTGGCATATTTACCATCATCAATTAGTCCATTCCCTATTTCAAGAGGTTTTGTATCCAATAGAAGTCGTCATTTAAGCTTATCGAGATGCTTTTTCCTTCCACTTTGTCTCTTGAGTGAAAAACCAAAACCATTAAATCCTTGATGCATCGCAATCGAATTAAGAGTAAGCTCATCTAAAATGGCGGATGACGTAATGGTACAAGACACATGTGCAAACCCTATCACAGGGTTGGATGTGTGGTGAAATGTGTTCACTTTGCAATATATACAGTATATTTGGGTGGGTGGCCATCAGTGGATAGTGCTTTAAGAGTGATTAAGAAACAAATGACTCCAATTCAAAACATCCAATCAGAATTTAGCCTGGCATGCAAAAAAAAAAAATCCCATAGTCTTACATTGAGCCATATATAGCAGTAAGCAACCACCAAGAACACCCTGGCAACAACACAGCAACACCCTGGTAATCATCCTCGAATTATAGCGGTGAGTTTTCACTCAATGCAATCCCAAAGTCTTTTGTTTTTAGACATACATTACTATTTCACAGCCTACAGAAACAAAGCAGATGTGGTCTGCAAGGATTAAACATGAATGATGTAGGCTAACAGTGCTAAAAACACTTTTAGTAGCACTAATTGTCCTTTAAATCTAATAATACATAATACAGAAGAAGGAAAATGCTGGGGTTACTACACAGATCAATTTTTTCTCATTTGTTAAAACTAATCCAAAGCAAAAAAGGGTAGTCACAGCATCTCTTTTGATTCATAACAGTTCAGGGAGGGGTGGTGTTTTGTCCCAGTAGGCTGGTGGTGACCTAATTTTAGCTTGTCTAAGCAGATGGAGGGGGAGAGCGTGGGTGGTTCAGAACGTTCTCCCCTAAACCCTCATTTCAGCGATGGCATCCCTCGTTTTCATTCAATAAAGATCTAGTCGATCATGCACGGATGCATGATTACCAAATGTGCATTTGGAAGCACAGAGCGGCTCTGGCACACGTTTACGAGTGCCAAACCCATTTTATTCCATTAAACAAGTGTAAACTGCCTCATATTTTGGAACACTTAGCAGATGACAGGTCTGACAAACCACTAAATTTAAGTGGGAGACCCTTGGATGCCATCAAGAGGGTCCTACACTGCTATCACTGAAGGACCATTCAATTCATATTTATTTGTAGAGTGTTTTTCACAAAACAAGCATTATTACATATTATATATACATATACACAGAGAGAGAGAGAGAGAGAGAGAGAGAGAGAGAGAGAGAGAGAGAGAGAGACAGAGAGAGAGAGAGAGAGAGAGTCCTGCAAAGACACCAAGAAAAAAAATAAGGGTATTCCGTGAAGAGTTAATGTTAAATGGACAGATGTAGCCATTTAAACGATATGCATATTGATCATAAGTAATTTTATCAGAAAATAACAGACAGTCTTGACCATTAATATATCGTGCTGGAATCGAATTCAGACAGACAGGTTAACTTCACTCCTGCTAACATAACCTACATACAGTAATGAACCAGGCATGACAGTACACCTGTAAACAAACGTGTATAGCTATTAAACTTCCTGGCGATGAAAACAGCTTAATGTCTGCCAACCTGAAACACACGTTTGCTGATGTGTTTGGGAGACTAAAGGCGCTTAGCATTAGCCGGCTCGCTAAAACTGATGTACAATAACAACCAACATAGTCCTCCCAACCATATGACGTATTTGCCGTGTTCACGATTTTTTTGGTACAACAAAGATTGAATGCCTCAAAATGTATTTTATTCACTGTAAAATTACATTTACAGCATCAGCTCATGCTAAGGAGCTAGCGTGGCTAACTAGCATGAAATCCAACTAGCTGACGCATGCCGAAAGAGCAGCTTTGGTCTAAAAACATTACAACACACGTTATTAAATGTCAAATTACAAATTCTAGCCGTCTGCAAAACCCATGTACATGCCATTTAAAAACCGTCTGAACAAATAACGTCTTGTGTTCATGTTTCGTGACTGCATTTGCCTTCAGTTTGTGCCACTATACGGTAATGTTACTAACGTTGGTCGACACGAATAACGCGTTCAAAATATCTCAGCAGGACTGTAATACCTGTTTCCGTAGATCGCGGTATTCCTCTGAGGCTTTTAATGTGTTTTCTGGATGTAGAGACTGATATTTGTAGTGATTTGAGAGATGGCTGATTTCTCTTCCTGAGCAGAGCGGATGAAGTCTGAATCTGCTGCTGCGCCTACAGGACAGAGTGTGTGTGGAGGAGCAATTATCCCAGATTTTCCCTTAAACATATTGCATGCTTACTAATCTAAAACATCATAAGGTAGCCGATGTATAAGAATGAAAATACAGATGACATGAAAGTTAGCTACTTGAATGGGTCAAAGTACTTCAATGATATTTGAAAGGAGTGAGAATGTGTTGAACTTACATCACAGTCATGAGATAAACCAAGTTGATCAATGCCTTCGCGTCGTGTGATCTCCTCCGATTGACTCAAAACTGGCTGCTGGTGAAACATTAACCTCAGATTAATAAATACATTGCGGCATGCTTGTGAGGGGATACAGCAGGAGATCATGTAACGCGCTTAAGAGACTGCAGAAAATCATGGGTGGACAGATAGTCAGGTAAAAAGTTGATCATACATTCTAAATTTACATTACTGAAACTTTAAAGACTGCAGGGTAATAAATTAAATGCAATGTGCTTCCTGCAAGGTTTTTATTTTCGAATTTTCCAAAGTATTTATTCTTATTATAGAAAGAATGTCTTCAGCTAAATTTAATTTGAAAATTCTACACAAATATGCCTACACAGAGGAAAATTGCTAAAAACGTTATAGCATAATTGCAAAAAATAAAATAAATACATGACTTTAAATTGCAGACTTTGGTGTCAGACATTGTAGTGATCTCTTTAGACCTGTTGTACAGCCAAAACAATCTTTGATGCATTAATTTCCTATTAAACTGCTTTGAAATGACTTGAATCTTCTAATTGTTTCAGCAACTATTGAATTATACTAAATTAAAACTCTCTTATATTGATTGCTGAGGCCCACATGATGCAATTATTCATATTTATTTGTATTTTCCCCAGGACGAACCTAAGCTTGAAGCTTCTGCTCTACCATTGTATGATTTCTGTGATGATCCCACCATTCTTCATACTGGCAACACATGCCCAGGTCGACACGATCATAAAGTTGAATGAGAGCACAGAAGTCAAGTCTACACAGGAACAATTAGAGGAAGCTTTTGAAGAGCAGGTATAAAGGATTTTTATTCAAAAAACTAAAGTTTAAGTGACATATGCTTGTCTTTGAGAATTCACAGTGGCTTTTGTGATTTACTGGTTACATGCCTGGTAAAGTAGATCTACCACATTCCTTGAGGGATTTTCAAAACATAAAGAGATCAAGTGATTTTAACACTGAGCACAAAAAAATCGTATCAACTCGGATGCAATCACTCAAATTTAAATAGTTTCAGCACTTGTGTTAAAATTCATGGATTGACCCCAATGCTATCATAAAAAATATTAACATCTGTGGACCTTGAAAATGATAGATCTTGACAAAATAGTAATTCAGATTTAATATTCTCTCAAGGGCTACTACTTGCAACGCCTGTTCCTTCAGTATGGGGACAATGGGACTTTAACCTATGAGGGTCTGCAGAAGTTGCTAGGCAGTTTAGGTCTGGGGGAAGTCAGTATCCTGGAGATCCAACATGGAGGGAAGCATTCTTCTCAAACCCTGTTCCATTCCCACTCACATGATGACCATCATCATCCAAAGACCACAAACTCACCTTCACTCAAAGATAGGTAAGATGGCTAAAGCATCCTCTCTATACTCAGATTCTGGTTGGTGCCAAAGACTAATCAATTGAAACTTTCCATCCTAGACCTCACAATAAATCAGTGCTCGGTGGATCTCCAGCAGAATGGGGTCATTCTGACTATTTCCCAAACCCTGCCCTAAGACACAAAGTGGAAGAAAGTGGGTCACCATTGTCAGACCATCCTACAGAGAAACACCTTCATGGGAATGTGAGAATTTTCTCCTGAACTTCCTGTTAGGGTGTTACAAATGGACAAAGTCTACAAATGAATCTATTTCACTATCACATGACCAAAGGTCTGTTGATATCTTGTGGTGTGCAGACAGTAAAATTCAATCCATTAGCCTTTCTCGTTCTGTGTGAGGTACACAAACTCTTTTGGAGAGATAATAATCATATGCCCTGCTGAAAAGATTTTTTTTAACTGGTTAGTGCTGGTTTAATGCTGGTCTAGCTGGTGGGCCAGAAGAGCCATACTTTATCAGTAAAACTCAACAGGCAAAGCTAGTTGATCATGGTCATGTATCGTAAAACACATAAAACACAGTATCTGTAAATATGCATATAAGTATGGAAGCCCACATTCTGCCACATTAAAAAAAATTGCTTTGGTAAATCATAATTATGACATGAATAGTCAAAATGATGAGATACTAAGTCATAATTATGAGATTAAAAAGTAAAAATGATGACGTATTAGGTCATAATTGTGAGTAAAAAGTCAAAATTGTTACAAAGCCATAATTTATAAAAAGTCAAACTTATGATAAAATGTGGACATTATGATTTAATTTTTTAGTAATTATGACATCAAAGATGACACAAACTATTTTGAAATTATGATATAATAATGAGCTAAAATGTCATATATAGTTGAAAATACAAAATTATAAGATACATTTGACTTTTATCTCATAATTTTGACTTTATAATCTCATAACTTCGTATGTCATAACAGACATGACTTTTTATCTCATAATTTAAACTTTTTTGTCATAATTATCATTTACTAAAGCATATTTATTTTCTTTTGGTGGCAGAAATGGGTTTCCATTACAACATAGGTAGTCAGGTTGTCGTTATCTGATCTTTCAAATATTAATTTGATTAATTTGATTATCTTAATGTGTTCCATAAGGAAAAGAATAGTTCTTTACAACCGACCTTATACTGACATGACGGCCACTGCAAAAATATTACAGTAATATTAACACTGAAGTCAGTTCTGACAAAACAAGAGAAAGTGGGAGTAATGAGAGCCATGTAATAATGTTGAATCTGAATCCTATCTCACATTTCTTATTATTTATCGCAGTGTCTAAACGTTACCCAGCTCTTGTGGAACTTTGGGCTGGCCCAAGCGTCCCATATCACTCCTGCCCACTTCACCTTCCTGTGCCCTGCCCTCCTGTACCAGATTGACACCGGAGTGTGTCTGCGACATACAGAGGAGCAGTCACAGGGAAGCAAAACCAGTGAGGGTTTCCTCAGAGGTGTGTGTGTAAACTGTTTCCGTTAAGTGTGATATCAGAATAAATTTGTGTTTGTTTTCATGATAGTGATGATTAAACACATTTTTAATCTCAGCTCTAGGTTGGGCCACCTTGGCACTCTTTGTCATCAGTTTGCCCTCCCTGGTTGCCCTGGGACTGGCACCCCTGCTTCAACCTTCTATCCTTCAAATATTCCTCTGCCCGATGGCTGGGATGGCAGTGGGTACACTCTGTGGAGATGCCCTCCTGCACCTCCTGCCCCATGTAAGTAACACAATGCATATATATATATATATATATATATATATATATATATATATATATATATATATATATATATATATATATATATATATATTAGATTTTTTATTCAAGTTGGTTGTTCGTGAAATTGTGATTTCAGGCCATCTTCAGTCAACACACTGAACATCATGATGCTGTTTTCAAGGGTCTGAGTGTAATGGGAGGACTTTACCTTCTATTTGTTTTTGAGAGTCTCCTGGGACTTAAGCAACATTTCAAGGTGAGCTTCATCCAGTGGGAGATACATTTTTGGGCTTTCATTTTGACCTGCTGATAAAAAAAACACTTTAGTTTTGAGCAAAGATGTGTGTAATGGTTGTCATATCTCATTACAAAATTTCCTTCTTTTAACAGATTTTAAAGAAAAGGAGGCACAATGTAGAGTCTGGGAGGGAGCTTGACGCCCTGGAAGGTATTTTATTTTCACACACGAGACAGAGACAGAATTATTACGCAACTTATAACTTATAAATGCATCTGTACCCTATTATAGGTACCTCATTAGCCAATCAGAATGAGAGCTCTGGGCACGGGCATTCTCATGGGCAGCCCGGACCAGGGAAAACAGGCATCAGAAGCATGGCATGGATGGTGGTGATGGGAGATGGAATACATAACCTTACAGATGGACTAGCCATTGGTAGATAAAACGATCACTCATTAAAGGTGTACTAACTACTAAATAATGATATTAAAATTAATGTTTAATTAATTAACTGTATATATATATATTACTGTGTATTGGTGCACAGTGTAAAATGCTTGCTGGATGAGAAACACTGATCTTTAATTTAGGTATAAAAGTATTTTTGAATGCATTTATTAGATTTAATCTCAATTATTATTTTTTTGTCCTGTAGGCGTTGCATTTTCTCAGAGTCTGACCGGTGGACTCAGCACTACGATCGCTGTGTTCTGCCATGAGCTTCCACATGAGCTGGGTACAGGATTGAGTAGTTTCTAGTCGCCTATAAATGGTCATTATGAGTCATCACTATTGCATAAACTTTATACTTGTTTGCTCTTGTCTGCAGGTGATCTGGCGGTTCTGTTGGCCGCAGGCTGGCCTGTACGCAGACTGGCTGTGTTCAGCGGACTGTCGGCTCTGCTGGGCTTTCTCGGGGTTTTTACAGGGACGGCGCTGGGAAACCAGTGGGCGACACACTCACCTTGGATTCTCACCGTCACCGCTGGGGTCTTCCTTTATGTTGCTCTTGCTGATATGGTAAACATAAAATGTTCATTTAAGACTTCTTCATTTTTTGTTTTATTTGAAAAGCTGATATAATTCAGAATGCCTATGCCATGAAGTCGCTGCTGTTAACTATAATTAAAAAAAAGTTGTGTAGGATTTCCTTTACAACAAATTTCACAGTCAAGTATAAAGAAATGGCAAGTAACACACTGTGAATTAAACATGAAATTTGAAGTAGAAAGTCTGAAGGTTACACTTCAGGTTCCTTTAGTTAAAGCTACACTGTGTAACTCTTTTAGTTTGGTCTTAGCTAAAAACACTTAGTTCTTTCAAAAATATATGTGCTCATTAATGTATATTTACTTCGTTCAAGTAATAAACTATTCTCGTGAGTGTATAATATGCCATTGAAAATACATACGGGTACTTTCCATCTTGAAAGTACATTAGCCAAAGAGGGACATACCCATTAATTCAACCTTCGCCTTTCGCGTTTACGTTTAAGTTAACACTCATGGACGAGGTCGAACTGGAAGCCATGCTAATCTTGGACTACATTGGCCACCGTAGGAGTTAAAACGAAATCGGAATTGAGAGGAACAGAAACTACTATTTACTGGATGGTCATATACCTTTTCACCGCTAGGTGGGGGTAAAAATTACACAGTGTAGCTTTAATGCATTGAATGTTAAGTAACAATAAGCAAATCATTTATTAACATTTATTCATCTTTGTTAATGTTAGCTAATAAAAGCACAACTGTTCATTGTTAATTTGTGTTAGCTCAGATCCATTAAATAATATAATATTAATATTAATATATAGGCAGGCTAACAGATACCTTTGATTATAAAAGGTTTAAAGCTGCACTCCGTAGCTTTTTTACTGGTGGATTTCCACAGGAGATACATCTGTACACATAAAGAAAGAGTCTCGGTTAGTATAAGCTATATTGCGTGTGAGGATGTTGGAGATGGAGATTTATAACCTTTTCTCACAGCACTTGTTATAATTAAACTTATCAATTTGATGGCGGATCCAGAAAAGTTCAAACGACAATCACCAGCGACAACTGCAGATTCACCCGCTGTAAAATGCAAAAGCTGTGCCATTTTGAAGTACAATTCACATAGAGTTAATAATTCCACGAATAACTGCAATTGCAGATTTCGAACAGAGATGCGACAAAGAGGAAAACTGCGAACAGCAGCTTTAATGTACTTGAAAATGTTTTAATTATCATCAAAGATTAATAAATGCTTTAGAAATATTTCTCATTGTTATTTCATGGTAAAAAATTGAGCCTTTTTTTGTTATTACACCGACATTTTTTCTTGTAGAACACACTCTGTTGTTTTATTTACAACTTTACCATTGTAGATAATGTTAAAGACTCCACTACATCTCCATAACAGAAATAATGAATACAGTATCCTTACATAAGTTTAACATCGTGACGCTGTTTCCCTAGATGCCGGAAATGCTCCATGGAGATGCTGGATCTCTCAGCCCTCTGAAGCGCTTCCTCCTGCAGAGTCTGGGCCTGCTGATAGGGGGCGCCATCATGGTTTGCATCGCTCTTTTTGAGGATCATATTGCCATTAGTCTGGGAGAAGACTAAGGGATGGTCATATAGAGTATTCAGATATCACAGCGGTGTGAGAATTTCCATCCAAACCAGCAGTATTGTGTACATACCTCATCCCATTATGAACTACTGTGTAGATGTGGATATTCTGAAGAAAGTGCACTGGATAATGGATTGCTATAAAAAGAGGAACAGTGGGAGGATATACATAGTATCAACGGTCAACAGATTTTTAACTGAAGCGCACTACATTACTGAATGATGTGATTAAAGACATTCTGGCCAGTTGATGTAACTAAATTGTCGTATGAGGCAAATACAGTCATCAATACCTCTTACTTTCATTTATCATATACATATTTCTATGCAACTTTAAACAATAAACATTTTTTAATGTATTGAACATGGTTGTTGTTAAAAAGGTAATCTACAATTTTTACAATATGCATAATGTCATTGTTTCCAGCCAAAGGGTGTATCGTGCATCTTATCTTTCAGTTATAATTTTAAATTGGTTACAATTCCATAATTTTTATATCAAAATAATTTCCAACTATCATTGTAAATAAAAAGTTTTTGTAATAAAAATTTTTCATTAAAAATATAGCTCTCGACATTCATATAATTTGCTAAAGAGAAGGGAAAGGGGATTTCCTTAATTTGAACCAAAGCAGTTTAAAAATCCCAAATTGAAAGGCCTATACGATTAGGGTTGGGAATCGTGAGAAATTTTCCGGTTCCGGTTCCGATTCCGGTTCCGCCAAACGATTCCGGTTCCGGTTCCGGTTCCCATTCAATTAAAAATATTAGTAAGAGAAAAATCCACAATCCTTTTTGTGTTTATTTCTTATAGTACATGACAAATTAGTTTAACAGACTGGTAATGTAAACAAACTCAAAATATTATTAAGCAATCTTTGCAAAAAAAAAAATTATATATAAAGGAAATTAAAAAATTCTGCATTCTCTATAATAATTTAGACCTCTCCTTTATTGTATCTCCAACAGTGAAGAATACCCTCTCAGAAGGAATAGTATATGCTTTAACACACATATGTGTGTAGAACAGATTATTTTTTAAAACGGTTTGAATGATTGATTCATAAAGACTTTACTTATTTCATTACTGGATAAATCGGCGCTCTAACAGTTAATAAACAGAACTGCATGCGTCTTGCGGAAGAACATTGTTGCCGGAGCTACTTCTCTCTGTTTATATCCATGACGAGTCACGCAGGCATTGGGCTACTCCGCAGCAGCTGCGATCCGCCAGCCAGTCTAAAGAAGTCCGAGTATTAACGCTTATTACAGGCTTTACGTAGTGATTCAAGATAAGACAAAAACACGGTTTGAAAAAAAAACATTATGATGCACTCGCTCATTGTATATATTTTGTAAATTCTGAACACAAAAAATATACGGACTGCATCTGTTTTGACCACTACCGTCAATGTTTACTCAAACTATAATCTCACTAATTCTGTAACGGAAATCATTTGAATATGTGAAACAAATAAATATTGAGACTGTGTGATTGTAAAGCAGTTTCATATCGACAACTGCTCTCTCTCTCTCAGCGCAAACAGATTTGAATGTAGGCTAGAGAGTGACTCGGCGGTCGGCGCGCGCAGCGTGCGTGTGTCTGTGTGTGACAAATGCAGCGCGTGTGAGAGCAAATCGCAACTTCAGTGGTGAAGTTTTTGTCATTTAGGAATAAGACGGCGTCTTCTACTCCCAGCACTTCGCCCACATGATGATATCGCATCGGCATCAGAACCGTTTTCGGAACCGAAACTTAGGAATTTTGCACGGTTCCGGTATTTTTTCAAAAACACAACCGGTTCTGGAAAAGAACCGGTTCTCGGTTCCCAACCCTATATACGATACAATTTAAATATACACTGTAAAAATGAATATGCTTTATTTAATCAATAAAATTGTGGCAACCGATTACAAGCAATATTATTAATTAAATTGAACAAATTAGAATTGATTAATACTTAATCAAAATATTCCTTAAAGTTAACCATTTAAAACGAGTAAAGTTTACACCAAAAAAATATCTGAATAACAGACAGACGTCAAAGCTTAATTATTTTATATTGCCAACATCGAAGACACCTGATGTTAACAAGCAGAATCACTGAAGGAGAAAACCGCCATTTTAAAGCAAACCGAAAACAAACACTGATCACCATAATGGTGACTTAAACATACTTTCTAAAAAAAAGTTTCTCATTTTAAATGGTTACATTTAATGAATTAATTTCATTCATTATTACTCAATTCTATTGTTAAATTTAATTAATAATATTGCTTGTAATCTGTTGCCACAATAAAGGGCATTCATTTTTACAGTATCCAAATCACAAACATGTAATATTTAATAAAATACGCTGTTACAACATGCTAACATTGTGTAGTGTCAAGAGAAACAGAAGACAACAACAACTTGTATGTAGCAATAGCATTTTATTTCAACATTACCAATTCTAAGCCACGATACTGAATGACAAGACCTACTGGCTGCAGCAGTTCATGAACCTGACTAACAAAAACATATGGGATTTTTTTTTTTTTGTCTATAATGTCAGAGAGACCAATTCATTTTTAATAAGCTCAAATTAAAAACGATTATGTTCTTTCTTTCTTAAATACATGTACAGAGTTTCACATCTGTTAGTAACAAGTAACCATTCACAAGCTCATACTATGAATTAACAAGGCAAAGTGCTTTCAGGATTGCATTGTCACATAAGGAAATGAATGGCTTGAGGTCTTTTTGTGGGGTTGAAAGGGTGAGGGTTCTCCTTCCTCAAGTCTAGGAGGGGGTCACGTGACCGTCCTGACAGATTCAGGTAGAATCCACCGAATTCGCCCCGTGCCCCCAGGTCCAAAATGGATATGTACAGAGGTACAAAGTTGGCAGGGTGGTGGATAGCTAACGCGAATTAGCCAGTGACCGGCGTAGTGTTTTTGGAAGGGCGTAAGGCTAGGGAATTCTACATACCCCAATATTTTAGTACAGAAAGAATGTGCATAACTCAAACCAACCAACCCCCTTTCAAATCCCCACCACCAGTAGAAAATTGAGTTGTTGCTTCAGTACCAAAGTCATACAACCATCCACGCACTCTACTGAACTCGACCAAATACACGTACATACCATGAAGAGCTGTAAACTTGAGTTCAGAGCGCTCACAGTGAACATTTAGAAGTGAGAGAAAGTGAAGAAGAAAAAAAAAACGGAGGGGAGCACAAAAATGAGCACAAATGTAAATGCCAGCTAGTATAGGCTGATATTTTTCTCCATTTTGTCAAAAAACAAAAAAAAAGCGATAGAGGCAAGACACATTTGACATCATTTGAAATATAATGGGGAGAAAGTTGAATTTTGAAGAAAAAAAAAACAAAACAAAAATAAAATCATCACACAAATAAAATCATAATACAGTCTGGCTTCACATTCCAGTGGTACTCTTGTGAATACACTTACAAATGTCATGTGACACAGACAGACACACAGTCGAGTACACTAATTGTTGTCTTACGTCACCGATTGTTGGTTATAAGTTATATCTGTTCCATATACATATATATTTCCATTTGTCAACAACTGGTGGAGATTTAGATGCATCAAGCTGTAACACAGAGGTAGGATAATGCTACTTAAAATGCCTCACGTTTCGCTAATTCTAAACCATTGTGTTTGTGACACTGCGTGTAGGAGTCAGACTTGAAGCGGCAAGCAAGTCGTGATCTTATTGGTTGATATGGAATTGGTGTGATGTCATAGACCCTGCAATGGTCCCAGGCTTCTGCTGGTGATGGTATCTCCTACACCTTTAACTTAAAGACAGGATAAGAATATTTGCAGATATGTCGATGAGGTATACAGGGTTGATATGACCCCTGTTTATCGCACTCGTACAACGCATACACACCGGGTGCTGCCCTACACGATCGTGACGACGTTTCCATCGTCTAAACAATTAGCAGAGAACCGCTTGGGTTTCGATTCAAGTAAACAGCTTCTTTTTTTTTTTAAAGTCAGGGTCACATTTTCCTTCACGTCGTAATGCGTTTTTTCCGTCACATCACCGAGTCGAATACTTGGCATGGTCAAGCGGAGCTCGACAGTAACCCTGTTTTATCAGAAATAAATGAGCCTTTCGTCTATCCCAGCCTTTAGGTTCGGCGTTTCGCCGATGGAAACGTGGCCACCGTGTAGTATTTTTGCTTTTCTTGAAACAGCAATCTTTTGGAAAGTCTTAAAGACGGCGGGTCTTAGTGAAACTGGATTCAAACGAGGTCCGCTCGATTAAAGCCAGTCGCTTTGAAATGGCCAAATCCTGCACACATCCAATTCACATTCAGTTTGACTGAAATAAGGCTCTCTCAGCACTGAAATCTCTTATGTTGGTTTCAGTTACAAGAAGAGGGTGTTAACCTAAGGTGCCACAGATTACATAGCCAGGCCAAAAGCAGCCAGAGCCAACAAATCTTTAGAAATATACAATTGTCTCTTGATACTTGTATTGCTTGTTCTTCAATGAAATCAAGTGGCCATCTCTACAGAGACATACATTGGTCCTATGTTGTGGATTACTTTATTCAGTGTGCTCCCTGTGATATCAAATATGAAGTCATCGATTGCTTGAGGCCAAAATGAAAGAGCTTAAAGTTAAGTTGCAACTTTGAACATTATTATATGACTTCTGGTATTAGTTGCCAACGGTATCTCTGTTTTGTTCAATGAAATTCAAAGGAATGTTTCATTATGGTACAAGTTCCATTTTTCTTTTTTTCTTTTTTAATTTGTCAAAAAGGCATGAAACAACAAATATATTGGGATCCTGATGTCAGCAGAAAAAAACAAAAAAACAAAACTGATCCAAAGATCAGCAATGAAACGTTCTTTGGTACCGCAGAACATATGGCCCAAAGTTCAAATGTTGTGTGGGGAGAAATAAAAAACCTGCATATTTCACTGGTGACGACAACAACAGCAACATTCAAGATACCATTTCCATATACATCTATCACAATCACTAATCCAAAAAAGAACTGTAATTCCTGGCAATGCACTTTGCTTTTGGTATCAATTGATCAGAGGTAAATGAACAGGTCTAAACACCCCCCCACACAAACATACACAAATGCTTAAACGTGCCACAAAAAGCAGACACTTGACTTTAAGTGGCGCAGAAGAAGGTTCATGGAAAACGGCACTCTCTGACCTATCAACCGATAAACAAACAGAAATGCCATCTTTCCAGTAAGCAAGAAGTATCGATAAGGCTTTGACACCTATCACAGTTTCCACCAAGTCCATTGTACATTCCACAAGAAAGTGCCACTTACGGAGGCAAAGCAGGAAGGAGTTCAAATTTGTACAATCCAAAAAAACATAAATAAGTGAAATTAAATACCCTGCTTAAAGGAAGAAATAAACAAAAACATGGATTATGTAAGAGGGCATTTTCCTCCATTAAGGATACTATGGCGCACAAAAAAGTTATTGCACTTCAGTCCATTTCAGGTGGATACTTTGACGTCAATACAACATAGAGAAAAGGAGTCATGCCAACATTCTACAGGACACTGGGTTACAACTAATCTCCAATGCATTACCACACAAAAACGACACGGCACACGTCTACTTCACTAAGAGTTCACACTTCGTAAAACTAAACACGTTTTTTTTTTTTCTCCATACAGAGTTTGAACAGGTCACTAGCTAGAACCGATCAAATGTTTTGCCATTATGGTTGAATTAAATTTACAAAGGTTACCGATTCATTTGCGGTGTTGTGACGAATTTGATCGCGGGTTTTGACGGCTCAAAACGCAACCTCGTGGATGGTGGCTATATCTGATACTTACAACAGTTGTTCATTCATAAGGCTCACTAAAGGTGTTAATGGAAGACCATACCCTGTGGCATGTACTTGATAACAAAAGGCACAATCCCACATACTCGTCACAAAGTGTAGTACTTTAAAGAGATGATGAAGATGCTTGCAGACTCCAAAGAAATAGCAGCATGCCACGCAAAGCAGTCATTTTCTCAACCGAAGCCAACAAGCAAGTGAGGTCGGTGTTAGATTTACAGATGAAAGGTCCGTGATCGGTCAGTGAAGCTCTTGGGCTATCTCTGGTGGCACTATGCAACTATGTGAGATAAAAGAAAATATTCCTGCATAGCTTTTTCTTTCTTTTTTTTTTTAAATATGAAAATGTGTTTTAAAGGGATCCCTACGTGCCCTGTCAGATCAGCCATTCAGTCCGGCTCTGATGGTCTTCTAAATAGCCTTATGAAAACAAGCTGCTGGCGAGAACAACAAAAAGCAGCTTTTTTTCTGACTAGATCATTCGCTTGGAGAATTTGAACTATTAGCGCTTATAAAGTAGAAGCATGGTGAAGGACATCATTTAAGTTCAAGAGCACCCCTTGAAAACTCCAATGTTTCTCATTTCAAGGCCTTGGAATGTGACCTTAGGATTCTAGTTGCGTAGCTAAAAAGCCCACCCAAATGACATGTACCAGTATTTATAGCACGATAAGGACTGCTAGTTGAGGTAAGATTGCCAAGTCAAGGCAATACCGACCACACGCGAGGAATCTTGCACATCTTGTGCTTCTCTCATTTACCTTGTTAGAAATATTTGCATTTATAACAATACACAAGTTTTACAAGTGAAAAAAATGGGGACAAAATCTAACCTGTTTTAGGTTAAATTAAAAGAATTTACCATTATATTATTTGATTTACTTGTTTTAGTTCCAAAGTCATTCCAATATGTATTATTTTTCCCTGCAGACTTTCACTATGATGTTTTTATAAGTCACATTCAAGTGTGAAGATCAGTTCTTAGGAGAACAACATCGTGATTTTCTTTTCCTCAAAGAGTTTCTAGTTTTATGGTCAAATATTGAAAGAAAACACACACAGCTTAATACGTGTTAAACAAAAACACACTAAATTTGTATTTTTCTATATTCTAGTGCAAAAACTTCTAATAAATTCCATGAAAATGATTATTTTTAGGCCAGAAAAGCCAGTATGGTACATCTTTCGGCAAAACAACCTGTAAAACTGTGCTTCTTATGAATCTCACCGAAACGAGATACCAGGTTAACGACAAAATCTCTCAAGTGCTGCGATCGCTGAACTGTACCATTTCCTCTTAAGGCAAAAAGTTGGGAGATAGACAAAAGTTAAATGAAACGGGTGTTTTGAGTATTGCCTTAAACGGATGTGTCTTCAAGTAGTAGGGACGCTGAGGTCCGCTGAGGTAAATCAGACATTCTATCAGCCATTAATACCTTAGCGAGAAAAACAAATGATATCGGTACAAATATGCAAGGATGGACATACAATAAGGACACCGAGTTAGCTACAATTAATCTGCTTTCCAACAAAATGGTTACAATTATTAGACAACTCTAGTTTACAACTAACTGCAACCATTATAGCTCGGTCAACAGGCAATGAAAGCTGGCCCTTCATAGCAAAGTTGTGTAAAAAAACGAACAAAAAGCTCCTTAAACTGCACATTTTGTTGATCCAGAAGAAAAGCTAAAGAAAATGCGTCATTTTGGTAAATTTCAAATTTGCCCTTCGGTTGATAATGAAATTAAGGCGTTTCATAATTCCATTGCGTAGACATAAACCTCAAGTTATCAATGGTTCGTGGTGGGTTTGATCAATTACAATGGAAGATTTAGAAAATATTGTTTTTAGAGGAGCCGTTGACTGAACGACTCGACTACGGCTATTCAATTAATAAGGGCAAATGTTAAGTTATGGCTTAGCCATGAAAGCTTTCACTTGAACGGGTGGAGGGGAGCTCCACTTAGAGTTAACCAGCCCATCAATTTAGCTTAGTTAAGAACATACTGGCCTTTTGAGACAGTCTGATTGTGAATGTACTGGCATTTTACAATAATTAACACACTACGTGGATCTCCAAAAGAAAACAAAAAGCTATTTATTTTAATAAAAATGGGCACAGTAGCTTATGTTTGCTTGGACTTCGTTATTCTTTTTGGTAATGGTCTTGATGCACACTCAAAAACTGAACCCAAGGAATCATTCATTCACATTTTACAAATGTGTCGAAATGCAAAAGGGAAAAGAACAGTTATGGCACTAAACGATTTTAGGGAGGCAACTCCCCTTTACAAGTTATACTCTACCCTAAAAATAAAGTCTTGCCACTTTGTGACCGGTTCCCTTATTGTTCGAACACAGAACACCAACTCAATCTATTAAAAGTTCTGAAAGGGTTCAGTTACAAAGTCGTCAAGCTAATTATTTAATCGCCAACTACTGCATACAAGATTTTCACCAACATCGAAGCAAGCTGCTTTTATCACGGCATACATTCGACGAAACAATTTTAGTGCAATGCCAATAAGACAATTAGAAATTGGAGGAATTAGAACAAGTACATTTTAGTTTGTTTTGGCTGGATAAGAATTACTATAGCTAATAAATAGACAAAGATCACCTCTAAAAAAATGAGCTCCAAGATACAAACCGAAAGCAGCACTTTTTCTTGCACCAAATGAAATGTATTACTAATCACAAGCTCCACGGGCACTTGGAACTCAACTAAGTGTGCTATGACTAGACTAAATTTATAAATATTAATGTGTTTTTCTACAACTATAAGAAGAACTGGCAGTGCAAAAAAAATCCAAGCTCATAATTAACTATATCGTACCCTGTGCTGTCTATACACGCACTACTTCCCCTCCACCAAACCGCAGCAAGATCAAGTACAGGTAAATAAGCTTGAATTAAACTCCTCTTGAATTAAAAGCAACTTCCTCTTAGTCATGTAGCCCATTTAGAAATATTTCCCAAGCAAAACACTGATATAACTTGACTAATCTGATTTGCACGCATGCACGTTTGTACTCTTGCAAGTAGAGGTAAGATATTTGCCCATTTACAGCTTGTGATAGATGCAAAAGCGTATTTTTCCAACCTTTTTTTTTTTTGTAACTGAACTAGCAAGTGCTTTATATCAGGCCAGCGTAGAGAGTGGAGAATCTTGTTTAAGCAGCCAAAACCTGTCATTACAATGACAAAGAGGTAATTTCATAAACCAGTATAAATACGCTCTCCACACAGCCTTTAAACATCTAACATTAGTTTCATTTTTCTACGCTTCATTCATCAATAAAATATCAGTTACAATGCTACTATATCTACATCACTAAAATCCTGATATACTGTAATGAAAATAATAGTATTGGTTTAATTGAGAACAAGTATGCATTAGTTTGTAGATGTCTTGAATTGAAGGGGTATAGATCTTCCTAATTATTAAAAAAAATTAGAGAAAAATAATCTATGGCAAAATTAAAAGCCCTTTCAACTGATTGTCTCATTACTGACTGAGCATATATTGCCTGTTTGTAGTGAACAAAAAAAAAAGGGATGTTTCAAAAACACTCAATCACATGTTGTTATGTTGTGTTTAGGTGCAAAAAACCTAAAAGGAAGCACAATCTTAATTTTATTAATTAATCTACCTTTGGCAAAAAGGAAGCATTTTATATAGAGCAGGGGTGAATATTATTAAAAAGAAAGCAAGGTTTATAATTGAAAAGATTATGTTTTTTTTTGGGAAGGATATCTACAAGTGCCTAATAAAATGCTTTTCAGAAATCACACAACTTTGGTCATACCCATAACTGCTCCCCAACACCATAAACAAATGTAAAAAGGTCCAATCAGCCTCAACACTTCATTTCTTTGACATATACACTCCCCCAAGTGGGTTCGGATACGTGAATCAAACATCCGTCAATATAGGGAATCAAACATCCATCTATTTAGGTAATCATTTCATAATGGATGGATTATAGTGAAATACTAATGTTTCACTGGTCAAAGCACCATCTCAACAACTTTGGGGAGTGCATATGGTGTGTTTAACTAATTGGACACTAAAAAGACAAAATTAATTCAGTAGGCACTGTAAAAGCAACTCCACACTTAATATTATAACAATAAACAAATAAAGCAGTAGATTTATTGAAGATATTTTACGAGGCCCTGCCAACCCAAAATAACTAAAACCGAAGGTCCCAAGGAGCAAGTACTGTGTATGACGTTTGCATCTGTAATGACGTTTGTGCTTTCTATACTTCCTTAGTGTAGTATCTTCATAATTTTTTATGACACTTTAAACTCCACTTTCTTCTGCCCCCCTGCAAACAGTGATCTGGACTACCTATTACCTTAATTGTAAACCTAATATGAATTTACCCATCCAAACACTCTATCCCTTTTCTCTCTAACAGTAAACAAGCATTATATTATATCAGACCCCTCTACCAGGAGGTCATTGGTCTTTTGGCTTAAGGTAGTATGGTTTCCCTTCTGTCAAAATGATTCTGCTAGGTTGTTTGTTTTTTTTCCTGATCTGTGCTAAATCAGATTGCACCTCACATAAAAACCTCAAAAAGTAAGAATCAAGTATGGGATGAAAAACTTGGACTTTTGCGCAAAAAGTGGATGTCACACATACAGCGCAAACACGCACGCACACACACAAACACACACACAAGACCACTATCAAATACATGGTCCCGCAAATTCATGCAAATCTAGTGTAACCCGTTTAAATTGTTCCTCAGGGCAGGCTGTAAATTCCTATGCAAGGCCACAGCATCACGCAAATAGGAGGCATGATATGGAAACCCATCCATTATCACTGTTACCATGGAGACACACAGCTGCATAATTCTAACATAAACCGAGTCAAATCGACTGCAATGAAGAAATAAAGGACTGACTCGCCAGTGATGGATACTGGTTCGAAATAGATGGCTTAGATTCAGATTTTAGACTTATTAGACTCATATTGAATGGACAGCATCTAAGATGGGAGTCAGGAAGGGGAAAATAAATAGAAATAAATAGCTAAATTTGTCCTCTCGTATTCGCTCTCTACTGAGACGTGAAGAAAAGCTCTGATACTGGCACAGGAGGGATGTGTGGCTGTAATTGCATATAGGTTTATCTAGGTGTGTAGAGAGGACCAAAACAAGCGACCACGCGGGTTTTTTTTTTTTTTTTTTAAACAAGTAAGAACGCCTCACTCGGTCAAGCAGCCATCCAAGCCGATGGTAGCACCATGGCGATCTTTGCCGTAACCATGGTGAAGGCCTCCATTGGGGAGGGGGGGGCAGGCGGCGGTGATGCCACAGTGCTTGAGCAGGTTGAGGCTGGGAGAAGAGGGTGAGGATGAGGAAGGTGTGGTGGAGGAAGGCTTCATGGTTGACAGGATGAGAGCTAGGCAGTCGGCAACAGCTTTATTGGATGCGCAAGCCAGGGCTGGCGTATGACCTGTGACATTCACAAAAACAGAGATGTTTAGAAGAAAGAAACTCAACTTGAGGGCGAGTAAATGGCAAAACTTAAATTGTTGGATCAACTATCCCTTTAATCTGGCCAACCTAAAGGGGCGATAATCAACAGATTTACGATGTTCAGAACTAAAATCAATGTGTAAAGTTGTGTACTAGAATTCTAGTAGTCCCAGCCACGTTGTCATTTACTGCTGTGAACTGTTTTTTTTTACCAAAAATCACAAAACATGAAATTTCCTGTTCTATACCGTCTTACCTTCCTCATCCACTGCCAGCACTGTGGCTCCCCGATTCAGCAAGGCCTGAACCACGGAGGCCAAACCATTCCTGGCGGCAATGTGGAGGGGCCTGAAATATAGATCAAATTAAGTTACGATGCTAAAAGGTTTGCAACGTTTAAATCACATTGGGACATTAAGGCAGTAAACACAAAGGTAAACGAAGCCCATTTGCTGCTTAAGGCTGGTCAGGATGCTCAAACAACGATAATGCTAATGCTACAGAACCTTGCACAACCCATCACTTACAGCGGTATTTGCAAACTGTGAAAAAGATACTCACATCTGAAGCATACTGTTGGTTGCGTTTATGAGGATAGGGTTGTGGATTTCCTTCAAGATCAGCATGGCACACATTTCATGAGCCTTTAAACACAAACCGTAATATTCACAATGTTAGCAATACGCACATTTGACAAGTCTAAACAAGTCTCAATTTTTCTTCCATGTCTTAATTTTAACAGTAAATCATTTCATTTGATTACATTTTCAAAATTTTCATTAAAACAGACGTTTTAAAAAAATTAACAATTTCATAGATGCCTACTAATGAAACCATAAAATTGCAACAGAAAATTTATTAAATTAGACATGCATTTTGATTATTACAATTTCTAAATTTGTGAAAGATAAAACAATTTGGGGGGGAATGTTTTATTCATTAAATTCATTTATTTAATTAAAATTTTTTTTTTTGTTCAACTTGAGTTGTTAAAATGTATAAGTTTCATGATTTCAATGCATGTGACATGCTTTTTGATTACTAAAATGTAATTCAACCTGCATCAACAGAAATCAATTTCATAGGGCCCTAGCTATGTTTGTTACCTTGCTGCAGGCCAGGTGCAGGGCAGTGTTCTTGTTCACATCCAGGAGGGACAGGTCAGCTTTGGCTCTGTGCAGCAGCAGGGCTACATACAACAATGAAAACATCTGTTAAAACCAAGGAGTC
The DNA here is from genome assembly GCF_016745375.1 of Pimephales promelas. The sequence goes on from NW_024121654.1 coordinate 8,209,389, forward strand.
ATGAAACTAAGGGTTTCAGTCTGGGGTTAGTCACATAACACATGGTGAGACTCTTACCTACGGCACCGCTTTGGCCATTATCGGCGGCCACCATCAGTGCAGAACGCCCCGAGTGGTCCACGGCGTTGATGTCAGCTCCGTGCCGCAGAACCAGCTGCAGCCCAGCCACGTCCTCAGCAACTGCGGCCGCGTGAAGCGGGGTCCTGGGAGCAAGATGTCAGAATAGTCATTTAGCTTCTAGTACAATTAATGAAATGGTTTTCAATTTGTAACTATTTGACAGCTACTACACAGCAGCTGTATTTAAATATGTACTTGCACTAACCTTCCTTTGGCATCCCTGATGTTTACCAGCAAATTACAAACACTGGATTCCAACAGCAGCTCTGCAGAACCACTATGGCCATTAAAGCTGCAATGGAATGACAAGAACATGCAGCATGGCGATTAGAAAATGCATGCCTTAAATTATTTGCTGCTCATGAAAAGTTTTTTATGAATGTTGAAAACAGTTGTGCTGCTTGATAGTTTTGTGGAAACCATTATACATATTTCCAGGATTCTTTAAATGGATACTTCACCTCTGGAAAGATGAATGTGTATTTAAAATTTGTAATTTATGTAGAAGAAATGTGAAATTATTCTTGAATTTGGAGCTTTCTAGACTGAGAAAAGCCAGAAAATGTACTTTTGGCTTATGTGGATGAAAGACAACAACTCCCAGAATGCACTTGCTTCGCTACCCCAGGAGGCCACGCCTACCGGAAACATAGCGCAGTAGTTAGGCTACTAGTGACTCTACGTGATGAGTCTGCCCGGGATTTTGAGATCGTCCAAAATGTCCAGGATTCGGCTTTTGCGTTCTACGGTCGCCAGTCATTATGTTTACTGTGGTGAGCAGGACGAGACTGAGGGCTGTGTGGAGAACCACGCGAGGCTGGTGGCGTGATTACTGATGAGAGACACCTGTGAGACGCAACGATCTCGTATCTCTCACGGAGGAGGGGGAATTTTCTTAGAAATCTTAAAACACGCACATCAACCGATCACTTGTTTAGCGTTCATGTAAACACTACAATCAGATTCACCAATCAGAATGAATTCAGTTAGATTTAAACAAAAGGTGTGCAAGTAAACAATGAACGGCAAGTGGCGACTGCAGAAAGCAAAAGCTGAATCCCGGACATTTTGTACGATCTCATGTCTTGACCGGACATGTCCATGAAAAAGAGGATGAATGGTAACCCCTACTCCGCTTTCTCCACAGAACAAGAGCCTGCTAGCTTAGCTTCCAAAAAAAAAAGAAAAATACTTCAGTATACTCACAGAGCACAGTGCAGTGGGGTGAAGGGGTTTCCCTCCTGGATACTACATGGTTTAAGTTCAAGTAAAACGTCCAAACAGTCTTCATGACCTGCTTCACAAATAACGCACGTCACTTAATTAACCAAATGTAGTTTTAGTAATGTTAAGGGGCTCATAAAGTCTGATCTCTTACCGTGATAGGCTGCCCAGTGTGCGGGTGTGTAGCCGTGGCGGTCTGTGATTGGGTCGTGGGGATGGGAGTGGTCAGCAGCAGAAAGAAGATTGGAGAGAATGTCAGCATGGCCGCAAGAGGCAGCGAGATGCACCGCGGTTCGCCCCTGAAAATCTCTGCTGAGGACTGAGACATTGTGTGACAGCAGGGCGGTTATACAGTCCTCCCGACCCATCACCGCCTACAAAAACAGTCCTGGTTAGAAACCCCTCACATTATGAGGACGACTACGATGCATTGCAAACTTTAGTAATGTTTTCAGGATCTCACCCCTCTGTGTAAGGCTGTTCTTCCTCTCCTGTCTCTCATATCAGGGCAAGCGCCTCTCTCCAGCAGCAGATGCACGCAGTCAGTGTGTCCCCCCAGCACTGCCAGCATTAGTGGAGTTCTATGAAGACAGGGAAACGGTGAGATCAACAACTCAAAGCTGAAAATGCAAATAAGATGTAATACACTTTTTTTTTTTTTTTTGTGCTTTTATACTTTTAATAAGAAACAAAGTCAAATTCAAACAAAAAAATACACTTTTGGCGCTCTTTTAATAATGTGGCGTTATGGATCACAGCATGAGCACCGATCATCTCTCCCTCTTTACTATTAGTTAAAGCAGCAAATCAACATGAATGAACATCAGAAAGGTTGATAAACATATAACTTATTAAAATTATTATTTTTATTATTATTATTATTTTTTTTTGTAATACACTTTTGATCCCTTTTCAGCATTGCTTGGGAACCTTTAAGATTTCCTTTAGGATCTCTTATCCAAAATGAAGTGCTATGCATTTCTTGTTTTGTTTTTACAAATTACATACAATCAACTGGAATTAATAATTTGTCTTTTTGTTTACTTCTCTGAAATATATAGGGTATGATCTCAGTAAATAAACATTGCACAGGGTGTGACATGAATAGAACTAAAATCTTACAAATGCTTAAATAACTCTTTGATTTAGTTTTTGAAACACATGCAACTTGATTAATTTAGTATAGTTATTGGAATTATTTGGAATATTTGTAGAAAATTATGCAATAATAATGAATATTTAATTACAATGTGGTTCAAAACAGGCCTAAGCCTTCATTTCACAAAGATCTTTGAGTTATTCAAGAAGTTATAATACATATATTTTTAATAATAATAAATTATTTTTTATTTAAAATGAAATGAATTACTTTTAGCTATATTAATGTAAAACAATATAATCTAAAAAATACAAATACAATAATATTAATATTATAATACAAACTCAATAGTATTAAAAAAAAAATCTATATTTTAGTGAGCGCTTTCTAAATTGTTGCATATTTGGGCCATTATTAATTGCATTATGCAAGATGCATTACTAATCTGTTTTTCTGTATATTAATACTGAATGCCCATGAGCTCATACGTACTGTCCCTCCATGTCTGTAACATTAACAAGATCAGCTCCTCCCTCACTACAGAGCAGCATCCGCAGACATTCTGAGTGGCCGTTGGCAGCTGTCAACAAACAAACACAGGGATGTGTCAAACTCCCACACAATGATTCGTTTCACATGCTAATTCACACATACATGCATACTGTACCTGCAACATGAAGAGGGCCCCATTTGCTGCAGTTTTCCGTGAGCAGGCAAGATGCTGATTGGCCAAGCAGGAGCTCTACGCAGCGGGCATGCCCTCTTTGAGAGGCCACGTACAGCACAGAGCGCCCCACCGGGTCACATGCATCCACACACACTCCAGACTCAATTAACACTGCGACACATTCCCAGTGACCTGACTCCACCTGATAAGAAAAATCAATATATACATTGCACCAACAGGGGGCAGAGTTCTGCAGAATTACATGTCATTTATATGTCCCGAATAAATAGAAGCTGTTGTTTCGTACGTACCGCCAAGTGTAGTGGGCTGACGGACCCATTGCTTTCATTGTCTCCAAGTGTGTTGAAGCACATCTCCAAAAGCTACAGAATAAAGAAAAAAAAGTGATAGCATATATCAAGTGTTAAACTTTGATTAAAAATAAAAAAACAGTGGACGTTGCTAGGGTGAAAGGTCAATCTCACCAGCTCCAGGTTTTGTTTGTTGCCGTGGGCCGAAGCATAATGCACAGCGCTGTATCCTTTAGTGTTGCACAGAGATGGATCAGCACCATTATCCAACAAATGCTCCACACACCTAAAAGTATCAAAATGTATGGGATTTAAAGACTGAAAAGAGCAGTAATAGCTCAACACAACTTCTCATACTTACACAATACAGTTCAAAAGTTTGGCGTTTTTAAATGTTTTTTTAAATTCGTCTGGGCTTAATTTATTTGGATTAAAGTTTGTGAAATATTTTTGCAATTTAAAACAACTTTTCTATTTTAATATATTTTAAAATGCAATTCATTCCCGTGATGGCAAAGCTGGATTTTCAGCATCATTACTCCAGTCTTTAGTGTCACATGATCCTTCAGAAATCATTTTAATATGCTGATCTGAAAAAAAAGTTGTGCTGCTTAATATACGTGTGGAAACCACAATATGCTCACCAGCCACCGTGGCTAGTGGTTTTCCCAAAGTTACTAGCCAAACAGCCTTTTTACTGGCCAAAATTTTGACATTGAAAACTGCCATAAATACATTTTTTATATTTTATATCTTATAATTTGGCAGCCGGTATATTGGGCTGCCGTCACTATAAGACCTGATGCACAGATCCATTATACTGTTTTATATAGCCAATATACTTGGCTTTATAAATAAAGCACAGCTGTATTTATAACTATTCTTATGATCACCAGCATCCTGGAACACAATATAGCTCAAAGGGACTGTCACAATGCACACATATGTAGCTTAACAGTTTAATCATAGATAATCTAATTTTAAATAAAGTGAAAATCCAAACCAGGTAATGGCTGCAAAGATGAGGCACAAAAAAAAACAACCTTTTTGTGGGTGTCAAATTTAGGGAAGAAATATTTGTGAACTTACAGGAAGGATTCCTTCTCCCCATCCTCTTGGTTCTGGTGGGTGCTGGCATGGGGTCGATCCGTTCTGAGAAAGACACCAGACATTAGAACTGCTGTGTACACCGTGAACTATTATATTTAATAGACGTGTGTAAATCTCACCTGCAGAACGCAGTCGATGCAGCCGAGTAGTGTAGAGGTGTACAGCCAGAGCGGTCTCGCTCGTTGACCTCCGCCCCCGCCCCAACCAGAACGACCACACACTGATACCTCCCGTTAGCAGCCGCATAGTGCAAAGGAGTCCTGATGGAGAGAGACAGAAATTCTAGCACTTAACATACAGGTGAATCTCATAAAAAGATATCCACATCATATTTCAAGCCAAAATCCAAAGTTAAAATAAGAAATTATACTTGGCATGAGGATTCTTTTCATGAGGCACACTTCAGATATGCTCATGACAAATTATAAGCATCCCATTTTAAAGATGTGTACCTTCCAAACTTGTCCTTCTTGTTCATGTCAGCTCCACTGCTTAAGAGCAGGTTGAGACATTCAATGTTTCTGAGTAAAGAAAATAAAGGATAGGTATAAATAAATCTTTTTCGATTACTTTTACATGGTGGCTGTTGGGTGACATCTGCAAAATGACCTTGGTTGGCATTTGTGTGCATAAAACACTTAATGAGGACACCTGAAACCTGAAAAAGTGGGCCAGTATCTTTTTAAATAGCCCATTCTAGGTAGAGCTGCAGTCTCACCCTCCAGAGGCAGCAGCGTGTAGACAGGTCCTCCCAAAATTGTCTGGGGTGTTGATGTCAAATCCGGCTGAGAGCACGTGTTCTTTACTCATTGACAACACAATGCTGTAGAGCTGACCTGCAAGAGACATGCACACCGTCACTGCAATGATAGTTAGGGGAAGACACTTTCATTTCAGCTGGATATGCATCAGTCTTGTGAAAAGCAGTTAATGAAAGAAAATTAAGAAAATCAAGACATAGATCACAAAACACACACAAAATTACCATGGTATTACTTGATTCACTGTGTAAATCCATTTGTGCATCACATGACGGTCATTTAGAACCATTTTGTTACAATCGGTGCATTTAATATATATAACAGACAAAGGGACAACATTATTTGTAGGGAGTAAGTGTGTATACCTGAGGAAAGTAGCTTACGACAACAGTCAGAGGACCCGTAGAGCACAGCTAAGTGTAGAGGAAACATCCCATGAATCCCTTGTCTGTAAAAGAGGACAAACAAACAAAGTATTTGACTACACATGCCACAGAAGCAGATTAAATGCAAACTAACAAGAGATTAGAATCAAGGTTCTCTGTAAATGCAAATTCCTTGTCTCTTGTGTATAAAGAGTGGGTTAAAATGTACCACTTTTAACTCAATTGCTAGAAAGACGAGGAGAAATGAGATGCATATAAAACCATAAAGCATCTATAACATAAGGCCAGAAAAACTATTTATTAAAGCACAATTCCATTGCATTGTCTTATTTTGCTGCATAATATTCACATTTTCATAAGCAAGATAAAAGTTAAAAGTATAAAGATAAAAGTATAAAGCTATATATAAAAAATATATATAAAAAATAAATGAAAAAAGCACAAAAATAACCTTTATAAATAAAAAATAAACCTTTATTAAATATTAAAATAAACTGAATTTAAAAATTAAAGCTAATTTAGAACATTAATAGAATAATATAATAGTATATACATTTTACTAAAATAACACTGCTTTAGCCTCTCATATGCCATAAATAATTCATGATCTTTAGCCAGATAATAAGCTTAACACTATGCAGTTGTCAACATTTAGGAGACGATCTTACCCCAATCACTACAAAAAAAGACCCAAACAAACAGTCTCGCTCAACAAACGCATGATTCTGTACCTGGCTGTGTCAGCACCGTTTGTCATCAAGGTGCTGATAAGCAGCTCGTGGCCGTACTTAGCAGCAACATGAAGAGGTGTATTGCCATATCTGTCCACACAATCTATTTCCCCACCTGAGACGACCACAAGAGGAATTACGGGGTTTAAATATTACTAAAGGAATTCGAAATCAAGTGGAAAAGGAAAGAAGGAAAGACAACTTACCATTCTGAATGAGGATCTGAGAGCGAGTGAAACGTCCATGAATGGCTGCCATGTGCAAAGGGCTTTTCCCTTCTTTACTCTGCAGAGAAAAAAATAAATATCTGACATTCTAAAAAAAATGTCTTGCTTAAAATCCCTGTGAAATTTACATCCAATAACAGGGTGGTCTTAATAAACTAATCTAATTCCCTATCCAGACCTGCATGTTGACATCAGCCCCGTTGTTGACCAGCAGTTCCAGGCAAAGAGCCCCATTAGTGGACACGGCAGCCAGGTGAAGGGGCGTGTAGCCACGGTGGTTGGGCTGGTTGACGTTTGCCCCACGGTTCACCAGCTCATTGGCTACGGCCTCCTGTCCCGTGTAGCAGGCCACATGGAGAGCAGTGTTTCCAAAGGCATTAGGCTCATCAATCTGAGAAACAGACATCATGGCATAAAATATTCCGTAAACCACGGATCAACCATCTATCTCTTGCGGGAAGTTCGGGAACATAGACAAAAAAATATGAATGACTCATCTTGCACTATACAGATTTTTGCAACCACCTAGCAAATAGAAAATCATGGGTTGTGACTGTGTATTAACCAGTGCTGGGGAAAATTTTTGCAAGTAAAGGGAGTTACATGCAAACCTGCAATAATATGTTAAATAAAACTTTATGCATTTAATCTCACTTTATTAACCAATGTCTTTACTGCTGACCTTCATGATTGAATTCAACCATAACAATAATCAAAAACGATTTTCTTCTGCAATCCAGAAAGACAGCAGAGCTAAAAGGTTTGTACAGGTGTGAATATGCATTTCCTTCAGCTTGAATCTTAATTATTTCACTTTTGGTGTGAAAAGGCGTTTACATGTGCCAAGAATTTAACCCTTGTTAACAACAACAGAACAAGCAAGCCCAGCTGGCAAAAAAGTAACAAAAGCATTGCAACAGGATATTTTCCATAAATATAAAGCAATTAGTCACACATTAAGTAACAGTATTGTAATGCATTACTTTTAAAAGTAACTTTCACCAACACTGGACATAACTAATTCATACTGATGCTTTGTTTTTAAATTGAAAAGTCAATTGTTCACCTGCCAAATTATTTATGATATTCATGGTAGCTTGTTTCAGCCACAGGATAAATTAAAAAAAAACACACAAAAGGTAATTGCGACTTTTTATCTCACAATTCTGAATTTATTTCTCAGAATTGTGAGATATAAACTCACAATCACAAGATATAAGGTCAGAATGCGAGATATAAACTTGCAATAGAGTGAGTGCTGACCTCAGCTCCATTGCGTAACAGGTACTTGACCACATCGACGTGGCCACTGGCAGCAGCAGCGTGGAGAGGGGTGTATCCCCGCTTATCCTTACAGCTCTTATCTGAGCCCTGAGACACCAGCAGCTTAACCACCTCCAGATGTCCTGAGAGAAACAAACAGGTTAGTTTTACTAGAACTAACAGTAATCACCACTAGCAAAATATGACGACGCACAATCTAACACAAGGAAAATTGCTATTTAGCTACAGAAAACAAGTAAAACACTTCAAGGAGACCCAAATATGGACTTACCAAGGTAAGCTGCCCAATGAATGGGTTGCCTGTCCTTCTTGTCACTGGCACTCAGATTGGCTCCCTTGTTCAGCAGCAATTTAACCATCTAGTTGGCAGCAAAAGCACAAAGTAACATTGTATCAGCTTAATCAAAACCATCTGGGCATTAGAGAGACAAGTTAGAAATTAATGAATCATTTTTTTTTTATACATAATACAGGCCTAGATTAAAAACCAAACTGGCACTAGGGAAGTGAAGAGTACTAGTACTTCAGTACCATGTTGATTTCTATTTTTTTATTTATTGTATCGAGTCCTAAATGTACCAAAAGCTCTAAAAGCAATATTATAATGACGATCTGTATGGCACTTTTCACAATCCATATTGTTTCAAAAGCAGTTTCAAAGAAAATGCCTGTTTAAATGTTCAGGAAGTATTCGGTTATCAGCCAGAGATAATGGTGTTAAATTAATGTCCGTAATACAAACAGCTATAAGATGTGGTTAGTTAAAATCATGCATTCAGTTAAGCAGACACAATGAACACGTTAGGCAGCAAAATTAAGCATTGTGCACAAAATTTGCCATCATCTTGAATAATCACGATCAGGAGATTAAAATGTAAAATATTTCCTGGCAACTACTAGTGAAATTTGGAATTGTGATAATTTATAAACATTTCCAAATGAGGGCCACAGGCTAAATGCAGCAAAGGTTACCTAAAACGACTACAAAGGGACGCGTCAAAACTGAATTATCTGTATTTCCTCTAATAGCAATTTGCACTTTCACAGCCTCGTGGAGTGCTGTAATAAAGATGTTCCGGGCTGATGGCCCACCCTGTCTTTTAATTCAGTGCATTAGATGACTAATTCCACCCTACCTCCTGGAAACCACTCTGAGCAGCATGATGCAGGGGCGATCTGCCCGTACGATCGGCCATATTCATGCTGGTCACATGGGGAAGCAGGGCCTCGACACAACGCGTGGCTCGGTTGGCTGCCGCAATGTGCAGTGGTGTCTGCCAGAACTTATCCCGTACGGTCACGTCAGCTCCCTTCCTCAGCAGCAGCCCCACAGCCCTCTGGGTAAAAAAACAAAACAAAACAAAGCATGAATTATATTAAATTGCTCAAATGCTAAACAATGGCATGAGTAAGCGGTTACTCAGTCTAAGGCTCCACTCAGGCACATAAGGCTATGTTCAGACTAGGGTTGTCAAAAAGTACCGGTACTTCAGTAAACAAGTCGGTACTGAAAATTAGAAAATGTGACGATTCCAGCATTTCTGTAGTACATTCGGTACCCATTTGATAGGCAACTGCTTTCTGCTGCATCTGTGTTTATCTAAGCGCAGGGCTCCAGATCTGGTGTACAGCCGAAAAAAAAAACTACATACATATTATATAGCGTTAATGACTTGCCGAACATTTTTACTAGGAGCACCGTAGATGATATCAGTGGCGGCTGCTGGTCTTTCAAAGAGGGGAAGCTCTTTTTTCTTCTTCTTTTTTTAAAACTCGACTGTCAGGTGTGAGGATGGTGAAAAGAGCGAGGACTCGAAGCAGAGTTGATGGGCTTTATTTTATTGATAAAAACAAACAAAAAACAAACAAGGGGAATAAATTGGGAGCAAAAAAGGGAGGTAACGAGGGAGGACAGGTGGGGCAAAATAACTAATAATCAGGAAACAAGATGGGAGTCGACACAATGACAGGAAAGCACATATGGCACAACAAACACATGACAAGCACAAGCCATGTGCTCATACCAAACATGACAAAAACACATGACCAATAAAACAAATTAAAAAGCAATTGTGCTCACACAAAATGAGACCTGAAGAACGATGAGAACACTCATAAGACACGTGTTCACACAGAACATGACAACATGAAAGCACAGAGTTAGTGTAAAACACAAGCTGTGTGCTACACAGCACAAGACAAAACATGACATGAAAGCACGCGGCCGATGTAAACACAAACCATGTGCTACACAATACACAACACACTGAACAGAGCGAACACGACAAGACAGAACGCTAACGTTACGCATGAGTACGACCATAAGGTCATCCTGTGCACTCACAACCGAAAACAAACACGCGGAGAATGCACGTCCGAATCCCAACACAAAAGTGAAACCAAACTAGACAGATGTGCCGTGATTCAAACACCACGCCCGCACATTTAACAAGACACCTGACATCGACGGAAGAAATGTGGGAATTAGGTTGAACTGTGAAATATCTGATGAAAATTGCAAATACTAAGAAATATGTTACAGTAGTTCGTCTTTCGAGTAAAATACACACAAAATTCGCGACGAGACTGAGCACGAAGTCTTTAAACTAGCTTCCGCGTCAGCGATTTTTTTATTGGGTGAAATCGCTGTCAATCAAAAGGAGATGCAATCCTCCAATCATCACGCGGACGCCCGGACGCCAGGCCAGCCCACTTCCCTATTCACCCCAGAGACGCCCGGCGTCCGTGGGCGGGACATAATCGCAGCATTTATCCAATGACCGTCTAGTTTAACAGCACTGAAAAAAACTGTTCAAAGCAGCCCCATTGAAGTCAATGGACGCCGAGCTTCAACGGGGAAATGCCATAGGAAAATGCATGCACTGTGACGCGCTACAGATATGCATGAGAAGGAGATCAAGTCAGCCGACCTGCTATTTGTTGCTTATTCTGAACGAACTCGTCTTCGAGATTACCGTGTTCTAACGCATTTTTACTCATTAAAATGTTAACACAATAGTAAACATTAGATCATTATTTGTTTGACATTATAGGGGAAGCTGAGCTTCCCTTGCAGTCTTAAAGAAATCTCCACTGGATGATATATAGTAGTGTCTGTGAACATTAAACCGCAAATAGACTTTGTAAGTATTAATCATGCATGTTCTGCTCATCTCTGTGAATGAATGGCACAGATGTGCGGTTTCATTTAGCACGCACACATGACGCCCGCAGGGTCTTCAGTCTCAGGTGCCTCACGACATGAGGACATGACTGCATGAACTTCATCTCCACGGCCGCTGAGTCACTTCACGAGCATTTTACCGTTTCATTTGAGAAAAACTATCACCATATCATATACAGACACACAGATTTAGTCTTCACAGCAAACTGTCAAAATAAAGAAATAATTATATTAGGCTATGTTGTACAGTATATTTAGCTTTGTCTCAAAATAGTAATAATACTACTACTAATAACAATAATGTGTGCATAGAAGGTTGCTTATTTTTCACTTGATCTTTTTACAATGTTTACTTTTATGTAGCCTTCAATATTTATATGTATTATTTACTTATGATTAACATCATAAATTATAAAATTATTGAATTTAATAAAATAGAAAAATAGTTCCAACAGATTTTGCTGTGGTACGCACATTGTTACAGAGAATCGTAAAATTTTAATGGTGTTGGTACAGACTACTGGAATTTTGGAATCGTGGCAAACCTAGTTCAGACTGCAGGCGAATCAGATTTTTTCTTAAATCAGGTTATTTCAGGCAGACTGTCCGCACTATTAATTGCAAGTGTTCAAATAGATGTGTATCGAGGCATAACCAACCTATCTGGATCGGTTGATTTGGTACAGATTTAAGCATTACCCAAAATTCTGATTTCATGTGGTGTTTTTTTTTTAAAAACCCATCTGGATAAAACCAGATTTTTGCAGGCAGTCTGAACATCGTGCCTAAATCACACGTGCTGCTTACCTCATTTCTGGAAGCAGCTGCTCTGTGCAATGGTGTTAGCCACACATGGTCCTTTGCATTGACATTCGCACCTATGCAGTAGTGTGAAGGAAAAAAAAGAATGAAGTTTAAAAAAAAAAAGACAAATACTAGCATTTAAGTAAAATCTTTCTACATTGTAAATTCCATTAATTGTGACATGCAGCAGAGCTATGACAATTTGCACAATAATAAAAACATGGACAGATTTTTATTAAAACCCTTTATTTAATTTACGTGTAAGCAAAGAACAAATGCTGCGTCCCAATTTGCATACTATCCGTCCTAAATATTATTCGAAAATAGAATTAGTACATCCCAAATCATAGTGTGTTGAAATGAGTCAGTGTTCTTCTGTTATACTTATTATATAATATAATAATAAGCTGCACACAGATATATACTAGAGAGCTGCTATACAGGAGAAATTGAAGCTCTAAATGAAAGTGAAACTAACCCTGTTTTCCCATGTTTTATACTGTAATTTACAGCATGTTTTATACAGTAATTTGTAATTACAGTAGTAGATTGCAATTTACCTGTGTCAAGTAACAGGCAAAATACCAGAAATGGTGCATTCCACGGACGAGAAGCGATCAAACACATTATTAGACCGTTTTTTAAGGCTGCATGGTGAATTAATACCATTTAAAAAAAAAATACTATAGGATAGTGGTATGGTGAATTCTCAAAGGCTGCAATTCATCCTTTGTCGCATGCACGTTTGTCTCGCTAGTGTAGAATCAGAAAATCAAGAAATAAAAAAATGCCCCCACTATTTTAACATTTACAGTGAAATAGACCTTCACCAGTGAGTATGTCAGGACCTTTAATTCATTTTAGCTTTTCATCAACTCTCAAACCCCCATTTAGGAAACCTTGATATAGACTGAATTTAGGGAAATGGGCCATACATGTTACTATTTCATGCATTTGAGCAAGGCTTGAATTCAGCATTGACCAATCAGCATTTGAGATCAAAACTATCCATTTTATTGATAAAAAAACATACTACATGTGGTGGCAGAAATGCTGTTTAACTTCATACCTGCATTGATGAGAAGCTCCATTATATTAACGTCCCCCAGCCAGGCAGCAGCATGAAGAGGTGTGCGGCGGTCTTGGTCCTGACACGAAAATGGGGGGGAATTATTTTTTTTTTTACATTTCTTTTCCACACTTACTATTTTTACAGGCACACACAACCCATATGTGCAATCATTCAGAAACTCTGTCCATTCTTACTAATATTTTATGCCATCGAAGCAGATGATGCACATAATTCATTCTCAAACTGATATATGCCTTTGAAAACCTACCAGTGCATTGACTTCATCTTTCTTGTGCAAAAATAACTTCACTTCATCTGCATTTCTGTTAAATATGGCCTGGACCAGAGGCGGCTGGAGAAGGAAAAAAGGGTGGATGTTAAGAAACTGCAATGAAACATAACAAATTTAAACCCTTTGTTTTTAATTATTCTGCGTGCATAACTTCTGCGTGGCAACTGTGAGGTGTATAGCTGTATAATTATAATCAAATATGATTATCACTGAATATCATTAACAAGCTACAGCAAAGTAACACACATTGCTATTTTATCTACGTAGATGGGATAAATATGCATACAATGTTCTAATATAAAGAGATTTCTTTAAAAATGTAGTATTTGTTAAATAGGTTAATAAACATGTGCGTTTTTAAAAAATAAGCACACAATAAATGTTTTCCTATGCGGCTGGCTGACACCCAGCTCATTAGGCTAGCTGGCTGGCTAACGTCTAGGCGTGATATAAGCGATATTTTTCATGTATAACCGCTTTTTGGTAGTCCTACCCTCATTATACGGTGAACCCGTGAGGCTTTTACCTAAATGAATAACAAGAAACCCAGGTTTTGATGCAAAACTATGGGGGAAATAGTATAATAATCCATCGTCGGGAAGCTAGCTAACATATCAGCTCTGCATACAAGCGCAGAAAGCGAACAACAGTGTGCTTGATTTATGCCACTCGTGGAGGTAATTTTCCTCACCTGGTCTGAAATATTGAGAACCCCCATCTCCCTGTGTCAGTCGGGCCGAAAGTCCCTCATCAGTAAAGAATCGAGGCTGGGAAACCAAGACTACAATCTTGTGTTGCGATTATAGACGTGATGAGTGCGTCTTTAGCTGGTGAGGCAGTTGAAAATAGCGACAGCAGCGTGATGGCCGCCTGCTGCACCAACTTTCAAAATAAACGCCCGTCAACTAAACCTTGTAGGGACCCCTCTTAAAAAATATAAGGTTAGTTATATATTTCATTTATAAAAATCCTTTATTATGTATATCAATGGTTTTGGGGCCTGGAAATGCAAACTTCTGAAAATGGGTTTTCAATGTCCTAGTACAGTGCAGTAAATTGTGCCTGCTCAAAATTCTGTGTAAAGACGTAAAACCACATACAAGCAGGACTAAAATGTCACTCTGCTCTGACCCACCATAGCCCGAATAAAGGCATTCTGTACTGTGTAATAATCACAATATCATGAATTCTAAATCATTTCAAATCAAATTAAATCAAATAATTTAACCAAACAATATCCTATACAATTATGTTAAGATTGGTTAAAAAATATTTTAATGCAGGTCTTAATGATAACTAAAAAATATTGTAGGCCTATTGATTTATTTATTTATTTTTTGGTTGAGATTTTAAAGTAGATGTTTTATACTGAAGGGTGATTTGATTGTTTTCCTTTTTATTCAACAGGATGAGTAGTGCTCGTGTAAGAAATTCTAATTATTATTGGCTTGGTATTTGCTTTACAAAATGGAGTTCATATGTATAATCCCCTCTTCTATTCAAACAAATAAAATAAATGAGCAAACAAACCTTTATCGCTTATCATTTAACAGATAACATTTTATAATTTTTAAGATTCGTTTTAGGCTTTATAAAATTAACGCTGGAGAAACGATTCCCGATATATTGTGTTGTTCATACATCCAAACAAACTGTTCCGTATTTTGAACCAATTGTAAATATGCATATCTACTAATTTTTTTTTTTTTTTCAACGGTTTGGAGTTCAATAGATGACATCAAAAACAACACAAACAAATCTATTATTTGTGGACTTTTACTTTGGAAACACACCGAAAACAACAACCTTCCGGTGGCTGGCTCTGTTGGAAATTCTGATAGGGTTGCCATTTTCACTCAATATAAAAATAAAACAAAACCATTCTTTAGTAAACGCAGACCGCACAATGAGTTTATCTGCGAATATTAAACACCAGAGAAAAAACCACTAGAGTAAAAAATGGCTGACCCTGTGATGATGGGGAGCGGATCTTTAAACTCCGGAAGCGTAAATATCTCCTTTCATTTTTCTTGCTTGCAGTCTGCTAGCTTAGCCAAACAACTGTTTAAATATAAGGCATGTTTAAGGGAAAATGTGTCCTATATTTAAAAGTAGACACTATTTCATATGCACATTTTTTTATTATGTTATGCATAAATAGAAACGACATGTGGTCAATACATTTGCTGAGCTATCTAGTAACAGTGGAGTGTATGTTAGCATAAAGTCTAAAACTTAGTGGTCTTGCATCATATGCCCAGAAATTATGTTGGAATACAGACACACACCCAAAAAGTTCCCTAAAATGTTTAACTTGTCTCACAGTTTGACCAGGCTGGAAAACCAGCAAAACATCTAAGGCTGGTTTCAACTTTTTGATTAGAACCATAAATAGCAGGAACCTACACTTGTTTTTGAGACAGCCAAACAATTGCCTTATTTTTTTTTAATAATGCAGATAGGAAAAAAATTTGCATGGGACATCCTGCTCTTTAATAGTCTGTTCTTTTAATAATCGCAGCGCTCTGGGAGCAGTAAGACCAGCACAAGTCCTACAGAGAACTATCAGCTGGCTCGGAGACGCACATTGCAGGTGGTGGTCAGCTCTCTGCTGACCGAGTGTGGCTTTGAGAGCGCTGAGAAAGCTGCGGTGGAGACACTCACTGAGATGATGCAGAGCTGTGAGTCCTTTATTTGTCATAAGAAGGTCACCTGTGAGGCTTGTCAAATGTTTAGCTTGGACATCAGACCATGTTTATACCAGAAGTTTATTTTATGTGTTTTTTCTTATCGAGAGTCTCATTGTCTTGTGATAGATATCACTGAGGTTGGACGATGTGCGAAGGCAAACTGTGAGCACACAGCTAGAAGCACCCCTACACTCTCTGATGTGGTCATCACTCTGGTCGAAATGGGTAGGTTCCCCTTTAATCGATATATAGTTAAAGTAGAAAAGATTTCACTTCTTTACAGATCCCCTAAAAACTAAATAAAATGTACAGACTTTTGCGTGCACACAAGAAACTTTTCAAATTTGATGTCTACCTTAACAAAAGACAGTTTGAGCACTTTTTCTGTATCAGTCTTTTTTAAATGGACCCTTGAACTTACAAAAAAGACAATTCACAAATTTAGCCCATTTCACAGCAGTTTCTCAGCCATCACAGAGGATAAGTGGACATAAGGCTGTGATTTTAGAGGTATACTGCCCTAACGACAGCCAAAATAGATCTGTGTTAATGTGTGAGCATGCAAAAAATGTCTGTAAAAAGTCTTCTTTTTTTCCCCCAAGTTTCTTTTAAGGTCCCTTAAGGCGCTCTGTACTTCTCTTTGAGGTTGAATCATTTTCATCTGAGCTTTACTTTGCCACATTTGCAGGTTTTAATGTGGATACTCTTCCAGTGTATGCCAAAAGATCACAAAGGATGGTCATAACTGCACGTATGTTTTTCACCAATATTTCTATTTATTTTATATAATCTGCTTTGACTGTTCCTTTTTAAATGTATAACACTTCTGCTTTAAACAGCTCCAGTAACAAATGCTCCAGTGGTCCCAAAAGCCCTCATGGCTGGACACAAGCGCACTCATCCACCACACATCCCCAGCCACTTCCCAGAGTTCCCAGATCCTCACACATACATCAAAACACCAGTAAGTCCTCTATTGATAACCAGTAGCCATGTTATTGTGCAACTTATCTCAGCTTAACAACCGCTAACATTAAGCACATACATTCAGCATCTCTCACTTTTGTGTTTTAGACCTTTCGAGAGCCTGTATCAGATTACCAGGTGGTGAGAGAGAAGGCGGCATCACAAAGGAGAGATGTGGAGCGTGCTCTCACACGCTTCATGGCCAAGACCGGAGAGACACAAAGCCTTTTCAAGGATGACATCAGTGCATTTCCTTGTGAGTTTTTCTGTTGTTTCCCATTATACTTTGACTGACCTTTTACCTTCCTAATGAATGTTTATTCATCTGTCAGTGATCGCTGCAAGGCCGAGCTCCATCCCTTACTTGAGCGCCCTGCTGCCCTCTGAACTCGAGCTACAGACCCTGGAGGAGACGGATTCATCCGAGCAGGACGACCAGACAGACACAGAGAACAACCCCAGTCACATCATTCAGGCAAGCCGAAAGCTTTTTTCCTTGTCAAAATGTTTGTTATGCAAGAAAATGTTTGCTTGTCCGTTGTTTTTCTATATTTTTTATACTAATAATAAATAATAAAATAAATTTATTAAAGTGCTTATTTACACACTCACACACGCACTTAGGGGTGTAACGATACACGTATTTGTATTGAACCGTTGTACGAGGCTTTCGGTACGCATTTTTGATACATTTTTTTGAAAATGTATTCATTATTTTCATTCCATTTCTAGGATGACTCGGGTGCAGATAAGGAGAACGCAGTGCTGCCACCTGGTGGTGCTGTGCCTACAGGGAAGGCCAATGAGGAAAACATGATTGACAACCCATACCTACGGCCAGTCAAAAAGCCCAAAGTGAGAAGGAAAAAATGAAAATGATTTCACTCAGCTACTTCTACATCAGCAGGTTATGACGAATGATGACTTCTTAGCACTTGCTAATCAAATTGTGCCCATTGAAGTAACAGCTAACACACTGAGGAGTCTTCAACAACCGCAATTTGGAAACAGTGGCGGCCCATCATGTTATTGACGTTGGATTTATATGACAGACTGTTCTGTACATCTCACAAATTTTAGATGGAATTCACACAGGCAACTTCCCTTAAGAGTAACACTCCTTACAGTAGTTTGTTTTGATAAGCCTTCCCTTGAAATGTCATTTAGTTTTTACAGTTCTCCACACATCAAAAACATGACATTCTCTTTTGATTTGTGCCTATTTGTTACTCATTTGTGAATGATGGTAATACATGTGTTTTATTGTTTATTTTAAGCTGTTGTTTCAAAAGGACAAGTTGAAAATTAAACCAGAACGTGGGGATAAAGTAAACATCTCCATTAGAAACATGTGTCCTGTGTCGTGTTACTTTACTCACTACTACGTTAGTTAAATTTTAAGTAATGTGCCTGGATTGAGTCAAATATAGGACACTTCAAAAATACGTTTTCAAACTGGACATATGAAATTGGAGACGAGTAGAATTTCTCTTTTAAAGCTTTAATGTTTGTATATGTAGAGAATCACACTGCATTTTTGAGGTAGTATTTTAGAGTGATCAGTAAAACAAGCTCAGATATGCCACCCTGTTCCTCTGTTTCCTAAAATCTTTGTCATGGAGGAGCTGTATGGACAAAACACATGAAGTAATGAAAAGAATATATCAGCTAAGAACAGCTCAACAGACTGTTGTGTAGATACTGTTATTGCTTCTTAGATTCGTAATTTGCAGAAGAGTTTCAGACATATCTGTACCTCTGTCCGCAGTGCTCTTCTCTCCAGCAACGGCACTTTTGACCAGTCTGGAGAGCCGAATTTCATTGGCCACAACACCCTTTTGTTTAGGATGGTATTGTGAGCATATGCCCCTGGACTAAAAAAAAGATATACATAGAAAGTCTGGGATTCTTTTACTTTAAACATTTTAGGATGTTCTTGCTTATACAGAAGCACATACAGTAGATGCTCTTTGAATACTGGAGAACATAACCATCAGGTTCACATAGGCTACTTGTGGAGTTCAAGATGGTCTTTCTGAAATTCATGCTGATTTTTAAGTTCAACATTCAGAGACTTGTTTTTGGTAATGTGATTTGTAACGCAAAACAAGTAAATTACAAAAATCTTTATTGCTTTAGCTATCCTTTGCCTCAAACCAGTAGATAAATAATTAGAATAAATAAGGGGTAAATTCATTTTAAACTGAGTGGTCCTCAAGGGAGCAGAGGCATGCAAATAAATAAAAAAAGGACATTTTTACAATATTTTATTCATATTTTACTTAACTGGAAAAATCACGGAGCCTTCGATTATTGTTGAGGACAATGGAGCCAGAAAGGTTGACAACTTTACTTTTGTTCTAGATTAGTTTCTTAGGTGACCAAAACACACAGCTTTTGATAGACTCATAGTCAAATGTTAAAAAAGATCATACCCAGGGGTGGAGTCTGCATTCGAAGGTCTGTGTCTTACAGTGGTACTATTGAATGGAGTTTTTCCTGGAGGACACACTTTAGACTGCGCCCAGTCCTGCTGGTATTTCTGTGGTGAAGGGGTGGCTGTCTATAAAAACAGGCGACGCAATTTTTCAAAACAAAGTAAATGGTTGTGATTTTACTCAGAATTGCATAAAAGGCCTAACGTTACCTTAAATGGAGGCAGAAAGCGTGGTGCAGTGCGGGCTCCTAACACATATCCCCTCTTACTCTCAGGTCTGTGTTGGAGGTCATATATAAGAGTGCCCACCTGTGAACGGAAAAGTTAGATGTAAAGAAGAACACGTTGTTTAACGCTGTGCAGTCCGTAACTTTTGGAGTTCTAGCAGTTAGTAAACAGAACTGCATTCATATTGCGGAAGAACATTGTAGCCGGAACTACTTCTCTGTGTTTATGTCATGAGTGGTTAGTAAGTTAACGTAAAATTACCGGTGTGATGCAGGATAAGACACTTTCATAATGTTCTCATTTTTTATGATCTACTTTTTGTAAATTTTTAACACAAAAAAAGTTTACGGACTGCAGCTTTAACTTATAAGTTACTAACTGCCCTGCTTTCCTGCATACCGTGTGGTTGTCGTACCATCCAGGTCCTAGACCTAGTTCCTTGGAGCCAGCAGTTGAGCAGCCCATGCGATTAGGTGCAAAGTGCGTTGGGAACATAAGACGCTTCTGGCAGCTGCCGAACGCGAACAGTGGAGCTTGAACGTTGTTAAAAAAAAAAAAAAAAACAATTTGTAAATTTCATTTTTGGTTTCAAAAGATGTTTAGTAATGGGTAAAAATTACCTGGGGACCGTGTCGCCATAGCGTCCTGGATGTTTACTGGTAACCATGAGAACGAACCAGGTGCTTTTTTTACAGGCTTTCAGAATGTGCAAAATGTTAGTAATTTTTGCAAAATAATAAGAAATATTAAAATATAAACTTTTAGCACCAGTCTGATTAAACTGTTTTACATAACAGATGTATAAATAAAACAGTTTAATCAGGCTGGTGATTTAATCAGATTGGTGACATAAAGTGCATTTTTATATTCTAGCTATACAAAAACATATCCACAAGACAAAATTATAGCTTGATATTCAAAAGTTGATATTGATACTGTCTTGATACCGTGTCCTGCGTTATGTGGATAATAGTTTCTGTGATGTTTTTGCAATAATCAGTTTGCAATGTTCTTCAGAAAATTTCCCCAGGTCCGGCACATTCATTGGTTTTCCAGCCTCTTTTCCATATTTGAACACTCCCTGCTCTTTTTACACTAATATAATGACAATTGAGGGACTCATATGCAATTGCAAAGGGTGAAAATTCCCCTATAAATAAATAATACAGACACACACAAACGCACACATTTCGAACATAAAATGAGAAAAACGTACGACAATAGCTTTAATGATATTGACTGATGTTATAGATTACATTTTATTATAATTGTTGTTTACAACATGTCATTGAATATGTTTTTGCTGTTCTTATTGCTTTTAAAATGTGTAACATTCAAAACTCATCATTTGAAGAAAAATAAACACAACAGTTATCTGTAGCCTTGTGCAAACTTATTCAATAGAATTAGACTTCTAGAATGTTCTTTCAAGTGCAAAAATAATATTTTTAATTTTGTAGTTTTTCTTATCATATCCTGCAAATGTCTTCGGAAACTCCTTTCCTCTATTTACTGAAGCACCTTAGTTTAGCCACTGATGTGCTTTGGTTAAATGGACTGTATTTATATAGCGCTTTCACAGACCCAATGGCCACCAAAATTTGCCTCACATTCACCTATTCATACACACACAGCGCTGGACGCATTCATACACATAAGGCGCCATCCAGCTCGTCGGGAGCAGCTGGGGTTAAGTGTTTTGCTCATGGACACCTCGACACTTGGCCAGGTGGAACCAGGAATTGAAACTTTTTGGTTTGTGGACAACTTACATGAATCACTGAGCCACTGCCTAAAACGTCAATCCAAACATCACCTCAGTTAAGTTATGATGACATATTCACCGCTCGAAAATGTTTTTAAGAAATTGGTAAATCGATCAAATGTCTGTGTTGCAAGGCGGAAACACTGTTAAGCTACAAAGGTCAGCTGCAATCTGTTTATCTGTAACAATAACAGCATTAATGCTAGTGATAAAAATGTTGATTAGTCATATGTTAAGGACTGCCAACATAGAAAGCTATTTTAACTTTTATTCATTTCCAGGATATGAATTCTTGATATCTATAATTATATTTTTACTAGTGAAATGTCTCCATAGGCTCCCATTCAAAATCAAGTGTTGATATGAAGAATTGTTTTCTTACTAGTAGAAATACAATTTTGATATCAATAATCTAATTTAAAAGGATTTTTTTTTTTCTACAAAAAAAAAAAATCCACTGTTGTAGCCTATGTATGGCAACATATCTTAAACCCATACCGGGTGACATCAAGGTCCTCTATTTAATTTTACTCATAAGGTTTTTGAACCGCTCTTAGTATGACCCATCGCCTAGGACCTGTTTGCCTTGGGAGACCCTACCAGGGGCATATAGCCCCAGACAACATAGCTCCTAGGGTCGTTCGGGTACTCAAACCCCTCCACCACGTTAAGGTTGCAGTTCAAGGAGAGGCAAAGGCATAAAAATCATTGCGAGTCGGACTGCTAACGTGACCAGGAAGCAAGCTGATGATTTTTTTTATTAGGGTTTTATTAGGAAGAGATCCAACAAAAACATCAAAAATAGGAAGAAATAGGATTGGAAAACACTTTCCTGGACTGTCCGAGATGAGCACAGAACACGGTGACTGAAAGCTCTGGATGTGTGAATGCACAAAAGCAGGCAATACCGTAACAAGAACACATTTTTCAGAAATTTTATTTAATCTAAAGGTGACTGAACTTAAAATAGAACAAAACAATAAAATAGGATATCATAGAATCATAAAACATTTTCAAAGTACAATCAATCAAGTTAACAATAAACGATTGACCTGTTTGTCTTCATATCCTTATGTGGTTCTTTTTTTTTTACCGTAAACAGATATTTGTGGGTCTGTGTTTGTTACAAGCAAACTGATGAGTTGAATCAGATGTGTTTGATTCAAAATGTGCTTGATTTTTTATTTTATTTTTTTTTTAATAAAAACATCAAAAACACGTTGTGTCTGCAGAAACAGGATTGGGAAACACTTTGCTGGACTGTCCGAGATGAGCACAGAAAACGTTGACGGGAAAGCTCTGGGAGAGTGAATGTACAAAAGCAGGCAATCAATTCAAAATCACCATTGTGTTTTCAGTTTTGAAATAAAGATTTTTAGGTCCCTTATGAAGATTGTGGAGGACTTTAAATATTTGGGCCTTTGGCGCGACTCAAACTTTACCTTTAAGATACACATTGATAATATCATTCGGAAAGTATATGGATGTTGATAAATTACGCATTAGTTGTTTAATGCATTCGGTGATTATTTATTATTATACTTTAATATACAGTATGTGCTATGTTAATTGTGGTGCAAGGGCAGGTGAGCAAGTTTCGTCTTTCACTGTGTGTCTATATAGGTGCAGGACCCCCATAAAAATGAGATGATACATCAAGGGGTTATGCGGAAATAAATTCAATTCAGTTCAATCACGTTAACAGTAAACGTTTGACCTGTTAGTTATCATACTGTATCATCATGCGTTTCTTTTTCCGCATTTGTTATCTGTAAACAGATAACGGGGTCTGTGTTTGTTATAAATACTGTGTGCACATGTGTCTCCTTAAAAGAATTCAAGAGTTTTCCTTTTGTTCAGACATTCAAATAGTCTATACATTCAACATGCTGGTGCAAAAGCTAAGCTGGATCACTTGTAAGTATTGATTTGGAATCAATTCAACTTGCATGATTTAAAATGTTCAGTTTTTCAATTTATTGCTTTTTGATTTTCAGTGTTGCTGTTTCTATATCAACAAGGTAAGGCAGTTGACAATTATTTATAGTCTCTTCTCTTTAAAGGTGCAAAGTGTAATTTTTTTTGACAGAAATGCAATACAAGATCCATAACTATGAGTACAGTGGTGTATAAAGACCTCAATGAACCACTATATTTTTATTACCTTAGAATGAGACATTTATATCTACATACAGTATAACCAGATGTTACTGTATTTGATTGGCTTACAATGTAACCAATGATTTGAATGATCCGAACCCCTAAATGCCGCTAAATTCTACACACTGCACCTTTAAATAAAAAAGACATGCAATTTATTCATGTCATTTTATATCATCTCGCCTAAACAAAATGTTCCCTCTCTGCAGGTGCGGAAGCAAAAAGAACACTGATCTGTGGAGGAGGGTCTGCGTACCTCAGCTGTGGTGAGTAATTCAGTCATTTTTGAGTTTTAGCCTTTTGTGTCTAAATAGAGATAGACCAGAAGCAAGACAGTAACAGGATGAGGAGGGGATCTTGAGCCTGGAGTTTAACCATATACAGTGTGCTTAAACTTTTACCACAATTCTCATGTTCATTTTTTCTTTTCTTTTTTCTTGAAATGTGTCAGAGTTGGGATACATAAAGGTCATTAATGCCAACTATGGGCGAACTGATCACACAACATGCGCTAGCGGGAAACCAACTAATCAGATCTCAAATACACACTGCTTCCAAGAAACATCCCTCTATACAATGTCCAAACGGTAGGATTAACACATAGCACACACACAAAAAAAGGGTGACACTTCACTTGAAGGGGTGTGCATAAGACTAACATGACACCTTCATAATCATGACAAGTTTTATGCATGTTTGTGACAACTGTCATTAAGTGTCATTCGCTCAGTTAGGACATTTTTAATGAAAATATGACATTGTTTGACACCTTGACATAAACCAATACATCATAACCTGTCAGTGTCTTTGTCATGACAACTTGACATTACTAAGACAACACAATCTGTCACAATCATTAATTATCAAACTTAAGAAACCACTTAGCTTTAATGGTTAACATTTACATTAAACTATCAGGTGGTTGGTTTAGACATTGGATGTCATGAAGCCATTATATCTTTTTAATGACAAATTAAATTAGCACTGTTGTTGAGGTCACAAAAAATATTCATGACACAGATATTTGTTATAATGGCCTCATGTCAAAGCCAACCACATGACAGTTTAACTTCAAGTTGTCATGACAAAGACACTGACAGGTTATGATGTTATGGTTTATGTCAAGATTTCATAACAAAGACATCTTAAACAATGTCATATTTGGATTCAAAATGTCATTATTGAGCGAAAGACACTTGCTGCATGCATAAACCCTACTTCATATTCAAAACATATGTAATGTCATGGTTTTGAAGGTGTCATACTGGAAGTCTTATGCACACCCCTTCAAGTAAAGTGTTACCAAAAAAAGTTTTTATTTCATGCATTTTAGTAATTATTTTGTCTATATTAAAGCTATGTAACTTGACATTGTCTGTCCCATGAATCAGGTGTGATGGAAGAAGGACCTGTTCTGTTCTTGCAGAGAGCTCTGTTTTCTCTGATCCTTGTTTTGGGACTTATAAGTATCTGGATGTAACTTATGACTGTATCCCAGCAAGTAAGCCAGTGGTTTTATACTAGCTAATTTTATGCTAGATTTTGAAATTGATAATATTTATCATACATTTCTATAATGTTTTCTTTTCTATGCATATTTTTTTTTAGAAAGAAGTATAATCTGCGAAGAAACCCAAAGCATCATTATCTGTGGTAAGATCTATTTTTTCTTTCTGTAAGTTTTTTTTTTCTATGCTGAGACATACTGTAGCTTAAAAAAGGTACAACATTTTGTTTAGCCCCAAGGTCCTCAGTCCAGCTACAGTGTATGGTGTCACAAATTATTGTTTTAAAATGTGCTGTTTTTGTTTCAAAAGACACTGGCACTATTCATGTTCATCATGCCAATTATGGACGTCGGGATCTTATAACCTGCCCTCATAAATTAGCAACCTCGCCACACTGTTACTCTCCTCAGACCAGCAGCCTGCGTTCCAGGTACATCAGCTACACTTCATCTGGAGTCACTTAAGACATCAGAACACGTACATAAAATTCAATCTTCAACATTATGCATTCAACATTATTGCTAACATTACGCAAAATATACATACGGGACAATTAGGGGTGGATGAAATACTGGTAGGAATTTGTCAACCACTAGAGATTTTTATTATTGTTATGCTCATCTGATTGTAACAAAAGTGGATCATTTGGATTCGTTTTTTTAGAGATAAAAAGCTTAAAATAAGAAATTTTAAATCATTCAAGTGCAATAAAGAACTTAATTCGATATGAACGACGCAATTTCTGAGAGATTGTTTTTGTGCACACCAGAAGCATGCGCACATAAAGCCGCTGGTCACACAGCCGCTTGGCAGCTTATTGAACAGTTAAATACACACACTTATGTGTTAAAATGCCAATCTCTGCAAGTATATTTAAACACAGTTGGTTATGTCTTATGTGAAAGCGGTGCAACTTGTACAGTATGAAATGACACGGTGTTAGAATGTTAACTAGATGCTTATAATTTATTATTTCATTTCAGCGTTTGAGGGGAAATGTCAAATGGTGATGGGAAACACGTGAATTAGAGTGTGAAACGTTAGCGTACGAATACAAGGATTAATTGATAACTTTATTTACAGCAAAAATTACTATATAATAATTATTATAATAGTAAAATTACTAGTATTGCGATATAAGATTCTAGTCACGTCACCCACCATTATACTGTAGATTTTGTCAGTCATCCTATATATTAAATTACCAAAAAATTATTTGAGTTTAAATTTGATTATATGAGAGAAACAAATAGACCTCAGACTGATACACAAGGTAATAATAATAAATAATATTTTTGTTTGCTGTTTTTTAAGGTGCGATGGGAGGACGTCTTGTCATCTACATGCTTCAAGTTATGACTTCTCTGATCAATGTTGGGATGTCTATAAGTATTTGGAAGTGACGTACACCTGTAAATAATATTGTGATTATCCCGGGCTATATTATAGATGTTAAATGCACGCTAATGTAGTTTTTGGTCTATTCATTCATTCCTCAGCAAGACCAAACAAAACAATATGTTGAATTATGGGTTAATCTTAAAATAAATGAATGATTATAATGAATGAGTGATAACTATTATTGATCATGTGTCAACAAACAAGAATAATGGAAGCTAAGATGTTTCCAAAAAGTGAAAAAAAAAAAATGGCTTCATGTTGTAAATACATAGTATACTTTTTCATGATTTTTTCTTCTTTTAACTTTGTATTGACTTTGTGGTATTCTAAATCTGTTTTATTTTCATCATTTATGTTAAACTGTAAGGCTGGAAGCTTACAGTGTTATTTTGAACCAATAAATTGTAACAAAAGGCAGTTGAAGGATGGCGTGTATAATTCAAATATTTATCTGACTCCAATATTATTAAGCACAAATAGGAAAATGTCTTTCTTAGCCCAAATAGGAAAATGTAAGATTTAACCTAAACGTTGATAACGAAAGTTATCGCTTTAGCGTTCAATGTCAGTGATAAAAGGAAAGATTCTCAAAGCCTTTAAAGCAGGCAAAGTTATAAATTTAGTTGCATGTTGGAACAATGTACTGTAAAGAAAACTGAAGAGGCCGTAAAAGGCTTTGAGTTTATGCACTGGTGTGCGGGAGTGGCGGGTTTAAGCCTTTCTCCAAGATCAACAGTTACCTTTCCTTCTTATACCCTGTGAGTAGTGTGAAAACATCTCAAATTCTTGTAGAAGAATCTGTAACAAAAGTTGTGTTTGTATGATTTGTTCAAATTCACTCTAAAGACTTCCTAATCACATAATATGCATAGTCATACTGAAATGTTTCCTGTCTTGTGTTAGACTTGTATGTTGTAGTTTTCCTTTTAATTTTCTTACTGTTAGGCACCTCTTGACTGTTTCCCAGCCGTGCCTTGTTAAATAACCCTTGTCCATGTGTATGCATCCTGAAGCGATGCTAGGGGAGTATTAGCAGCAGTAGCTGTGTAACTTGAGGACTAGTCTTCTCCCACAGCTTCACACAACTGAGACGCCTGACCTTGTGCTGCCCAGAGCAGAAATTCAACACAGCAAAATAACCCAGTGTTTATGGGAAATTTAGCCAGTTGAACACCACCTAACTAAGAGCCAAGCTCTTAACACTATTCCATGGCAGTGTGTGTCCTCATGTTGCACAGTGGTCATCCATAGATGGATAGATAATGAACCGAGTGGTATAATTATAGGTTACATAAAAGTGCATAAATATTCAACTATTATACGTGTATGTATTTACAGATTTGATGTAATGAGGAAAAATAAAGGGAAATCCAAACATACAATACATACGAAGGTGTTTTTTTGTTGTTAAAATCGTTAAATGGACATAGATGTTTTAATTAAGATTGTAGCCTCGATGTCGAGTTTGGCTATAGAATCTCTCTCTCTCACACACACACATACACACATCTCCAGATGTAATTTGGTTTCACTCAGTAGGACACTTTCAGGCGCTAGAAAACTATAGGGTTTCAAAAAGGGCACACCGGGGTCTAATATGGTTATGAATTCACACCAACGCTGCTAAACCATGTGCTAAATGTCCACACGAATCGAGTGTCAAAGGCTTTGGAAAGACATCCTTCTCATTTGAGAGCTGTGTGTAAGAATTCAGTTTGTGCATCCATGAGTTGCGAGCTATCCTAACTTGTTGACAGACCAGATACAGCACTACAATCGACATAATTTTCCCTAATCCAATCAATGTGTGTGTGTGTTTTTTGTAAGAATTTACCTGCACAACTCACCAGCAGAGGGCGTGTAAGATCTCCGGCTCTAACTTCCTGTAAAAGTGGCTTAATTTGAAATGATAAATCAATGGCCAATAAGTGCAAAAGAAAACATATTTCATGCTAAACCTTCCAACAGATACAACTGGTAGACTATATGGAAAATGACTATACACAAACTTAAGTTTTTTCATTATGCCTTTAATAGAATATCTTATATAAAACATTATTTTTCAGAATTTTTGATATCCAAAATTAACCTAAAAAATATTTAAAGTCAGTGTCTACTGCTTCCCCCTACCCAAATGATACTGTTTATGTCATCTTGGTGCCTCATGGGAAATCATCGTATCTTCAGCCGAAACCGGAATTCACAGTGGACAACAGAGCTGAGACTCAGTATCTTGTGGTCCCCTTACAAACTCACAGGAGTAATTTATGTGATGTAGTCTATATTTAAATATGGCCTCCTATCTATTTTCTGGAGTGCCAGGAGTGGAACTGGATAAGGTGAATGGTGAATTAAGACTGCTGGGGGAATATCTGAACTCTAGGAAGCACCAGGCCAGTGGCATAGGTTTGATTTCGATATTGTTCAGTTGAATATTACAACAACTGAATATTGTTTGTAAAAATATTGCATTGAACAATAATGCAAGAGCAGCACATGTCCTCATTATAAGGTTGAAATAGAAACACAGTGATCAAGTTGGAGGTTCACATTTGATAGCTTTAGCTTTGAGGTATAAGGCAGCTGCCTGGCTTCGGCTAAGCCTTTTGGGACTTGTGCTCACAGTCAATATCCTGACAAGGGCAAGTTTAAAATCCAGCCAAGTCAAGAGACCTTATCTTAGCACATTTGCATATCATTACATAATCAGTGTGCTAAGCAACAAAGTTATCTGAGACAACTATTCAGGGGATGATATGCACTTGATTTGATTCAAAAGCCAGGCTCTCCAAGCATGCTGGATTGTGGAGAGCCACATGATTCTGTTACTGGCATACAGACAGGGAGAGCTCGCTCTGCCCTGTAAGCTAACAGCTGTACGTAAATCACTTTGATTCAACAACAGGTGCCCGAATGAATGCAGAAACCGGGTATGTATGTGCTATATGTTTTAATGACCAGTGCGCGATGTTCCATAGCGCATAATGTGACTGAATTGAAATGAAATGGTATGTGCTCATCCAAAAGCAGCTGCATGACCAGAAACATCCAATAAGACCTTTAAAAATTAACAGTGCACTGGCACAATTCTCTCAAACTCTGTAATAATAATAATAATAATAACAAACAATGTTATACATTTTAAAATCTAATTTATTCCTGTATTGGCAAAGTTGAATTTCTAGTTTTCAGTGTCACTTGGTCCTTCAGAAATCATTCTAGTGCTGATTTGCTGCCCAAGAAACACATCTATTAATGTTGAAAGAAGTTTTGCTTCTTAATAAAAAAATGTTAGCATTATATTTTTGACCTCAAACATTTGAACAGTATGTGTGTGTATACACTCTAAAAAATGCTGGGTTGTTTTAACCCAATTTTGGGTCAAATATGGACAAACGCAGCCATTGGGTTCCATTTTTTTAATGAAATTTTTAACCCAATGTTTGAGTTTGTCCATATTTGACCCAAAATTGGGTTAAAACAACCCAGCATTTTTTTGAGTGTATGGGCCTATAGCCTATACAGTTGTAATCAAAATTATTAAATCCCCATTCCAAATCAGGTTTATTAGCAAAATTTGGACTTTCAGCTGCTTGCAATGAACAAATCAAACACAAGTGATTGAAATAGGTCAACACAACAAATGTTTCAAGTGGTTTCCCCAAATTCAACTGAAAATGCAACTTTTAATGACAGTTTTTTCTTATTAACTTTTAATGACAACTTTTAATTCTGCAGTCTCAAAATTATTCAACCCCTTTAATAGAATCCCTCACAACAGCACAAATCTGTAAAAGTACACTTGATCAAGGGCTTCATTAGTTGCACCAGGTGGGATTGAGCTAGAACACATGAAATACCTGAACTGGCTAGGTTTCTTGAGGATCACATTTGACTACATGTTAGAAATATAAGTCAAACAATAAGTCCAAAGAATGGTCCAAAAAGTTAAGAGAAGATATCACCAAACACATGCGGAGAATGAAGCATATCCTGAAAAGATGTTTTGCATCTTCTGGCACTGGCAATCTGCAGTGTGTGAAAGACACGATGGATTAATTGAAGTATCAGGAAATCCTCTGAGAAATGTCATGCCGTCAGTGAGGAAGCTTAAGCTTGGGCGTCATTGGACCATCCAACAAGACAATGATCCCAAGCATACCTCAAATTCTACCAAAGCTTGGTTGCAGAAGAAGTCCTGGAAGATTCTTCTGTGGCGTCACAGTCACCTGGCTTGAACCCCAAAGACAATCTGTGGAGGCCTTTGAAGATGGCGGTTGCAGCACGTAAACCCAAGAATATTACTGAACTGGAGGACATTGCTCACAAGGAATGGGTAAAAAGGGTGAAAGGGTGTTCTACTAAGTACTAAAGATGCTTGCCATTAAGGGGTTGAATAATGTTGAGACTGTAGAAGTCATTAAAAATGTGATTTTCAGTTGAATTTGGGTAACCACTTGAACCATTTGTTGTGTTAAGCTATTTTTAATTACTTTTGTTTGTATTTATGTGTGTTAATTGCAAGCTGGAAGTCTGTCAGTTTTGCCATTAAACCTGATTTGCAATTGTGTGTGTGTGTGTCTATGTCTGTGTGTGTAATTGGCTAAGCAATGCCTCTGCTAAAAAGGTGATTTAACACTAAAACCGTATTTTGGAATAATGTGGGCAAAATAGTTTTGATTTATTTTTTTTAAAAATAGTATACTTCCCTTGATCTGAGTGGTACAAGACTTGGCTACTTTTCCTAAGTTTGCCTCCTGAACACATTTTTTTTACTCAATTCTACAATGTTAAGCGGGTGAAAAAAATTCCTTAATCTTGTATTTGGGTCAAAAAATGGGCACCCATTGAAATGAATGGGAAAAGCTGTAATTTAGCATTCTAAAATAAGACACCAGGTGACAGCAAAGTCACTTCATCTTTAGGTTTTAGCTGTAAGAACTTATTTGAATGATTTTAATGTAGTTAAAAAAATAAAAAAAAATAAAACAAAAATAAGCATAATTTACATATAGAAAATATGGTACTTTTTGAAGTAAATAAATTCAAAAATACCCCCAAATAATAAAAAAAACACCATAAATGGATAGACGAAACTTTATCAAAGACAGTGATATAGCCTAACATTTATAATAAATAAAAATTAGGATCACTCCTGAGTCCTCTGTGCCCACATTTGTCCACAACTACAGGATTAAGGGCTATAAAGTGAATACAGTTTGAGGGCTACTACAAAAAAAAAAAATTTAATCCAAAGAAATGATTAGTACTTTTTGTAAATACATAACGTGCATTAAGTTCATATTTAACAGGTTTGGGTTTTTTCATACACCCAAATCTAATAGTTACATGAATAATCTCCTTAGACAAACATTTTTTTAGTAGAATGAAAGAGCTCTTTCAATGTGGCACATGTTGCAGTGCAGAAGAGCTTCCACAAAGGCCAAACCTGAACCCTACTGAAAACCTTTGGGATGAATTGGAACGCAAACTGCGAGCCAGACCCATTACCCAACATCAGCGCCTGACTACACCGATGTCTTCTAGTGTCTTAATGCGTGCACATTCCCATAGCCATGTTCCAACATCTAATGGAAAGTCTTGCCAGAACAGTGGAAATGGTAAGGGAGGACCAAACCCTTATTGTGGTTTTGAAAAATCTAATGTTCACAGTGGCTTTTAATATATCCATTCGCACTGCAGCTTTTTTGGTGGCCTAGAAAAGGCTGTTTAATTTTACAGGTCCCCCCTCAAGGTGACTGCCATGTTAAGATCACATGACCAGTAGTGTCATTTTTAGACATGTTTGTATCTATAGTGGAGGATCTTCTTATTTTATTTATTCTAAAGTGTGTTTAAAAGTGTAAAACTACGTTTGTGTAAAAGTTGTATTTATAGAACCTTTCCAGGGCTCAAGGACGCTTTACATTGAACAAGCAACAATAATGGCAATGGACAATGATGACATAGAAAAGGTGTGAGTAAAAGGTATTAAGGAGGAGGGTTATGTAGACTGCATACAGCAATGAATGCACCCTTGAAACAGAATGGTTTTGAATGTTTACGGCGTTGCCAAACTATGTGGAGTAAAATATATTGACTTGCCTGCCTTGTTGAGTTGTGAAATATATGCCTACTCTTTTCTTACTTTAAAATAGGTAACTTTAGGTTGTATTTTTTCTCGTAACATCTGTTCCGATTTGATCGCTTACTGCGTGTCAGCAGCACACTGTTTTTCTCATGGTCTTGTGACCACTTCCTCGTCGTCTTTTTCCTATCCCGCCCCTCGTGACAAGTTCAGCTCAACCTATGTGCCAACAGCTCAGCAGCTGTAAGATAATTGAACAGTAACTGTCCCTCGGTACTCGTTTACTTTATCATCAGTTCGTAAAATGTTTATTTTAAAAGTAATTAAGCTCGTGATCCGGCTTACGGCACGATGTAAATGGACGCAGTAATGGAAAACTGTCGCGTCATTTAGCAACAAGCTCTTCGGCTGTATTCGGCTGGGCTTCCCCATATGGCAGCGCGCGCGGAAGGGATTCCTTGTACGTCAGCCAAAGCGCTTCGTTGCGTCATTGGCGGAGCTTCCTCTTTTTGGTCTCAGTGACAGAGACAAACACATCCTTTCTTTTCTCCAACCGCGTGGTCAAAAGAGGAAAAGCGAATCTCCACAAACACCGATGCGCGCGCGCGGCTCCCGGTCCTGTCTGCGCATCACAGATGGAAGAAAGAAGGAGATTCCGCGGCTGCCTTAAGAAATAACAATCTCGTGAGCAAAAGTAAAATCTCGTCAGGAAAAAGATGCTATCTCGTGATAACGGGGAAAGAAGCGGTAAAGCCAATTCTCAGTATTCAGACCGCGTGAGGAAATAGGCGAAAACACCAAGTATAGCCTATTATCAGGAAAGACCGATTAAAGAAAGACTTCACTTCGATAAAGTGTGTTTTAAGGATGAAACCCTCCAAGAGCATGACATTTAACCCCAAAATCACAAGGACATACTATATGGTTACACTTTATTTTAAGATGTCATAGTTACAGTGTAATTATATGAGTAATACTGCACTATAGCCTACGGTTAGGGTAGGATTAGGATTTGGTTGAGGGGTTGTTGCATTTAGTTGTGCATTTTAATGTTATTATATAAGTACATTTAACATAGCCTTATGTAACAAGGACACTGTAAAATAAAATGTTAGGCCTATATTAAAATTTGCTTATAGAATAATTTATAAATAGACCATATTATAATTTGTATTTGTATATATATTGCATTTGCATAATAAATGCAGCTCATGCATGTGAATGTGTACAGCCAGCCATTATGATTTGTTGTATTGCCTATATTTTAGGCTTCATTTTTTGGATATTTATTTTGGTTTGAAATTTTACTTGGCCAATAGAACCAATGTTAAAGATCACTAAATAGTTCCATGCTGTATATAAATAAGAATAGTCTATTATCTGTGTTCCACCACAAGACAACTTGGCGCCCTGCTACTATGTTGGCCTGCTCTGAATTCCTCTGAAGACTTGCTGTCCTTGTTTTTAAATATGTGTTAGCACTCAGCAGCCTGTATTTCATGTTACTTGGCCTACACTTGAATTAACCTATTTAGCAAGAATGGATCACTCACTCACTACGTTCTACTGAAAGGTTATTGGCAGAGAAAAATGGATTATACATGGAAACTGTGTGTCTTATATGTGAAAGTATATGGTGAGAAACAACCTATATGGCCATGGTCTCTATATATCACACTCAGAAAGCACAGAATGCAATTCTGGATCAGGACATGCTCTTTAAAATGGCAGCACAAGCATCTCACCTTCAGATACGCATGGCTGGCTGTTGATTTATTGTAGCCCGGTTGCCAACAAGACCCCCATTGTTTACTAATATGAAAATGTACACCTGCCCTACTACATGCAGAAGCAGGATATTTTTAGACTTGTCAATGTCTTTCATCTTATGAGTTATATCTGCAAGTTAAAGTGAAATGGATTGAGGCCGATGGCACACATAAGGTATGTGGCAGAGAGGGCCATTTTCAATGTCAGATTCTTAAAATTTCACATTTGGTTCCCCCTCAGATTGAATATTTTGTTAAAATCGTTTTATTTGTGCTCAAGAGTGCTATTTTAATATGTTCCGAATTTTTTTTTTTTTTTAAACCTTCAAGAGTAGTGGTTGCAGGGCGCAAGACTCACTAAATCATATTTGTGACTTGAAGTTATGCTTGCTTTTTTATTCTTACTTAATAGGAAAACATTTAAGCTTGAGAATCATCGCATGGCACACGAAACGTAGCGTTTACTGGCACTGTCAATCCCAACCTCACACACCCTGCATTGTAGTACTTCAGCATCACTGACTTCCGAGTTTTTTTTTTTCTCGACACACTTTCATGTTTTGACACGTTCCTCTTGTGCAGTGCAGGTGTAGCCCTACCCTCTCCTCGTGGGCTCTTTGTGGTTTTCTTGGGGAGGAAAGTGTCTTATTCAGAAGCAGTAATAATAACTGAGAAATTAAGAGGAAAATTTAACAAAGAAATGTAAAGTAACCTATATAGATTTTATTAACACACACACGCATATATAAATATATATAGGCTACTTCAAATTTTATTACAAAAATAAGACACCTTTACATTTTCCTCAATCAGTAAATCCTGTGATTAAACGTTGTTTATGTGTTTCTTTTTACTCTTTCTGTTGCTCATCTTTGCTTATAGGCTAGTTATTTGTGTCTTCTCCTCACTATTTTTAACTAAATTCAGGCAGTTGCACATCAGTACGCTGCTATAATTAGAACAATAAACGTGCGGATTGCTTGCGTCAATGGAATCCCGTGTGTGCGTCATGTCTCTTGACAGCGAGCGCTCTGATTGGTCGGCAGCCGGAAAGATTTGCCGAGGATCTCCGCCCCTGCATGGCCATATTTGCCAGTGGAACGCCTCGAGAGGATGCACCTCTGACGTAACGGCAGAATAAAGCACTCGCTTATATATCTGCTCGCTCACAGAAAAATGAGAAAACCGTCTTGTCGTTGCCGGGGACGTTATACATGATTATCCATCAGTTGGAATACGGACGCTGACAGGTCCCTCACCACAGTACATTTTTAGGTACGTAAGTATTTTTGCTTTTATAAATTCGGAAGTCATTTATAGGCTATTGTTTCTGTTTTTATGCTTCTTTTAAAACCTACACGAAAACCAAATGTGTTTTAGTAACCAAAATTATGTGTATGTGTTGAAGAATTGAAATAATTAAGGTTGAGGTCTAATTTATGAATGGTTTAGGCTTTACTTCATGGTGCGCACGAGTAATTCCGAAACTAGCACTGTTCGTATCCGCCACAGTTAAATGCGCAAACTCAGTTGGCTTCTGGCATTTCAAATGTAAAACAATTTGGATATTGAGAAACCGTACGAAATGAAAGACTATAGACTAAGAGGGGTGTGTGTGGGGTACAGTGGTGCGCTTCTGCACGCGCAGTGTCACGATGCAACAGGTGCTCGCGCAACTTAACTGCGCGCATTCTCCTTTTAAACCTGACTGTACTTTGTCTATTTAAATCATACACATATATATAACACGGTTCACATCACACACCTTCATTTGCTGCACACACAATTAAAAGAAACGTTTCAAGCTAATCTTGTTTTACCAATACCATTTTGAGTCATAAACATAGACGTTTTCTTCACCTGAACAAAACGAGTCATTTTATAAAGAGGTCAAAATATGCGACCTTTATAATAATAATAATAATAATAATGACATTGACTCTCAGGGTCTTAAGGAGTCCTGTCTGTTTATTTGTTTACTTTAAAAAAAACATTACTTAGGCCTATGTAGCCTATTTATTGTCAGCAAAATGACTTGGCTTTTGGCTTGATATTATTTTTAAAAATTTCCAGACAGTCACACCACCTATTCATTTTGACTTTAAGAAACACATATTGCAAATGCATTTACAAGTTTATTCAATATATGACATGTTTATGATCATTAGGTGTCATGTTCTCACCTTGCTCTGTGTGCAAGGTCATGAATGTCTGTCAAACTGCTAAGCCATAATGATCTTTCACATTTACATAGTGCTTTAAAAATACTTTCTGCAGAATGACTCTTTTAAAACACGTTTACAACTGATATTGGCGCATTTTAGAAATGTTTAATTGTCATTCTAAAGATTTAACCCATGTGGAGCAGAAATGTAATATGATTCTTAATATAAGCATTTCTTCATGGCAAACAGTTATTTGAGCAAACCCTTACTTTATCTTATCATGTACGATATGGAACACTAGGCTATGTCTGATTTAACTGGGGAAATTTGAGTCTATCTAAAAAAGTTCCATATACTTACACCACCCACTCACATGCGCCCTCACAAAAACACACACGCCCCCTCAGTGAGGCAACACATGTCATGTTCGTCTGACGTTCTTAATGTGGTAACACAATAAGCATGGCTGCTCTTTCCAGCCAGACGGCTGTCTAAGTTTTCTCAGAAATCTCAAGGGACTTCAGAGAACTGTGTCTATACACCTTTTGGCCGGCAAGCAAGTCTGTCTAGGTATAGGTTAGAAAGCGGTGTGTTCAGCTCTCGAGGCATTAGACTTTTCCACGGCAATATCTACGGTATTGAAAAGTAGATGTTGTGGTTCTGTTCTACAGAAATGACCTGTGTTCAAAGTCAACATGGAGTCCAGACCTATGAGAGCTCCCTCTTCAGCTCAGAGTTTTTGAATCCTGACTTCACCTCCAGGTTGGCCATGGATGTGACTGACCAGCTGGACCAGCTCTCCACACCCTCCCTGCCCAGCATCACCTCTCTGGTCGGAGGCTACGTTGGCGAGTTTGATACCTACTCATGCCAGATCGCAACGGGCGCTCCTTCTACCTTTGCTGGTGGCACCTCTGTGCAAGACTCGTTCAAGTTGGACGACCTCCAGGTGTACGGCTGTTACCCAGGCACATTCGCCTTGAGTTACCTAGACGAGACGTTGTCTTCCTCAGGTGGGTCAAACTGCTTTGGAAGTCCGGCGTCTGCACAGTCACCCTCTACCCCGGGGTTCCAGCACATGTCCGCCTGGGATAGCACATTTAGTCCCTGCTCCCCCGATGAGGGATGCTGGGGTTCAGAGAAGCCTCTGAACCAGACTGGCTCTTTCTTCACATTCGGGCACGTCACAGTCGACGAGCTCTCTCATCGCAGCTCGCTGCCGCCACAACTTCCAGATCAGGACCTCTTTTCTCAGACCCAGCAACACGGTTCTCCGCTTCCCTACAGCCCACTCGGCCTGGAGCAGGGCAGTCGGGATGGCTCGGGACTGATGGATGGACAACTGTCTCCAAAAATAAGGAGCCCCACAGGAAACGAGGGACGCTGCGCAGTGTGTGGAGATAACGCTTCCTGTCAGCATTACGGAGTGCGAACTTGCGAAGGATGCAAAGGCTTTTTTAAGGTGAGAGAGAGTGATACAATTATTATTGCTATTCATGTCATGTTAATTCACCTCAGCATTTTGTATTTGGCTCATTTTGATGACGAGCTTTAAGGTTTTCCTTCTGTCTTTTTTTTTTTTTAGCGCACAGTACAAAAAAACGCTAAATATGTTTGCCTCGCCAACAAGGACTGCCCAGTGGACAAAAGGCGGCGAAACAGGTGCCAGTTCTGTCGCTTCCAAAAGTGCCTAGGTGTCGGGATGGTGAAAGAAGGTGAGAATATATATATATTTAAATGAAAGCACCCCCTTACCATCAAAGCAATTTTAATAAGTGTACCTATTTTCCCTCAAGTTGTGAGAACAGACAGCCTGAAAGGTAGAAGAGGTCGTCTTCCGTCCAAGCCAAAAGCGGTTCAGGACTCATTGTCTGTCTCTTCACCTGTCAACATCATTGCCTCTCTCGTAACTGCCCATATGGACTCAAACCCTGCCAGTGGAACTCTAGACTATTCAAAGGTGAGGACAGAACAAGCTTCACAACAATCTGTTTTAACCCTCAAAGTTTTAACCCTCATAAATCTGAAATAAAATGATTGTTTCAGTCCACTTGCAATGTTAATTCATATATTGTATTTTTGGTCATTGTCTAGTATCAGGAATCAGTATCTGGATTGTCTGAGAAGGAGGATGCCAATGACATACAACAATTTTATGACCTGCTAACAGGGTCAATGGATGTGATCAGGAAGTGGGCTGAAAAAATCCCTGGATTCAATGCCTTCTGTAAGGAGGACCAAGAGCTTCTTCTTGAGTCAGCATTTGTCGAGCTCTTCATACTTCGGCTGGCCTACAGGTACGAGTCAGTTCATATGACAATGAATTCAGTATTAATATTACTATGTGAGGTGACTAAGAATTCATGCATCTCATTTAGGTCAACCCCTGAGACAGATAAACTTATTTTCTGCAACGGTGTGGTTCTGCACCGGACGCAGTGCGTACGAAGCTTTGGTGACTGGATCGACTCCATTATGGACTTCTCTCAGAGTTTACGTCGCTTGAACTTGGATTTGTCGTCTTTCTCCTGTCTTGCCACACTGGTCATAATCACAGGTAAATTACGGTCTTTTAGTCTGTTTCTATTTTTTAGAAATATGTTTATCCCACACAAATCTCTAACCCTGATTGTGACCAACAGATCGGCACGGCCTGAAAGAGCCCAGACGGATCGAAGACCTCCAAAACCGCCTGGTCACGTGTCTCAGAGACCACGTCTCCACAAGTGCCCCTGAGGCCACCCGGCCCAACTACCTGTCCCGACTCCTGGGCAAGCTTCCGGAGCTGAGAACACTGTGCACCCAGGGCCTCCAGCGAATCTTCTATCTTAAACTGGAAGACTTGGTCCCACCTCCACCCATTGTGGATAAAATCTTCATGGACACATTGCCATTCTGAATGCGCCAAAGAGATTTTATAAATGGACAAACTGATGAAAGAAATGGATATGAGATGTTTGGGGAATTCTTGGTGGTTTGACTAGTCAAAGGACTGTATCGCTTGCTGTTCTCTGCTTTCTTGGAATGGAATCAGAGAAAGATTACATTCTATTTGAGCCTGCATTTGGGAACCTTCATTACGTAGTCTTCAACATTGAACTCACTAACAGACACATAACGAGAAATTTGCATTTGGCGGAACATTCTGGTGACTCTAAACAGACCAGGAGTTTCAAATCCTCATATAAATTGGTGGCTTGAGTTGGTAGCATTTCATGTCAATGGTGCTAATCAAATGCTCTAGATGTAACCTCTGAATTAAAAAGAAATGGTATTCCCATCAGTATTACAGCAATGTTCAGAGGGCCTATTCCAAAGAGAAAGCATCCAAGAATCCAGTAAAACATCAAGTTAGGAAGGCCATGGACCAAAAAAGGGAGCAGAAATAGCATTTACTTGGATGTTTAAATGCTCATACAAAGCCTTAAATATTCTCAAGTGCCCAAGCATTATCTCTCCTGAACATGTTCATAAACAT
>NW_024121654.1:8254315-8516815 GCF_016745375.1 Pimephales promelas
CGGCCCAAGAACAAGGAGGCACAGAATGCACATGCAAGACCCTGATAAACACATAACAGGTGTGAATATATAAGATTTAGCTTAAAATATGCATTAGCAATAGCAACTGTATTATTAGTAAATGATTCTTTTCCGATTCATTCCCAATGTCTGCAGCCTTTCTCACTTGGGGACAGACAGCAAGGCTATTTTTATAAACTGTGAGCCCATGAAGATTCAGTGAAAGAGTTGACAGTGTTGTTGATGACTTGTCATGCACTAAACAGGTGCAGTGGAGCGAAGCATAAAGCAGAGGGAACATTTACTGTACACACTGAACTCATGACTCAGTCTAAACATGCTAAAGCAATCCAGATTGAGCATCATGTGGTATATCATGCAGTGTGAAAATGCGTCATGTTTCATCTATGTTAATATGGCCTTGTTGTAAATTAGGGGTGTTGAGAGGGCGAGAGAGAGATCGAATACTTATAATGGAGTACGATAGGATAGAAGGATATTGATACAGATAGATGAATGTAGTATGACTCAAGTGTTAAAAATGAGGATCTCCAGTAATTTCCATCTAGCACTAGTTTCAATTCAACACTCAATCGAAAGAATGCTTGGACAGATAATAAAAGAAATCCAACAGCTCCCGGACATGAGCCTTCCCACTCAACAGAGAAAGCCTTATTCTCGAGAATAATCACAAGAATTCTTGATTCCAAACACCACAATTCAGCTCTGACAAGTCTACACCATCAGTTCATTCTCCTGCCTAAAATGGGAGACAATTCGCCAAATATTCCTGCAAAATCTTGTAGTGTGATCTCAGTGAGACTGAATTAGAACATGTGTTTATTAGTGTTTATATCAAATAAACAAATCATCTAATTCTTGCAATATTTTTCAGATGTTGTTATGATTTAGTTATTGCTTTGACATGACTACTAAAACTAAGGTCTGACTCCAGAATCACACAGAGATTCCTGACTTAGTTTTTTGTTGCTTGACCCCTAGACTGAAGGTATGCGTTCACCTTGAGAACTTCACGTTTGTTTCCAAATGCAGAGTGGGACTTTATAGTAAAGTAATATTGCAGCTCCCAGTCTCTGCTTTAACCGAAGAGTTTAAGTGTGCCAAGGTCAGATTGGAAATGACCTTAGTAGAGTCACGCATGTGTAAGGGAGCCAGCACCTGTGTTAAACTGGTAGAAAGTGGTCAGCAAAGAAATCTGTGGTAGAGGCAAAGAAGGCCCTTCAAATTGGTGATATCGTGGGACAGGTACAGCATGGAAGAGGGGGTTTTGGCCCAGCTCAAAGGAGGAAGCTGGTAGTCAACGCTGGTATAAAGGCCATTTCCCAGGCCAAGCAGGGAGAGTGGATGAGATGGGAGAGTGTGGAACAACGCTTGATGGGCTGGCAAGATCTTTGGTCAATGGAAGAGAGTAGGATCAGTTTCCTTATTAGGTCGACATATGATGTTCTCCCATCACCGCAGAACCTAAACCTCTGGGTAGGAGAGGATCCCTCTTGTCCTTTGTGTTCATCACCTGCACATTAAAGCACATTCTGACAGGATGTAAGGTGGCTCTTAGCCAAGGTCAGTTTACTTGGCGCCATGACCAAGTACTGTGATGTTTGGCTTTATCATCGGAATTGCAAGCGTGACATGACCAATAAGTTGCCATCTGTTCTGGCAAAACATTACACACAGAAGACAATATTCCTCCACCCAGGCGAGCAACCCCCAAGAAAAGGTATCTCGCCCAGGACAACTGGAAGCTGCAAGGGACTGGAAAATGTTGACTGTTCTTGATCAACGGCTTATTTTTCCACCTGAGATTGCCACCACCAACCTACGACCAGATATTGTTTTCTGGTCTGGATCAGCAGCACGTATTGTTCAACTTATAGAGTTAACAGTGCCATGGGAGGATGCGGTAAATGAGGCATTGGAGAGGTAGAAACTGCGGGATGCTCACAGGCCACTGAAGCAGAGCAGCGAAGATGGAGAGTCCAGGTTTATCCAGTGGAAGTGGGTTGTCGAAGTTTTGTGGCACAATCTACAACCCGGCTCCTCAGAGACGTCGGATTCAGTGGCCAAGAGTTGCGTCGCACAGTAAAGAACCTATCTGAAGCAGCAGAGAGGAGCAGCAACTGGCTGTGTACAGGCCGCCACGCTACGGTTTCGGAGAATTCTTGAAAAACTCAAATTGTTTGATGGTTTATTTGTATAGTTTGTATAGTAACTACAGTTATTACGTTCCTGTGTATATTGCGTGAATGAGGGTTGGTGTTTGGGCAGATACTGTGTTTTGCGGTAGGTAGCATGCCTTACAGAACCGTTGCCACTGAACCTGTTTTAACGAAAGACAGTGGGGCTCGACAGCCTTAGTCAAACGGGATGGCACGTATGGTTGGGTTGCGGAGAGATTGTGAGATAGTGGTTAGGTCACATGTGAACTACGAGGAAGGAGCAACCTCAGCAGCAGGAGGGACGTAAAGGCCAATTTATACTTCTGTGTCGAGGGAATGCCGTAGGGTACGGCGTAGGCTATGCACGTAGGCGACGCCGTCGTGAGCATTTATACTTCTGCGTTTAGGTCTTGGTTGCTCTGCAGTACTGCTCTGAAGTACTAGTTGGCGGCGGAGGGTTTTAATGTTCCACTGTGTTTAGATTCCTCGTGGCTAGGTTACTACCATACACTAGACCTCACCTTGGGGTTCTAAGCATGCGTCAAAACCGCCGCCATCTTGGAACACGGGTCTTGTCATAGGAAGTAGCTAGGTAACGCTGCTATCTCTGCCTTTACTTCGAATTCATTGATGTTGGCGAACTTTTGTGCAGCGTATGATGTTCACGGATGAAATCTAAACTAGGAAGAATGTTTTTTTTTAAAAATAAAATAAAATTCTTTCTGGAATCAATGATAAATACATGTCTGACCGTTGGAACAAACCAAAAAACAAGAAAAATCGCATTCATGATGATTTATGGTGATTTTATTTCCGTTAGACCTGTGTCTACTACACTGACGCTGATGCATTAAAGTGGAGGGGCTCCCCTGTTTCAAGATGGCGGCTCTATTGACGCAATCGTTCCAATGAACTGCCGTAGCCAAGGTGAGGTCTAGTGTATATGTCTATGGGTTACTACAAGCAAAGGCAACTGAAAGAGAACGGATCATGTTGGAGTTGGAGCTTATTGAGGTGGACAAACAGTTAATTTTAGTGAAATTACTAAAACTAAAAGCAGGAAATGAGCGAAGACGTCGGAGGAGATGGTACGTGCGGAAATGCGTAGGAGGAAATGCGATGCTACCAAGCCGACCAATCACAGATCTTGCGGTCCACGTCGTCGCGATGTGTAGTTACATTTTTGAGGAGGTGCGCGTCAGGCTACGGCAAAGGGTACACAGTATGGTAGGCGTCTGCGCACCCTACGCAGAAGTATAAATTGGCCTTAAAGGTCAGTAAGCTGGGCTGAGTTGAGTGGGGGACTCTGGGACGCCAGAGTCACTGTCGAGCCCTCTTGAGGTGTCGTGGGTTAGTTGACGAAACTCTGAGGATGGAAGGTGCCCACTTGAAGACCCTGGAGATGTCCCCTACTCGGCTCAATCCAGACGGTTGTCATGTTGGTCCACTGACTAGGGACACCACACTGTAGTTGCAGTCGTCATGTGTGCTGACACGCCAACCGCCAAGTACACTGCAGCCGTTAACACCGGACAGAAGGAGATTCACATCACCATATGGAAAGAAGCGTAAATTGACGGAGAAGCATAGTTTACTGTAAAGCTACGTCTTAGTTTGTGCTTATCTTGGTGAAAGCTGAGTATAAATCAGCAGCATGAAGTTTTAACATCTATTCCCATGTAATGGAAATCATCTTATTAAGGAAAATGTAATTCTTTAGTAAATGGCATACATGCATGACAAAAACAAATGGAGATCACGTAGGGACCCCCTCTCAGAGCGGCATGACCCACAGGGAATGCCACTATTGAGGACTGTTAACCCAGCAACGGCATTGTTACAACACAGCTGTTAGAAAACCAGCTTGACCACGAGAGACAGCGAGAACAGAAAGGAATGTACATTTCATGTGATGTATAGTAAAATTTTCTCTGTTTGTATTAACATGGCATTTCACATGTTTTGTCAGGCAGGGTCTTGTCTCAGGACTTCTATGAAACTGGCTGAGCAGGTTTATTCTTTTACAAAATGCAAATTAATGAAAAGTAAAACATCTACAATATGCCACCTTAAATATATTTGACCTGAAATGCTGTTTCCACTTTTTTTTTTTTTTTTATAATAAATAATTTTAGTTTGCTTATTCCTAACTTTTTCCATTCATATATTTTGTCTCTTAGACAAACATGAACACATTCTAACATGCTAATACATGCACATCTCTTCCACACACTACATCAGGCATAGATTCCTCAGTGTACAAGTTGTTCCCTAGAGGAATAGTTTAGGGTTTCAGAAGGGTGTCTTGGGTGGGGATTGCCGGTCCCTAACTTTAGCCTTGAGTTTAAAAATAACCTCTCATCACATGAAATCAATAATAGCACTTAGATATAACGGAGTGCGTGTTTGCGAAGTCATGCCCCTCTGGGATTATCACACTACTTGGCAAGTGTAAGTGACACCATCACTCTCACCTGGATATGAGGAAAATCCTGCACCACGGTAAAACGGAAACAAGTTGCTCACAACATGGTGGCGACTACTTTACCAGTTACCTATATTCTGGGTTCTCACTTGTAATATGTTGCAGAAAATAATTGTCCATTTTTTTTGTCCATTTTTTTTCCCACAGAATAAATCAGAACAAAATTTCCATCAGCCTGATTCCAATTCATTTCACTGCCCCAGTGTGCAGATTTCGAGCAGAGATGGCGACAAAGAGGAAAAACACCACACTGCAACTTTAACCAAATATTCTAAAGCG
The DNA here is from genome assembly GCF_016745375.1 of Pimephales promelas. Next base: position 8,259,260 of record NW_024121654.1, read on the forward strand.
TGTATTATTCTAAGTTAATGTTAGTTTCTACCTAATACAGGTAGAACTAATACATTACTAATACATTATTTTCAATATTAATAGAGGTATCTATCAATGTTAATTGGGTCTGAGCTAACAAGCACTAACAATGAACAGTTGCATTCAACATTGACACATTAACTAAGATTGAAAGGTGCTGCTTTCAGCACTGTTGGCATGACGCTCTGCCAATCTTTTTGAAGGATATGAGCAAAGTGTTGTATAATATTATTTAGCCTATAGCCTAATGTCAAAAGGCTGTGTCACGTGACGTATCAGCGAAGATCATTATCCTCTTCTCAGAGAGTAACTGAACACCAGCAAGTACATGTTGCTCTAGAAAGCAAAAGGCTGAAGGAGCATTTCTCGGCACTGCTGGCATGAGGATGTGTACCATCAGATTCATGGCTGATGAAAGCAATGTAGTCATCAGTTCAATTAAAGTATAATATGATTGTTGTTTAAACATTCAAATAGTTCCAATGACATAACTTTCTATAAGAATAAGCATTATATTTATGTGCTTTATTGTACAGAGGGAGACACAATCAAATAAACATTGTTTAATTTTTTCCATCAAGTATGCAGGGTAAAAGGCGTACAATTGAAAGTCACATCTGTGCATAGCCTATATTTTTCTAAAACTTTGGCATTCAAATAAGTTATGCTATTAGGGGTTTAAATGCAATACATAACATAAAAACACGATGAAATGTATGTGCATATAACCCATACAACAGCCAATTTCACTTGTAAAGCAAGGTAATATACTGCCATCTAGCGTTCCGATATAGGCCTACAACACGTTATTTGAATACACTATTAAAATGTGGCCATACGAACATATAGCGAGATGTTTCTTTAAAACGAGTAAGAGACCCCACATTCATTAAATTATTTAATATTTTTAACAAACAATGTTCGACAGTGCATCGTCACTCACTGCAGAATTGAAACTAGACCGTCTTCAACAAATGTCATTTTCACCACATCTCAAAACACAATGGCGAAAATATTGGTGGTGGAAATTACATTTTTTAAAAATTTAATATTTAGTTGGCCCATTCGTTTCTTGCTAATGCTAATTTTATAGCTAGCATTCTTAATCCGCAAAAATAAACAATATTTTCACACATTATGCAAACTGAAAGGCAATCTTTATTCGAAATGACACACGAAACAAATATTCTGTTCACAAGTAATATATAGCCTACCTACCTTTATATTGAATTTTCTTGAATGGTTGGGGTCTTACATAACATATTTGTAAATTAGATGATATCATACCAATGTTTTTGACGCCGGGTAGTGAAGGCCAGACGATTAGTAGGTTGCAATGGTGGGTGTTATATGGAGAAATTGGTGATAAAATATGGCACAATGTCAATGATAGCCTATACGACATTCAGTTTCCAAAGGAGAGAATTTGAAGCGGTTCTATAAATAACATCACCAAAGTCAATAATTGGAAGGATATCTCCGGTAGGCTGCGTCCTTAACGACACGTGACCTTCAGTACTTCAGTAGAAAATGTGGTCATTACGAATTCAGAGCCATATGCAGCTTCCGGAGTTACTGAATATTATTTAAAAAAGCTTTCAAAACATAGGCCTATAGTTATTTGAAGAGTTCAGATGCAAAAGCCTCTAAGTGCCATTTGAAATTTTCTTCTAAAATGATCATTTTTATCAAGCTTATATATTTAAGTTCAGTAATTTCACTTAAAAGACAATGAAGATTAGCTATGAATTGCCATTTAAGTGAAATTACTGAACTTAAATATACAAGCTTGATAAAAATGATCATGCTAGAAGAAAATTTCAAATGGCACTTAGAGGCTTTTGCATCTGAACTCTTCGTTTGTAGCCTATACACGTAGCCTACTTTTAAGACACCACTCCCTCCTCTATGGTCTGCGAGTTTAAAAGAAAGTGTGTGCGCGTGGCCGCGCCTCTCGGCGCGCGCTCAAATGCGCACTGAAATAGCGGAGTGCGCGCTCTCCCAAACATCACTAAGATTGCAGCGGAGATGCTTGGATGTTGCATTCTATCATACAACACAAATAAATCAGACTACCTTCCACGTACCGACGCCTTAATGACTGTTTGATACTTTTAAAATATGATATCCATGGAAACGCTCAAGTGACTTTGGCAAACCCGGTATCCTTTGGAAGTTTTAAATCATCAATAGCTACTCGTTGGACACGCCACAAAAAACTCGACATGAATGTTTCACACGGACTACTGAACCGGACGATCTCTACAGCGAAGCATCCTTTGGAAAACGTCCGAGGATGCTGCAACTTCTCGGTGATCACCACCAGCGACGGGTTGGGTTCACCGATTCAGGACGAGCGCGATCAGTTCATCATGCGTTTGGTGCAGATAGCAGTTCTCTGTGTGCTGTCACTGACTGTCATTTTCGGCATCTTTTTCCTAGGGTGCAATCTACTCATCAAGTCCGAGAGTATGATCAACCTGCTGGTGGAGGACAGAAGACCTTCCAAAGACGCGGAAATTATTATGATTGCTGCATGAGTGGAATAGACTGTGTCGTGAATCACCACTTAACTGGCACAAACTGGTCATCTTTAATGAAAGACACCTGTTGGTATGATTTCCGTGCCAGTGCTGAACTAAATGGATTTTTTTTTATAAAGGCCATTTCATCTTGGATCAGAACCTTTGACATTGACTTTTTTTTTGGTCAAACATGTGTTGTGTTAAATTTTTGTCTAGATATTCATTCAAAACACATCACCTGAAACAACAAGACCAGACAAAGATAACCAAATCCATTAATCCGGGCATGACAATTTCAATGTTTTGTATCTGAATTATGTGACTCATAATTTGCATATATTGATTCAATAGAAATAATTTGATATTTTTGAATGGGTTAAAAAAAGATCATTGTGTGAACTTGCATGGGGAAAAAATGGATTGAGATGAAATTAAACACGAATTTCATTCTGCATTCTAAAACATTATTTTAGTTTCTAAAGGTGGAATTTTTCGAATAGAACCTTTTATTCTGTCGAATCAGAACAACAATCCAGTTAACAAATTATATAACATATGTTTATCATGTTGAGCTGTAATCACGTTTCTGGTTTTTGAGAAATACAAGATTTATTTAATTATATAACAGATAATATATTCAGCCTTTCTGCTGGTCTGCTGAAGAGGTCCAACCATAAAGTGTCTCCAGCAGAGAAAGAATGTGAATCAAGTTCTATGAAAAAAGAAATTAGGAAAATGAATTAAAGAATGAAAATGAATTGCCGGTAAAAGAAAGATGAGACTATAAATGAGTTAACATACGATGGAGGCCCGTTATTCCATCTATTCCTTTTGCCGTAGCTTGTAGCTGCATTACACCACCGTTTGGTGCATTTAATACATTTCTTAGTAGCTGTGTAAAGCAATTTGTGTCCTCCCAATATGTGCATGGGCCCTAAAACCTCTCAGCATTGTAAAATAGTGCAGCATAATTCAGTCTCCATGTAATTTGTAAGGGAAGACAATTTATTTTCTTTCAAATTAACAGCTAATGTTCTTGGTTACTGCATGATTCTATTTTAAAAACAGATATTGACATTTTAAAATGTACCAATAATGTTTTACACTAAAAAGAGAATGGTTCAAAATATCAGCTTTTTACCAGCTGCCTTTCCACAACAGTTTTAGCCTAAATATAACAAGAGGAACATTTTATTTTTAAGACGGTATTTACAGTGCACCCCAAACATTAAAAGAATGATGTATAATGATGATTCTATACATTATGTAATTTAATCTGGGCTCTCAGTGTGCAAATCACATTAACAAACTGAAAAAACAGCATCCTTGTTTTATTTGCATAAATATCATTGTATATTGGTGTTTTTAAAACAAAACCTTAAAGTAGCATTACGGAAATGTTGCATAATTCTCTAAAAATCAATTCGGTAAAACCCTGTCCTCTTTACACTCACTGCTCTAAAAAAGCATGACATCATTACAACATGGCCAAAGCCATTCAATGCAACACATGGGACAGCTCAGAACATGCCAAAGATGTTATAAAGTCACTGCCTTAAAACAGATGGTGCTGAAATACAGTATGCATTGGAGGACAAGGGGCCATAATCCAAATTAAAGATTAAGGCTGTGTGCTATATCACTGACCCCAATCCTAGGACATTCAGCTCATAAGACCCCATCCGGACATATGTAACCGATCGCTGCTGATTATTTTAATCTCAGTGCTTTTAATGAAGCTTGTAATGCATCACTATACCATTTACATGTTGGATCTAAAATACCATAAAGAACATTATTCAAGTTTATTCCATTTTTCATTCATAAACAAGCCATGACGAGGCCCAGGCCGTATCTATTTGAAAATAAATGATTCCTTTGTTTACTTTTATAAACAACATTTATAACGTTTTAAAAAAAATCAGTTTCAAATGAAGGAATTTTCTATTCATCAAAATGTCCTGAAAAAAAAAAAAAAATCTCAGATTCCACCCAAATATTAGGCCGAACAAATGAAATAAAAACTAACACTTAACAACCGAGGTTTGCAGCAAAGCATTTGTGAAGCCACAACACGCACAACCTTGAGGCGGATGGGCTACAACAGCAGAAGACCCCACCGGGTACCACTCATCTCCACTACAAATAGAAAAAAGAGGCTACAATTTGCAAGAGCTCACCAAAATTGGACAGTTGAAGACTGGAAAAATGTTGCCTCGTCTGACGAGTCTCGATTTCTTTTAAGTCATTCAGATGGTCGAATCAGAATTTGGTGTAAACAGAATGAGAACATGGACCCATCATGCCTTGTTACCACTGTGCAGGCTGGTGGTGTTGGTGTAATGGTGTGGGGGATGTTTTCTACGGCCTACCTGAGCATTGTTTCTGACCATGTCCATCCCTTTATGGTCACCATGTACCCATCCTCTGATGGATACATCCAGCAGGATAATGCACCATGTCACAAAGCTCGAATCATTTCAAATTGGTTTCTTGAACATGACAATGAGTTCACTGAATCAATGCCACGTAGAATTAAGGCAGTTCTGAGTGCGAAAGGGGGTCAAACATATTAGTATGGTGTTCTTAATAATCCTTAGGTGAGTGTGTGTGTGTGTGTGTGTGTGTGTGTGTGTGTGTGTGTGTATATATACATACACACACACACACACACACACACACACACACACACACACCAACCCGATCTCACAGCAATTCGTATGAATTTTACAAGGTGGCTAATTCGTACGAATTCATACGACCTCACTCATACAAATTCATACATATTTTACGAGTTACCAAATTCATATGAATTCGTAAGAATGGCCTACCCCTAAACCCCGCCCCTAAACCTACCCATCACATGGGTTTAGACAAATCGTACGAATTCGTATGAGTGAGGTTGTATGAATAAGTACAAATTAGCCACTTTTGGCAAACCCGGTAGTAGCCCCTTTTCTCACGAATTGGTCGTGAGATAGCGTAGATAGATTTATATATATATATATATATATATATATATATATATATATATATATATATATATATATATATATATATAAAGAGAGAGAGAGAGAGAGCCTTAATCTCTAATTTAGATTATTGCCCTTTGTCCTCCAATGCAGAGTATAAGAAGAAAACTAGAGAAGCATGACCTTCAAGTTGTGACATCTTGCGAAATGTCACTTGACCAAAATTAACATAAAAGGTCAACATGAACATGCTCAAATTCATTTGAATATATCTGTGGTGTTATGGAGAAATGTTTTTGGAGTGATATGACCAAACTATAAATTTTTGGACCCATGGATCAGCGGTAAGTCTGGTGCAAAAAAAGCCAATGAGCAGAATAACGCATCTATGGTCAAACAGCATTGCTGTTGCAGGAAGTGGAAAGAAAATCATGAATTCTTTAAAAGTATCAAGCCATTTTAGCAAAGATGGTGACTTTCCTGCAGGACAGCCATCCCAAAGTATACATCCAAATGACTTAAGTTTGCTTCAGGGATCAGCCGTAGAATGTTCTTGAGTAGCTATACAGTCTTCAGATTTTCATCTTATTGAAAATAGCAGTAGTAACATGATAACCAAAGATTATCAGTTTTCTGGAAGCTTTTCCAAGTGAACAGGTAGCAGTTATAGGTTATAAAGGCCTTGAAGACCCTGGAGCTCAAGCAGGAACCGAGAACATTACCTATAACACCCGATGTACTTGTTACATCATTAGAAGAATGGCATCTATGCTATGTTAGGCTCTCTGTTTATCCCGAAGTTTACTCTAGTAAGCCGGATCCGGGCCGTATCCAGACCATGCGGAGGACTTGCGCCAGACGAGATCACAACGCATCCCTGAAGTGTCAGCAGAGATTGTGTCAACTAGACTTTCCCCTGTGAAGGCCTCAGACACGACAGCCAGTGGCACTGATCATCAACAAACCCGTCTCCATACCGACGAGACGACTCCGATCTTCAACCAGATGGAACTGGATATTCTGAATGTTCTGATCCAATCTGACTTCTGACCTGTAATGCCACCTGAATCACAATCATACACTATTCGTTCATCAACTGAGCCTGGTTTCTCCCAAAGTTTTTTCTCCATTCTGTCACCTGATTGAATTTTGGTTCCTTGCCATCATCGCCTTTGGCTTTTGACTTGCTAAGTTGGGGACACTTAATATTCAACAATATTATTGATCTTGACTGAACGGAGCTTGACGATGACGGCACTGTTTTCTCCAGAGTGGCTATATACACACTAAAACAAAAATGAACCATCACTGAACTTACTTTAAGTTGGACTATGGCGCTACAAACTTTGTTGCACTATTTTCCTGTTATCACTGTTACGGTGCTTTGATTGAAACAATCAGTATTGTAAAAAGTGCTATATAAAGAAAGGTGACAAAAGATTCTGCACAAAATGTGACTTTTGGGGGTTGAATAATTTTGAACATGTTTAGAGTCGGGTTCTCATGAATTTTCCTCCAAGCGGCGCTGAATGATTGATGCTGTGATTGCTTTATATTTCTTCAGCCCTTCTTTAAAGATAAAGGGAGAGCGAGTGCAAGCATGGATGAAAGGAATGGAAGAAAAGGTCACTCCCGGTGGAAGTGGCTGTCAGACAGCGGTACGGTCCTGAGAAGTGACGTGGCATTACGAACTGACAGAGCTATAGAAAGGCTATGGAACAGGGGAAATGTCAAGAGTATAAAAGAAGGGAAAAAACATGAGGTCTCTACAATACATGTTAGCGTTAAAAAAAGGGACTAGGTGGGTTGCAACCACCTAAACTGTTACGCAACGAGGGATTGCGTAAAACTTGAGGAGTCTTTTTTAGTGATTCTGCAGTAGTACACAGAAAGTCACTGTTTGCCACCAAAACCTCACTGAGAAAAACAAGTTCCCCTAAACTACTTTGGGGTGAATCCAAAACCATTCACCATCTATGAAATATCTTCTTTTTAGATCATATCTGACAGCTTTAACTCTGAAAAGTAATCAGTATTTTCAATTTTAGTTGACAGATGTTATACAAAATCAAGGGTCTGCTGAAAAGCCACAAGGGACAAGGTCTAAAAAAAGCTTCTCTGCAGACTAACTGCGTAAAAAACTTGCTCACACCATCTAATCTCTTTTACCCTAGACTGACACCCAAAACTCTCTATAAAGAATCCTTCATTTAGAAGAACTCTAGAGAATAGTTTTTTTTGTTTGTTTGTTTTTTGAGAATTTCTGATGTCATTAATGTATTCGCACATATGAATGATTGCGTTTCACTGTCGCAGAGCTGTTATATATTTAAGAAAAATCTTATTTGATATTTGTGGTAAAATAATGGGTGAGCTCATCATTGATGCCTGCATCACACACACACAATTGAGTGGAAAAAGCCAAATAATTTTTTAATTATTCAGCGTTACACAAAAGCATCATCTCTTATTACTGAAAGCATTGGAGAAAAACAACATATTGGCCAGTAGTATTTAAAGACCTTAAAATAGACTTTAATTGAATTATGCATTAGTATGGCATTATTCATTCACCCACAGATGCTTTCATAATTGACATGAGACACCGTGATGGCCAGACAGTGAACCTGGCTGCTCTTTATCATCCTTTTTAATTTAGTTATTTTGTTAAAACATCTTTGTTGGTATTGATCTCTCTCCCCACTTTCAGAAAAAAAAGGTACAAAAGCTGTCACTGGGGCTGTACCTTTTCGAAAGGTAAACTTTTGTCCATTTTAGGGGCTAATATGTACACTTTAGGTGCTAATAAGTACATTTTAAGTGTTAATATGTACATTTCGGGAGCTAATATGTCCATTTTAGGTCGTAATATGTACATTTTAGGTGCTAATATGTCCATTTTAGGTCTTAATATGTACATTTTAGGTCCTTATATGTACATTTTAGGTTCTAATATGTACCACTAAGGTACCAATACGCAGCCTTTGGGTACAAAAGTGTACCTTTTGAAAAGGTACAGCGCCAGTGACAGCTTTTGTACCTTTTTTCTGAGAGTGTATGAATGCCTATCTCTGTTTTGCATGCACAAATGCAAATGCTCTAACACGATCCCCGTCGAGTCGACCCACGAGTCCCATACTTTCGCTCAGCATTTGGGAGTAACAGCTGCAATACCTTTCCATTACAGTCAGGACAGAGCGACCCATCACTCCAGTGGTGTGTGAGGAACAGGAAGTGACAGACTGTTTTTCCCCCCATCCCTTCCTTTTTGTTCAGTCCAATGAGTCTAAATGTGATTGACAGCAAAAGGCATTTTAAGCCCAGTCACAGTTCTGCAAACCGCAAATGTTTGTACTGCACACCAAATATTGCATAACAAGATTTTAATGACAATTGACAGCTTGAGTTACTGGCTACGTATATTATTATACATTTTATTTTCTGATGAAAGGCTAGCTATAGAGTTTTATGGGTGTTTGTCAAGGTCATCTTGATAGACATTAGCTTTGCTTTGAAATAATTCTAGGTTTTGTATTGGAGTAAAAAAACATACTTGCATTTCTTAATATGAATCTACTATTTAAAATCTTCCATATGTGGAAAAAATAAATTTTTATAAAAAAAAAAACAAAACTATTTTTCTCCATTTGCTGTACATCTATATCCAATGGAGGCCTAAGTAACATTAAAACAACATTATGGTAATTTTTTTTTTTTTTTTTACTAGAATTGATGAAATGCAAGATGTGTTTGTATGAAACAAGAGACCGTGGAGTGATACTAGAGAGACACACACCAGTTGTAGTTACCTGGAAAAGCTGAATGCTACGATTGACCAATCAGAATCAAGTATTCCAGAAAGCTGTGCGATAAATGCCAATAAAAACAATCATGTTAAATAATAAGATAAGGCAACTTCTCTTCTCTAAGAAGAGTTAACTTCTCAGAGTCTTAAGAAACCGTGATGTAACAAATTCTTGCTGGATGTCCACCCACTCCCTCTCGCTCTGCATGACTGTGCTTCCCACGGGTTTCTGTCATAAATGTCTTGCCGAACCTTTTCAAACATGCAGTCTCAAACTGAAGCATGTCTAGTCCTGCTGAGCGGCCCTTTCACAGTGCTTACGCAGATCGTGCCCCAGACAGTGCTGAGACTTGGACCTAAGCTCTTTTTCAGTTATCAGATTACATGCAAATGAAATAACAAACCTTTATTAAGTGTCCATGCCCAACTGATTTTACCATCTGTGCTTCAAGAACACACACAATTAGAGAGAGATCCATTTGAAGCAAATATTGAATGCTTTAAGTGCATGACATCGATTTAAGTACATCTCTGCTCGGCCTTCACCGAGGTAACAGGAAACAAGTTGCACTAGACAAACAGCTAAAGTAAGGCGATGTTCATACTATTTTTGAAGTGTGCAGTTTGTATAATGTGGACCGATGTATCTGTACAAATAAAACATACAGATGATTTATACATTTGCCAAAATATGCCAGAAAGTGCAATGTGCTTAATACATGACTTGATCAAACCACCAAATCACACAAAACTACACTCTAAAAAATGCTGGGTTGTTTTAACCCAATTTTGGGTCAAATATGGACAAACCCGAAATGTTGGGTTAAAAATGTAATGTAAAAATTTAACCCAACGGCTGGGTATATGAATTTAAAAATTGCGATGGTCCACTAAAGACATTCTACAATCTATGAGTAACTTTGCACCTACTGTACATGCAAACTAACTCTCAGTAGAGTATTAGTAGACTGTAAGGTTAGAATTCTGCATTAGGGATCGGGTGAGTAGCATAAGTTGACTTGTAGTTGTAAAGTTACTTCAATAGAATGTCTGTTGGGGACCATCAAAATACAGATAGTCTATTAATACTCTAATTAGAGTTTGTTGACATAGTTGTAGAACTATGTTATAGTTAGTAGAATGTCTAAAGTAGACCATTGAAATAAAATATCAAGTTTTAATGTAAAACGTTTTTTTTTTTTTTTTATGAGAACTGGCATCCACTTACTGAATGCAACGCAGTAATGTGAGAGTGCAGCATTCTACGTGTCATTGCATGTGTTCTGTTTAGGCTTTGATAAATTATAATTATGACATTAAATGTCACAATTATTGCATAAAAGGTCAAAATGAAGACACCAAGTCATAATTATGACATGCCAAATTGTCAGTCAAAATCATGACATTAAAAGTCTAAATTATGAATCATACTAAGTCATAAAGAGATAAAAGGTCAGGTATGACAGGCTTCCATAACAGGTTTCATGTAGCTACAAGTACCACATTTTCTTTTTTTGAGTATGTTCTGTATAAAGTATGAAGTGAGATAAAAAGTTTCACAAATAAATTACAATGAACTAAGCTTTACTAAATAACTATTACTGGTCCAAGCATTCAAACGCTAATGTTAGCGCTCTCTGGTGTAAAACGGCAGCAAAACATGGGCTGGTAGAATTGCTCTTTGGGGAAAATTAATTGAAGGACAGAATATATTTGCACCTCATGAATACTTCACAGCATTCCAGAGAAAGGGCAGTCATACAATACTAGTATCTTTTGCTTCAGAAGATGCATTCATGTCCAATTTTAGCATTTAGGAATAGCCCATTAATGACCCCCAATAAAATCCAGATGAGACATTATTGCATTATTTTTCTTTCAGTATAGCCGTCAGGTTGACCAATTTCTAGCCAGCTCCACACAGGTCCCATTCTGCAGCGTCATTGATGCAAGGCACAGGCTAATGATGAACCAACACGCTCGTGTCAAAGCACACAACGCTGAGCAAATGGAAGCGTGTGAGAGACTAGCATGACGCTGGGTAATTTCAGCATCTGTTGCAGGACAGAAAACCAGATGCAAATGAGGGGTTTATTGTTAGTCACGTTGCAGTGCATCTTGCGTGAAATCGGATTAGCTTCTACTTTAGTTAGGATTTAAGATTAAAGAATTGAGGAGAGGGGCAATTTTCTTTTCTCATATTAATGAGCTATGGCTGAAAAATGCTCTGGTCCCATCAAGTTATTTGTAGCATTTCCCAAACACAATTCATGAAATTAAATTATCTAATAAAAAAAAATCATGTGAGAAATGTACTGCTCAAAATGTGATGAAATTGATGCAGAAGTAGTATACTATTTTATTATTTATTTAACCAGGATATAATCTCTTTTTCAAGGGAGTCCTGGACAAGACAGCAGAATAGTAGTTAAAAAAAAATAAAATAGTACACAAACATTTGGCAATTGAACATCATCTCAACATAATCGCTCAGTAACAGCACATGTGCATTTAGTACTCAAATAGTCCTTTATCCTAATTTTAAAATGGTTAATTGTCAGTAAATATACTCAAATAGCTGAATCTGCCATTTAAGGAAAAAGGCGCAAAACTGTTAAAAAGTTTGGGTCAGTGAGTAATAAATATTTTTTATTCTGGGATGGATTGGATTGATTAAAAAGGTGACTATACACTTATAATATACCAAGTTTCAAATAAATTATTTTCTTTTAAATTTTCTATTTATCAAAGAATTTTAAAAACAATGCATGTAATATTTCATAATATTGTCGTTTTTACTGCATTTTTTTATCAAATGTTGAGAATCTAAAATTTCTGTATTCTGTGTATAAAAATCAGTGTATTTTAAATGATGAAGGTTTCAATCTTAATTCTTGCAACCATTTACAGTTATGAGCGTGAGATAGTACTGCAGCTATATCATTTATAACGCACAAATATTCCTGGCTGGCTAAACTTTTTTTTTTTAAATGCATGTATAATTATACAAGCATAAAAAAGTAAAAAATAAAATAAAACAGAAAATAACAAAAATAGATGATGTATAGGATATCTTGCAAGAAACTGTTTGAATTTCAATCAACCGAAGAAGCACAAGAAAAGTCCAGGTGCATTCTTAGCATTACATTGTCTTTCATTTGCTCACACATGCCGAAAGTGCGAAGTTTAAAAACGAAACCGAGATTGTAGACTGCTCCTTGGAGCAACAGTGCATTTAAAGAAGCGCTACACAGCTGTGTTTAACAGGCACACAGAAACGGAGACGCCAGAGGAGCAAGGCAATCAGTCCTGCCCACACAAACGCAAGCAAACACACACACTGTCATTTGTGCAAATGTCTGTTGTCAGTGCAGCTAGCAGGGGAGAGCTGGTGTGGCCAGCTGTCTGTGCGGGTTAAACGAGGCACGGGAGATGAGGAAGAGGGGGCAGACCTGTGGCCCTGCCACACTAACTCACGCTCCATTCATATTGACAGACACAGGGTTACACTAGACCATCGCCTCCCTGACTCAAACCAGCCACTGTAACGGGAAAAAAGGACAGAGTGTCCATGCGCTAATTAAAAACGCTCAAAGCGCACAGTGAGAGAACATCAGAATCTAACGAGTTTAAGAGAAATTGCTATGATTACTGTAATATAACGTGGATAATTAAAAAACAAGTCAACGGCTGCTAAAACACACTCCCTTTAGAATAAAGTTAATTTTATTTTAATCCATTACCCATCAAGAAGCCACATTGTTAATTTAATCTGACAACAAATTACATTTTATTTGCAAAACACATTAACTGAAAAGTGTATAAATGTATTCTATATGCCATGTGCAAAAGTTTTAAATTAGATATTTTGTTAACTTGCATCAACAAAGTTTCATTAAAAACTGTACAAATATATTGCTCAATTAAGTCCATGTTCACTAATGTATTAACCAATGCAAATGAGACCACCAAATTACATTATCAAAATAGCAATTTGTCAACGGTAAATTACAAAATATTACAATCCCATTGGCGTAATAGTTTATTAAAATCACTCGGGTAACAATTTCAGTAAATATGGTTATTTGTGAAGCTCAATAAATAAATCAAGTCCTCTAAAGAAATGATTTAATTTGAATCGGTTGCTTTTACTGCATGCTAAAAGAAGTGCAAGACAGCTCTATACGCTTAAAGAAACCTTTAATGAATCATACAGGTCAATTTTAAAGGTCACCACAGCTAGGAAATAGAAAAGAGTCTAAACAAATGGTCCAGAAAGATTGATACTGATGTTTCTTCATTGAAAGATGAAATACTGAAATGCTAGGTTTAATAAGGAGTGTCTCTGCACAGGGATCGTAGCCGGTTACAGCTGTGCATTAACGTTCAGAAAATAGGAAAAGGGAAATATTTGTACTACTTCACAACACTTCAAAAATTAAAAGCTTTAAAAGATAAGTAGACTAAACAAGATTAGCTAGAAAAATCACACAGCGCTTAAAGTATTCTAAAAGGTAAGATTTTCTGCTGAAGTCTGTCCAGGGGTGACATATCCTTGGTAAAAAAAAGAGAGGAAATGTAATGAATTAATGACTATTTCCACACACAGAACAAAGAAAACAAAACAGAACTGTTTGAACCAGGTAAGAGTGCTGCTGCCATCTACTGGTGCATTTGTAACTCAAGAGGACACACAAGTTGAGTCCCAAATTATCCACCATATACAAAGCACCATGTACTCAACCATCTAGTGTATAAATGTTGCAAGGTTATTGTCATTCAGCCTCTTCACTACATTATTAAACCTGAAACAGTTGAGAGCATGAAGCATCCAACGCTCCACACTTGCAAAAACACATACTGTCTGAGTAGGCACCACATTTGAATTAAAAAGTATGTTCTATTTAATATGAATGAAATTCAGACATCTTGCCATGTAACAGTCACGTGACCTACCCTGGATCAGCAGAGTCTCTTGACAGGATGTGCAACTCCATAACTGAGGGCGATGCAATATATAGCCAACGATAGATTAAAGATGTATATGAAGCAGCTACTGATGCGATGCGATACACCCCATGGCATCATGGGATAGTAAAGTGTCAAGCAAACGCGAACTGCAGAATCTTGCCGGTAGTAGGTCATCTAAGGACTTTCCGCCTGAAGTTTTTTGAATATTATGCATTCGGACATACTACTCTGTTGGTGTACTGTTTTTCGCATGATACTAATTAGTAGGGAAGCATCCCATTTCAGTTTTTTCAGTTAAGTATACCATTTGGGTATTAAAAGTACGCAGTAAGTAAAAAAAGTGTACTTTTCTCTTTTTGGAATTTTCAGTGTGAACGTTTTACCCACTTTTATAATACAAGAAAAGTGCATAGTATGAAAATTAGGATGCACCTCTGGTTAAATTTTAGTGTGTTCAAGTGCTTACAGAGTTTCCATGGAAGAGTCCGTGGTGCCCGGAGTCCATCGGATAAACTGATGGTGGTAGATGGCTCTGGCCTAACAAAAACATGAGCACAAATTTCCGTAAAGTAAATACACATTTTGCCATTAAAAACACTCCTATACTGGCTTATTGTGTAGAGACAACTGTAAACAAACTATTTCTAGGTTAATTTCTCCAAAAAACAATGCTTGTCCAGGATGGTCACAAAAACCCATTAGTGATGCAGCAATAACTGAATGCTTAAAATTATCAACATTTAGATGCCCCTTTTTCAATTTGTACAGTTCTTGTGGTTAGTGTTATAGGAATCAAACTTAAATTCATTGAATATATGAAGAGTTCAGATGCAAAAGCCTCTAAATGCCATTTGAAATTTTCTTCTTTAATGATGATTTTTTTCAAACTTGTATATTTAAGTTCAGTAATTTCACTTAAATAACAATTAATAGGTAATCTTCATTGCCATTTAAGTGAAATCACTGAACTTAAATATACAAGCTTGATAAAAATGATCATTCTAGAAGAAAATTTCAAATGGCACTTAGAGGCTTTTGCATCTGAACTCTTCATATGTATATACCATCTTGAATATATGTGCCATTACTAAACATTTACAAAACTCCATATAAACAGTGTTTTGTATAAAAGTAGAAAGAAAAACGAACGAACAAGGACTCACTTGTTTTGAGCAAGCTGATTGCTGGATTCACCCCAGACAAATATGGCAGCATTATCATCAGTCTCTGCAATCACATGCCCAGAAAGTGATGATTTATTCATTGGAGTTGAACCAAAACACAGAATTCAGAAACCATATCGTAAATACGGTAGAGTGACAATGCCAAAAAGTAGAAAGAGACCTAGAATAAGAAGACAAATGCATAAAAAAAAAATAAAAAATAAAAAATAAAGAAGTATGGTTACAGACCTGTTTCCCAGTCCTCATTAGGTGAAGGGTTTGTGCAGGTGTTAACGGGCACCTGGAATTTCTCCAGGACCTCTATTTTCCCTGGACAAAAAAAAAAAAAAAAAAAAAAAAAAAAAAAATTATATATATATATATATATATATATATATATTATATATATATATATATATATATATATACACATATATATATACACATATATATATATATATATATATATATATATATATATATATATATATATATATATATATATATATATACACAATGTAAAGTATATATATACAATGTAAAGCTCAAAGATTATTTAAATAACCGGCTTAAAAAAAAAAAAAAAAAAAAAAAAAAACTTAATTTCACAATTTCATTTCATCTATTAATTTATTAAAACAGCATGCACGATAAAGTTTCCAAAAAAAAAAGTCACATTGCATGACCATTTAAATTACCTGCCAGATATAATAGCTTTAGAACTCATTGAAGTTTAATTGTACCATTTAATTTACAAATCTCCGTCTGAAACTTTAAAAGGACTAACACGTTTTTCAATTAATCACATTTCAACTAGGGCTGTCGCGGTTATGGAATTTCCCTTGCGGTAATGTTGAGTGGCTTAATAGCGCGATATGCGATATTACCGCCATTTATTTATTTAATTTATATGTTTTTGTTGCTATATAAATAAAGTTTACGATGTGGACAAAAACGAGGCATTTTCAGTAACCATTGTAACCGAAACTAAACAGCCTCTACACAGTATGCGCATTGAAAGACTTTTACTCAGCGCGCATATTGTTATGACAACGGACTTTGAGCGAGTCATTGAACCGTTCATTCAACGAACACGTTTAAAAAAGCTGATTCATTGTGGCCATCCTATGGCCAGTGCGAACGCAAGCAGCAAAACCGAGTTTGGGGGAGAGTAGTTCTTAGAAGTGGACAGTTCCTATAACTAAGTTCCTATAACTACTTGGTCGGAAAGCGGCTATTGATTCAATGCGTGACTCACTGATTTTATTTCGGCTTCCTTGTGTTGTGGGATACTGACCAGCGCTGCTTCTGACACGCATTTATGGGAAAATACCCGTGAAGAGAACGTTAAAATGATGATGCAACAAATATTTCGCTTCCCTTTGACACGACAAGCTTTTCACGACTTCAAAGACAGACGCAGGTAATTGCACGCGCTCTGCCGATCTCTCCCATTCACTGTCTGTGTGAAGCCTGTAGGCTACACATCACCATGATAAACAGTCTTGTTATCATTATGAACTCGTTTAACATTCAATAGACATGCATTAAGTTCAAAACAAGAAGGGTATAGCCTTATTAAAAAAAAAACGTGAATATCGCGGTTGCTGCGGTTACGTGCAATCCTCTGCGGTTGACTTGTCAGAAGCGCGGTACTACAATATTGCGGTTACCGCGACAGCCCTAATTTCAACAAGTGTAATTTAAAGGGATATTTCACACAAAAATGACTCCCTCATGTTGTTCCAAAGCCGTAAGACTTTCGTTCATCTTTGGAAACAAATTAAGAATTTTGATGAAATCTGAGAGCTTTTTGTCCCTCCATTGGCAGCTACCACATAATTACTACGACACTTCAAAAATTTCATAATTAGATTGTAAATCTAATCCATATGAATTGAGCGGTTTAGTCCATACATTCTGGAGACTCGATCGCTTTATATGATGAACAGATTAAATTTAGGCTTTTTACATTTAAACCCTGATCAGAGAACAAACATATGATCAAGTGAACCTACTTGAAGCGCAAGAACAAACCTCATTGGTTCTTGCAGAAGCTCAAGCATGTTCGCTTGACGTGCGTTTCCCACAACTGATGTGCGAGCTGCTGAATGTTTATGTGAATCGAAGCATAAATTCAATCGGTTCATCATATAAATCTGTCGTGTCTCTTCAGGTTATTTGGACTAAACCACTCAATTCATATGGATTAGTTTTACAATCAAAATAGTAGTTGTGTAGCAGTCAATGGAGGGCCAGAAAGGTCACAAATTTAAAATTAAAAAAGGATCATCATTCGTGTTCCGAAGATGATTAAAGGTCTTACTGGTTTGTAACGACATGAGGGTCACATTCACATGCAACACTAACCCTCTTCGGCATTCAGAGACCTCTTGTCCTCACAGTTTGTTATGTGATGAGACAACTCATGCCTGGGAATCAAGTGTCTGGCATTGAAGGGGCAGGTCTTTAGCTCACAGGCCAGTTTGGGGTGGTTCTGAAACAGATTAAGCAGACATATAAAGTTAAAACAAACCAAGGCAGCAGTATTTTCACAATTTAAATAAATGCATGAAACAATTGAAAAACGTTTCCCCTGCCATTAACCAACCTTCCTGCATTTGAGAACATGAAAAGGGAAGCGAGAGGCTCTGATCTGGTGGTTTTTGTCATATGGGCACTGCACAATCCTGTTGGGGTCTGCGTCATCATTGAGAGTGTCTTCACCATAAGCTTTGGAAACAAGATACCAATCAAATGCAATATAGAAACTGATCTTATTTGCTTCCAAAAGAAGCATATCAATTTTGATTAATGTGACTTAACAGCATTTACATGGACAGCACACGATAACTCAAACACGAATTTTAATAGTATGACGGTGTACATGTGTTGCGTATACACTTCGATAGTGAGAGTTGCGACTAAAATGTGAATCAACATGTCTTAATTCGATTTGAGTTTAACGTTACTTCGAATTTGACTTCAAACGGATTGATGCAATCAGAAATAATATCGGAATATTGTTGTCCAGGTAAACGTAGTGATATAACGTTAGCGAATCCAAATATTAAATTACCACTCTGATCAATCGAGCTGTTCGGTTGATTTTCAGAGTTTATTCCAGTCGGACCAACGCTACTTCCAAATCTAAAAGTGGCCATGTTTGCTGCTTCTGGAGTTGTTGGTGGTTGTGGCCTTGCGTCTTCCGTTAGCTCTGATGAAAATTGCACCCTAAATGAAACACGCCAAATGTGAAATTAAAACAACAGCAAATATCAGTTGAAAAGCGGCACGTGCTGAGCAAGACGACCAAGCCACTTGGGAAAGTGCGAGGCCAACAGTCATGAAATTTCAAACAAAATCATTCGCATTAACAAATAATGCACAACTGGAAATAGTTCCGCGGTCAAAAAGCACTTTATTTAACGTACAACTTTATTTTGAAGTCTGAGGGATTGCGTGTGCACGCATGCTCACCTCCCTATCTGCTGCCTGCAATCAACTGCGATTGTCAATGCTCTACTTATAAGCCTTAATTTGTTTCGTCATCATTGTATTATTCTCAGGTATTATAGTCAATACTGTATTTCTAAATTCAGACATGAAACAAACAAAAAATATACCTAACGTTAAACGGCTTTATATAAAATAAAATAAAACAATTCAAATATTGGCAACAAATGGGAGAATATATTTTTTTGCCTGTGTTATTTTTTAAAAGTCATAAACGTGCGATTCTGAGGTTTCAACCAAAAAGTATATTACCTGATTAATCTGTAATCATAAACCTCAATAGTGTGTTTTTAAATTTTGCTCATCATTTTTGTCAAGCCAAAAAAAAAAAAAAATCGTGGTGCGCATTGGTTACTGTTTATGTGGTTAGTGCAGCAGCCAATCACAGTGCCGCGTGCGCATTCCATTCTCTGAAGACACGCCCACGTAGAACTGTCAGCTGCTCAGTTCAAGATGGCGCTGTCCTGTAGAGGGATATGCCGCGGGGCTTCTGTGATCTTACTGTATGGAAAACAACCTGTCGGGTTTAAAGCAAGTCTCTGCACACCTAGATTGGCCTCGACAAAATCCAGGTACTATTTCATATAAATTCATATAAATTATAATTTATAGGCATCGATCATTTGTAGGCATATTACCTTAGCGAGGAGAGTTTGCATATAGATGAATCGTTATAAAATGAATCTGAATATGCTAAATAGTACTTGACAACATTAAGTATTTCTCATTGTCTATTTTCCATTTAGTTTTTGTAGAAATAGAAAAAATGCATTGTGTTAATCAGGAAATACAGTACATGCCCTGCCCTGTTGTGACAGCAACACAGCATCTTTTATTATCTATTATAATATTTATATGTATTTCTGTCTGTCTGTCTGTCTGACTGTCTGTTTGTCTAGTAGTTTGTGGTTTGTTAGACACTACTCACCTTCACAAGCAAGACATGGGATTGGTCGAAGCATTGTGTCAAGCCTGAAGTGGGTCAATGAGAAGTATGAGAGATTCTTGCAGCGGCGCTTTCCTCGCTTTTATGCTCTCTATCACACTTTCATGAAAGGTATATTTAAAATAAGTACTGGATTATTAAACCTTAAACAATCTCCGGAAGATGTGTTATGATATAGGTTTGTGTTTTTTGCATAAAGGGTTCCGGCTCCTGTTTCAAGATGCTCAAGAAACGAGAAGAATCATGACTCGCATGTTCAGTAACAGCGTAGAGCACCAGAATGGGCCTTACCGTGATTTGGAGAAACTCAGGCAGGTGGGTTGAAGAACTGAAGCAGACATTTACGGGATATATTGCTGTCATAAGCTTTATTAAAATGTATTTTTTGGGGGGTGTTGCTTTCAGGTCCGCAGGGACTTAATCAAAGCCATTCCCTTGGTCATCATATCAATACCTCCTTTTGCCAACTATCTGGTCTTTATCCTTATGTGAGTATTAATGCTACACTGCTGATTATTCTGTGTAGTTTGCAATCTTGCATCTAATAAATACTATTTATTGAGTATTTATTATCTGTCACTTTTCCATTCAACAATCCATTCGTCCTCAGGGATTCAAATTCATTTCAATTCAAATTTATTTTGAATTGAAGGTCCATTACGAAAGAAGGTACATTAAATACACAGGAGCTAAACCATTTAGGGCTTTATAGGTCAGTAGTAGTACTTTGTAATTGATACGGAACTTAATAGGTTAATTTCTTAATTCAAGTTTCTTAATTTCAAGTGGCAGCATATGTATTGAGAATAGCAGAGGGCCTAACACCGATCCTTGTAGCACTCCATAGTCTACTGACGTTATCTTCTTTTTTTTCCCATTTAAACAGACAAAATGATAACGGTCTGATAAGTATGACCTAAACCAGCTTAATGCCTGTCCCTGAACACCAGTGTAGTTTTGTAGTCGATCCAAGAGTATTTTATGATCTATAGTGTCGAACGCAGCGGGATGTGAAGAGTGTAAATCCAAGGGAAAAATGGATGTGTTTTAAAATAAATGTATTATCATTAATCACAATTCTGCCCTCTAGGTACTTCTATCCTCGCCAGCTTCTGATCCGGCACTTCTGGACCCCACAGCAGCTGGTGGAGTTTCAGGGGGTGTACCACTCCCAGAGAGCACAGCACCACTGGGCTATAGTAAAGGGGCTGGAGAACATGTCCACTTCTGTCCACGACAGCCGACTTAAAAGCCGCCTCATGGAGCTCTGCAGTAAGGTAGTCTAAGCTGATTCATGATATTACTTATGTGTATAATTATAGCCTTTTTTAGATGTTTTATTCAGATGTTGACTTTTTAATGAATATAAATGTGTCTGCAGGTGCGACATGGAATCCATCCTGTAGTGTCTGATGTCCATGCAGTGAGAACATTGTTCTCCGGACCTCCCTTAGGTATCAAGAAAATGTATGCAGATCAGATGGTGAGCTCCAAATAATCAGCCAGCTGCTCAATGAATTGCATTTTAAAAGTTTAAAATCTATTTTATAAATGCATGTTATAAATCTTATTGTGAACAATTCATCTGTGCATGTTTCATTCATCCAGTCAACTGGACCTTCAGATGAAAATGAAAGACGTCTCTCTGGTGACATTTGCAGGACCTCCCCAGACCTTTAGGGGGCGTTTAGACGACTCATTTTCAACTAAAAACGGAAAACTTTTTGGCCGTTCAAATCAATTACACGACAATTGTGTTCTTGTGGCCTGAAAACGCAAGTTTTTAAATGTAAACCACAAAAACATGAATTTGTGAAAACGGTGAAGTCATGCGAATGCATATTATGTGTTCAGTCTATTGGCACGTAGTTTCTTTACAAGGCCACATCGACAAATACTGGCCTGTTATGCTTAATACAGTGTTGTTTGTCGTTTTTTGCAGATCCGTGTGAGCCGGGATCCGTTTGACAACGTTGTTGTCTGTACGCAAAAAAAATAATAAATAAATGAAAAGGAAAGCAAAGGAAACTTTTCCGTTTTTAGTACATCGTTGTCATGTTCATGTACCCTTAGTTTGTTTAAACCCCTCCTCTGTTAGCTTACGTTCATCCGCCTTCAGTGCAACACACACACATCTCAAAATACAATCAACAATGAGGCATAGAACCTTGTCCCTACCTTTTTTCAATAATCCGTTACACTTCGATGTACGCCACATAATGGAAGAAAATCTCTGTCACTACTTCTGTTTCATCATGACTTAAAAATGTCTTTAAAATGTAAACAAACAATCTTACTAATCTAGTTGTCTAATAAACCTGACTGAATATTACATTGGCTCTTTGACAAAATGCAAACATAAATATATTTTCAGAGACACCTCTGTCCATTGCTTTTCCTGACGCCCCGCCTCCCAGCCTTCTGGATTGGTCACCGCTTGAACGGTCATGCCTTAGAACTCATGCAGCTTGACCGCTGCCTTGTTCAATTAGGCTTGCATCAGTTAAACGACACAGAGCTCAGAGAGGTCAGAGGTCGCTCCTTATTTTGCCCATTACATTCTGTCAGCAGCCTTTATTTTGTGACTTTTTTAAGGATAATGCGTCACTTTTACGTCACGTCTCCTAGGCATGTTACGTGAGAGGGCTAAATCCAGAGCTTCTGAGTCCCGCACAGTGCCGGGAATGGCTCACACAGTGGTTGCAGTTCTCAACACACCTCAAAGGTACGTAGGCCATGAAATCAAGGCTATGTTCAGAAGAGTTATACTATACTTATATTGTATTCATTCATATATATATATATATATATAAATATACTCACCTAAAGGATTATTAGGAACACCATACTAATTGTGTTTGACGCCCTTTCGCCTTCAGAACTGCCTTAATTTTACGTGGCATTGATTCAAAAGGTGCCTTTCAATTATTTTTAGATTAATCTTGCATTTGTAAGACATTATCAGTAGTCAATTAAAGCCATTATTAAACAGACGTCTACTTAAATACATTTTTCTGCTGAAGCCACCACTGTTGGGAATGGTTTCACATGACTTTTTCAGTGGTCAGATGGTACAATTTAGGAATGCTTTACCAATCTGAATCTCGTAATTACGGTAATTCCGACATGGTGTGAATGCAAGATTACCATTTATGCAGTGTGTATAGTGTGCACTATGTAAATTTGCTAGTATGCAATAACCATTTGACAAAATGCCTAGTTTACAACACAGTGCATTGCCCTGGATACTCTCTCCCACAATACAATGCAGTGTGATAAATGAATCATATTTTTTAATGGGTCATTATGGGGTTTTGAAACTACTTTCATGACAATTGTGTTGCACATTCATTGTGGCATTGCGTTTACTTCCTGTTTCATCAGAGTCAGAGACTTCCCTCTATCTGCACTGTATGGTACTGCTCACTGTAAACTACCCTAAACAACCACGTCACTGACCTCGAGAGGAAGCAGACGACTCCACCACCACACCTAAAATGCACCATGGGAACAAAAGAATCTTGTATGCAAATTGAGGCAGTGCAACACAAGCTTAATTATACCAGTCCTTTGGCTTTGTTATGTTACTTTTGTAATCAAGGGAATTTTATGTTTCTGAATAATTATTTTTTTTAAAATGTTGTGCTTTTTTGGAGATTTTGTTTACTTGAGTGAGGAACAGACAGGAGAGAC
Organism: Pimephales promelas; assembly: GCF_016745375.1. Next base: position 8,282,872 of record NW_024121654.1, read on the forward strand.
ATTGTCATTGGAAGATACCATTGAGATTCTGTAATTCATTTTTCTTCCATAGAGACAGGGTGACAAATACACTGCAAAACAATACACAGTGAGAGAGGTTATAACAACGAGACAAAAAGCACACTGAACATGTGCCAAATGCATCCATTTGGAATTAAAGCTCGTTGGTCTTGAGACATTCATTCTAAATATAGTTGTCCGTGGAGCACAATCATTTGTGAATTGTTTTGTGGCATTTTGTATATGTTTAAAATCAGCACTGAACCAAGGACAAGTATCACCTATCTTGTTCATTTTTCTGGTGTATTAGTAAGACAAACAATCACTATTGGGATGTTTAAAATGTAAAGCAACCCATGGTTTAAATCTGATGGCAAAACTGGAAAGAGGTTTACAAAGCCTGGATACTGGAAAGTGTATTCTTTAATATATTAAGCTAAGTTATATATACTCATTTTAATTACATTTATGTTAATATTTATTTTTGAATCCCAAAATTACACAAAGATTATTGCACCTTGTTATTTGTTCTATCCAATAAGAAGTTGTTTGCTGTGTGCACTGGGCTGTTTGGTCAAAGCATTAAAGTTATGCTAAATAATATGTTTTGTCAGATTCTAAAATTCAGCCTTTTAACAGGTGCCTTTTTACTTAAGAACACAGCTATAAACATGGTGCAATACATGCTGTTATCTTTTTATGTTGCCAAATGTGTTGCATTATTTTGTATTTTATATATAAATAGAATGCTGTTTGGTTCGGCGTTAACATTTCACTGAAAAGTATGATAGTACATAGTCAACGCAACATGAAAATACCAGAAATTCTATTAAAAGACTTTAAAATGAATAGTCTCTGTTTGCATCCCTTAGCAACCTAGCATTGATCCACCAACTACAGTAGTAACAAATATTAGTAACTTAAATGGGACAAACTTGTTGAGAACATATCATTCTTTTATTTGACAATGTTCTGTAAATGTATAAAATTTGGCATTTCAGTTATTCATTGCTGTCCTGTTACCCAAAGGAATGTCAACGTAAAGTAATAAAGACAGAATACTTAATAAATCAGACTTAAGAATAAATCAGACTTAGCAGGAGACTAATCAACTGGATTAGTCATAGAAAAATATATCATAGATATTTCATTCTCAGTGAAAATGTGTATTGGTAATATACACAGAAAGAGGGAAAATAATTTGCATTTATATAATGGTTAAAAAAAAAAAGAAAAGTCTCTAAGAGCTTTAAGTGAGTGGACGGGATCACATGACCTCATAGCCGCTGCGGATGGCTTGCCTCAGAATGCAGGCCAACACAATCCCCGTGATCTACAAAAAAACAAAACAAATGTTTTAGTGTACAAAGGGGAGTTTGCACTGACATTCTTGTGTGCAGACAATAGGTAAAACAATATTGCAGGTCTCACCTGCACAAAGGCAACCACCAGAGCTCCCACAGCAATCCACAAAATATTGTCCTTTATAAGTTTCTCAATACTGGGAATACATCCCTGTATTAAACAAACACAAAAGTCTTAGTCTCCAGTGTCTCACATGTGCTCTCCAATAAACATTATGAAAGCGTTATTAAAAAACAAAAACTTGACAACACCAAGTCTAATGTTTTTAGACTTTGTGAAAATGCCACAGTACAGGTCAGGTAGCCAAAACCTAGTGCACTATTTCAATAATAAAGAACAGAGTTTCTTACATCTGTGTAGATTTTTTTGGCATCTTGAATAGCTCCAACACCACAGCCCTGGGTGACATTTATACAGCAGGAGTCTGGGACCGTTGTGTGAGAGGGGTTGAAGTTCACCCAATCTTGAGAGGAGTTTCCTCCACAGCACTTGAACTACAGTACAAGAAAGACATAAATTAATACTCAATTAAGTCAAAATACACTGTCTGGTTTGTGTGTGTATAAATCTATATATATACACATATATGTATGTGTGTGTGTGTGTGTGTGAGCTGATTGTTTTAATGGCAAAACTTAATTATTTGAATCTATTTGACAGCCCTAAATTAAATAACAACACAGAAACAAATAAACGCGTGATTTTGTGAATCCATTAATACATTTCCCTTCAAAAGCAGAGATCACCTAAACTAAAGAGAGCGTATGATCCAGCAGAATGGATTCACTAAACTAAAAACTATTAAAAAAAAACATGTACAGAGCAAGTACACCACAGGGTCTGAACTGAAGTTTAGCCACATGACGGCATAAGAGGAAGCAGGATGTCAGTTTAATGTCAACAGATGGCACTAAGCAAACAAGGCGGCAGAGACTCGAGACACACGTCATTCACATGAAAATGGAAATCAGAGCAGGATCACAGGCCTTGTTCAGACAAGCTGATTTGATAAATTTGAGTTTACCAACCTGCATCTGTACAGTATCGATGCTGTCACGGTCTACTTGGGTTTTGTTGTAATTATTGATCATAACTTTGAACCTTTCCTGCAGAAAATCAGACATCTGCAGAAAAACAGAGATTATTAGGAGCAAATGGTACTGGAAAACAGGTTGATAGTAATAAAGCAGAAATTAGAAGAGTACTCACTTTCCCCCTCAAGACATATCCAGCAATGGCGGTTCCAACTTCAACGATGATGATGAGGGAGACAATAACAGCAAACTAGGAGAAAACAAAGAGAGGAGAGGTGAATGATAAAAGTGAGCAATGACAAGTCAAGAAATTACATTTTCAAGAATTTCATGTTTTTATTCAGAGCTGGTAAGTGTTGGGTCAAACCAGTTCATTGCAAAGGTTTGTTTTCCATTTCAGTCAAATATGTAGAGAGAGACAGATATCAAATCTTCAAATTAAGTGTTGTGTAAGAAGTAATCTGGTTTAACCTGTTGGCAATGTGTGACCGTGTCAACAGCATTAACAGACAGACTTTAAAGCAGTCAGCATTTAAATAAAAGCATCAGTAGCAATTTAGTGGAAATTTAGTCTAGACGTTGTTTATATGTGTACTAAATTACTTGGTCAATACTACATGTTAATGTGCTGCACAATTGAACTTAGTTAAAACATAACCCCACATATAAACTTATTATTTCAGTAGTTGACATATACATATTATGCATATATATATATATATATATATATATATATATATATATATATGAAGAGTTCAGATGCAAAAGCCTCTAAATGCCATTTGAAATTTTTCCTTCTAAAATGACCATTTTTATCAAGTTCAGTAATTTCACTTAAATGACAATTAATAGGTAATCTTCATTGCCATTTAAGTGAAATTACTGAACGTAAATATACAAACTTGATGAAAATTATCATTTTAGAAGAAAATTTCAAATGGCACTTAGAGGCTTTTGCATCTGAACTCTTCATATTTGTATATATATATATATATATATATATATATATATATATATAATTTTCACTACTGCAGTGCATACCAGATTTTAATAATAAAATATACATTTGTCAGTTTGCACATAACTAGTATTTATTGCATTAGTATGATCTATTATTAGTTTTATTTATTGCTCCTGATTATTTTAAAATGCACTTCCTAAATTGTTATTATCTTTACAAATTTAAATGTATTATACAATAAAATTTGGAAATAATTAAATCAGTAATAGATTAAAAAAAATACTAATAATAGACAAATTGGAAATATTTATATTAAATGAATCTTTTTGTTAATACTTTTGATAAAATCTGGAAAAATGGGGGAGAATGCATATATATATATATATATATATATATATATATATATATATATATAGTTCACTTTGAAATTCAATTTTTGGTATGTTTTAGCTTACCTCAAGGGCATCCAAGATGTAGGTGTCTTTGTTTCCGCAATAGTTTCAGTTTTTATATTTTTAGGTAAAACCATTCGTGTCTATCAGAAATATAATGGAGGTCTATGGTCACCACCTCAAAGAGCATGTTTTTAACTGTGGTTACAAGTTTTTAACTCTTGTAAACACAGCCCCGTCCTAGTGATCTGAGGGCGCGGGCGTTTTGTTGCTGTGGTAACAAGAGGTAAAAACGTTATAAATACTGTTCGTTTTCTCACCTAAACCGCTCGTTCATCCATATGTACTTACATTTACGAGTCATTAAATCATATTTAATTTGGACTTCTCTGTGCATGCTTTTGAGGTGGTGACCATTGACCTAAAAATATTAAAATTGAAAATACTGCGGAAACAAAGACACCTACATCTTGGATGCCCTTGAGGTAAGCTAAAACATACCAACAATTCATTTGCAAGTGACCTATCCCTTTAAGTATCCCCTAGTATGAAGACCTTACAACTGGCTGAAGCAACCCTACCCAGCAGACCATTTCCTTTATCTTAGCGAAATAGTCTGAACAATGATCCTTACCGAGGTGACCATGCACTGATTCTCCTTCCAGGCGCCACAGCAGCCAAAGAATGCGATGAAGAAGATGACGACTCCCACTATTATCAGCACTATAGGAGAGCCAGAGTATTGTTTGATGATGGCCGTGTTGAGGACTGAAACCTGGACTATTGTCCCCAGAACTATTAAGGCCAGGCCACACAGCTGGGGATGAGAGACAGGGAGAGAATGGAAAAGTCAGAGAGAAAAACAGTGAACAGAAGCCATATCATGCATTTCCATTCTCATTCTTTATCCAATTATTAAAATGACCAATCCAATGGCTCCATTCCCTGGAGTACATTTATGTCTCTCTTATCTTTAACACCATTTATGGGGAGTTGGCGCAAGCCTCAAAAGTTATCAAAAACAGCTTATTTAATGAATCGACAAGCCTATCAGCTAATCTTCAACATGTTTGCCATTAAACATTTGTTTTCGCTAGATCTATTTTTAAAGTGTACAGTACACATGAAAAAAAATGCTATTTTATAAGAGGAGTCACTTCTCTTCAATTTATCCACAAACAGTGATTGACTGTCGCACAACTCTGAAAGAAATTCAATGTGATTGGTTAATAAGTTGGCCGTTACGTTTTCGCCAATGGTAGAGCCACAGACCCTCGTATCTCCCAATAATAAGACCATCGCTGCGTCCAAAATCAAATAGGCTACTTAATAAGATGGTATCAAAAAGTACCCGGATGATCTGCTACTTCCCTCGAGATTCTGAAGTGCGCATTCGATGGATGCTTTACTATCCCATGATGCAATGGAAGAGGATTTATGATCTCTGCTTGGAGTCTTTACTAACGAGACAGTGCTAGAGATACTCCAGGACCAGGGTTGGGAACCACTAGCATTTTTTAGAATAAGTACTAATTAATAGTTTTATCAACTTGGTACCTTGTGTAAAATTGCATTATTCTATTCCACTTCCCCTAAATTTCACTTCAGGATGTTGGTGAGCATTAAAGAGAGAAATTAAATTAAAAAAAATGAGTTGTAACTAGGTGTGGGAAAGTTGTTAGAACTATAAAAATTCTTTGAAACCTTTGATACACTCATTTGCTAATGACGTTGACTCGCAATATCTAATCATCATGCTATGTAAAGTTTGTCAGCAATCAGAAAATTAGTCATCATCACACAGAAAGCGTACTGTGTAAAGTAAATTAGTACTGAACTTCACCGCTGAGAAAGTGTAAAGGATGTTTAGTAATATGTATCTGTCAGCTGTACAAATGTAGAATATATGGCAGCTAGTCAATAACCCAGAACAACTTTTATGACTCCGTAGTCCGGCTAACATACAAAGCAACACCAGTGTAAATATTTAAGGGTAATAAGTGGCAGCAGGTAGGCACCTGTAAGGAATAGACAGAGGAAACAATAGCTGGATGAAATAAAGATAGGAGTGTCTATTATTATTACAAAGAAACACATGACAATGTCCTAAATAAGGAGTGGTGGTTAATTGTCTATTATCAGACCATATTCAAGCTGGCCTTTGGCATTACTTGACTGAGTGGGTCACAGATGAACGTTGATACTCGTATGGAGAAGTCACATCACATGACGCCATCGTAAATAGGAAGATCTATCACATGACTGAGGCTGAACTTTACAATCTCTCTCTGAGAAATAGATATGAGAGATATTAGAATACCAAATTTCCAAGTTTGTGGCACACAATTCATTTACGTTTTTCATTTGAAATTCCCTAATGAAGATGCAAAATTTTTAATGTCGCGTCTTCATTAGTGATTTTCACCTGTTTAACAACTTATGAGTAAATGAAATCTAAAACTTAAAAAGGAGAGCGGAAACCCAGACACTACTCAGAACATCAACATCATCCCTAAATAACTCCTTCCCTTAATAATATACATAATGCTGTAATATATAATAAAATAGAATCATATGCATCCATTAAACATACACATCCCAAAAACAAATACCCTAACCTTTAAGGAGTAGTTCACTTTTTTAAAAAAAAAACTTTTGCTGATAATTTACTCACCCCCATGTCATCCAAGATTTCCATGTCTTTCTTTCTTCAGTAGAAAAGAAATTAAAGTTTTTGATGAAAACATTCCAGGATTTTCTCCATATAATGGACTTCAGTGGGAACCAAACGGTTCAAGGTCCAAATGAGAGATTCAGTGCAGCTTCAAAGGCCTTTAAACGACACCAGACGATGAATAAGGGTCTTATCTAGCGTAACGATTGGCTATTTCCAAAATAAATAAAAAAGTTAAAGTTTTATAAGCTCAAATGCTGCCTTCCTCTGTTCTGTTCGTGAGTGACTCTCCTGTTCAAACTCGTTCATCAAAATGAACAAATGTTTTTTCATGACGTGAAGGGTCCTAGATAAGACCCTTATTCATCGTCTGGTGTCGTTTAAAGCCCTTTGAAGCTGCGCTGAAACTCTCATTTGGACCTTGAACCGTTTGGTTCCCAATGAAGTCCATTATATGGAGAAAATCCTGGAATGTTTTCATCAAAAACCTTAATTTCGTTTCGACTGAAGAAATTCTGAAGACGTGGACATCTTGGATGACATGGGGGTGAGTAAATTATCAGCAGAAGTTTTTTTTGAAAGTGAACTACTCCTTTAACAACTGTAAGGTCGATTATGAATGTAATTTGATACATACGAATGATACGAATGCCCAAACGCGCCAAGTCAGAGTCAGTTGCGTTCAATCGGTGTTCACAGTCAGTGTTTACTGTGTTCAGTTCAGTCTTAGAATGTTTCAGCTATTTGTTAAGTGTGTCCCCAGCATTAGTAACAACTAAAGAGATACTAACACATGAAAGACGACCATCTTAAAAAGCTTAAATGTTGTTTAGAAAATTAAATCGGTCCAAATTACAACAAAGTAAGATCAGCATGATTGTGTGTGATCACAGGAAGCATAGGTCGTGTAGGTGTGAAAACTGAGCTATATATGAGGAACAAGCTGTCAACAAGCTGTCAAGTCAAGGCCATTAGCAGCCCAGCTACGTTGTCAATTTACAGGACAGAGCACGCTGCACATGCAAGAATGTGTTTTTTTTTTTTTCAAGAAACATACCACTTAATGCTTAGGTTACACTGTAAGCAGTGTGTGCTGTGCACGCTTAACACCAGGGAGACACCAAACAATGTCAACACCAACCGCACAAGAGGAATATGTGCAGAGAGAGAGCAGTCCTTTGTGTGATCAAACAAACTAGCTTGGATGAAGTGCTATGTTTCCGTGACCTAAAAGGAAGCCTACATCATCTAACAATTAAGGATTAGCGACAAAAACAAACACTTTTGCATTGCGCACATTTTAATTTCACACCTTTAAATGGCTGCATTGTGTCTTTGCACAAGTTGGGACACATTCATTTGATGAAATTATAAACATTGTGCATCAGTGTAGTTTATTTTGAGTTCACCACAATATTTCCATTCCCTTTAAGCATGCAATGTGGCAACAAGAAGGTTTACCCACTTCCTGAGTAAATCAATTTTCATAAGCAACAGGTCTACATCCATATTTGATCTACATGTCAACACAAAATGACTGTATTCCAGTCATCTGACATGTTTTCCTGAATGTTTGGAAATTTCAACATAAGAGGAAACTGAACTCCCCCCTGAAATCCTTGACGGGAAAAAGTGAGTCATAGTTACTGGAACCTCTTAAAACTTTGTGAGATGATTTTTTACGTATTTTATAAGACTTATTTGAGAAGTAGAGAAAAAAAATGCCTTTTACATCAAAGCCTCTCACAGTAGCTAAACTATAGTGAAGATGAAGCAGACTGAATTGTAAAAAAAAAAAAGGAAGTGTTAAGAAAGAAGCGTTTGGTCTAAATCTTTCACAATAAAGTCAACGACAAATCAGGGAAATGGTCAGCAGTTATGCCACATGCCCAGGCTAATGCAAAATATGACATTAATAATACAGACATTAGTTGTTACTCACCCAGAAGATGAAATTAAAGAAAAACAGCAGGTATTTGACACATTTTGCTCCTCCTTCTACAGCCATGGCGCTTTTCATACAAGTCCTGAAAATAAAATGAAGGTAAAAACACATAAATGAAAGTACCTACGACCATGCCAACTGACCTTAATACCTGCAAGGTTAAAACATGCTGGAACAATACAGGTCTGTTTTCTGACACAAGCTAATAATTAACTGTATATCATGCAACGTCAAATTTCCTTTTCAAGCAATTGAAACAAACCACCAAAGTAAAAAACTAAAATAGTGTCAAAAGGCAAGAATATGTAAAGAAGAAATAAATAAAAAAAAGTATAAACAATATAAGGGTCATTTTTGACAATTTGGTGTTTTTGGCTTCAAAAGTTCTAAATTGCACATATCTAGGTCAGAAAAATCCAAATTTTCTCAGGGAGCATGTCTCCAAACCCCCCCAACTACCTCACATTGTCTGGGGGGTGTGAATGTGGGTGTGGCTGTTCTGTGGATGTTGCAATAAAGTTAAAAGTCAAAGGTGAAGTAGGCTAATGTCAAATTTCCATATTTGTGATTGATTTATTTCTGTTATAGTTGTCTTCAGCCATTTTGGTGTGTTAAAATGTTTGTGTTAATTTGGTGTGTTCATTTTAAGGAGAGAACATTCCAGTGCACTGAAAAACTGACTCCCTGATCAGTGCCCATGGTGAAATAGAGAGCTGATTGAAACGCTCTCAATGTCTCATCCAGTGTGTGATGACCGTTAGGACAAAGTATTACAAGACAGTAACTCAAGACACAAACAAAAGAATTCAAATGCAAATTCACCATATTGTGTTTTTACTGTATTTGAAGAAATTGGACATTTCAACGCTTCTTCAGTAAAAGATGCTCAATGTTTCCTTTTGGAGACTAAATAATTTAGTTAGTTTAGTTTTACCTTTATTGTCATTGCATGGTAGGCTAACTATAGGCTAAAACGAAATTTGATAGAACGAAAAACACCCGCAATCGAAATGTAGGTAAAATATGGGTTTTGGAGTCAAAGCAGTGTGTAATGTAGTAATAGCATTCAGCCAAGCGAACAGAATATTAATTAGGTAAAATTGAAAATGAGAAATGCTATTGAAAATGTCTTCCGTAACAACAAGGAACAAATGAAAACCGTGAGAAAGCGAAACGTCATCTGACTGCGGTCACGAGATAAAACATGGTTTAGTTCCATGTTTTACAAGCAGTTTGGTTTTTGATTTTTTTAGCTTCCAAAGGCCTAAATTACCGATATATTTAACTGCGTCAGTAAACCAGATGTAAATAAATAAATGTTTATGATCATGATGTCGACACTTATTGACAAAATACTTCGGTATTTCTAGTTCTTGACCTCCCCGTGCGGAAGACGTCTTATTTTTCAACTCCTTCGCCAATTTAAATATCAACTTAAAAAACAATTACATCAGGTGTTTTAAATCTGATAAAATACAGGTTTCGCATGTTAACAAAGAAACCCACCAATATGTTTGAAGTTTTGAAGACTTGGGGCCTCGCTCTCTCAGAAAAGATTTGCATGTTGAAATTCACTCTAACGTTACGACATAAGAAGCTCGGCCGCGAAGGACAGGAAACAATGTGGCCATTCACTAGGTTAACTAAATTACACCCCGCAAGTAATTTCGATGATTACCAGTCAAAACTAATTAAGGAAACAAAAACCCAAACGAAGAAAAAAATGTGTCCATCGCTTCAGTCTCGAGACTAGGCTAACGTTAAGTTACTTAAAAAATTTTCCGTTAATTTGAAAATCAGAGTTAATCGATATTAGGTAAGAAATCGCTTACCTCAGGTTAAAATGTTCAGTCTAGCGTACAGAAAACCTGTTGAGTGAAAATTGGATGCTTTCTATCCAAGCAAGAAGCAACAGTACACGGATATGGGAGAAGTCGATGTGTGTACTGTGTAAATGTGATCCTCCCTCCCTCTTTTGTTTGCACCCCACCCCTGCATGAGTCTCTGAACCATTTGTTACAGTCTATGGTCTGAACCTAGTAAAGAAAATCATGTAAATATAATCAGTCAATCAGATTAAAAAACAGCAACACTTAAAATGGTTATCAACAACAATACTTAGTTGTTGTTTTTACGAAATTAAAAGTGTCCTACTCATAAAGACGAGACTGCACTTACAAGAAATTATGTAGCCTATAATAACAATAATATGATAATGAAAATAGCCTCTCATGAGCACCATCATGAGACATCCCATGAGCAGCCAATGCCAGCAATGGATCAAGTATAAAAAAAGTAAACATCGCCTACGTTTATAAGAATAGCCTAACATATGGATGCAAGTAGGCCTATTATTGGTAAATAAACTTAATGTATCCTCACCAACAGGTAAAGTTAAAAACTGAGACAAAAAAACAAGGTAAACATAACAAATTAAAGATGTCTAAAAAAAAAAGTTTGACATCATATGATTTTGACATCAAATATAAAACCCTAACAAGTCCATACCACTATAAAATGTGTTAAGAGTTGCAGTATAGTCGTTGCGATAACTAAAGTCAATCTACCATTTTATTACAGTTTTGTAAATATCATTTGACATATTGAAGACACGGGCTGAGATTAGAAGCCATTTAGCATAATCTTTCTCATTACACATTCACACCAAGTGTGATATCATTTTATTGCAACACTGCCATGGCCAGATAAAGTCATTTTAACAGACCATTGGAATGGATGAAATGTATCACAATCATTTGAAAGAAGCCAACCTTATCTAAGAGGCATGTGCTGTCATGGAAAGGGAATTCTTCATTAAATTTAATCAGAGCCATTCTTTTTAAGAGTTTTTAAACTCTAACAAATGTAGAAGGCTTTCAGGTTTGATTAGATTAGTTTTTTTCTCTCAGTAAAGTCAAATCAAGTCACCTTTGGGTCCTTCCTGGGATTCGGTAATTAATTCAGTCCCCCAGACTTTTTAAATCGGTGGTTCACCAAAATAAAAAGCTGGTAGGCCTATGTCTATTATAAGGAATGAAAACATTTTATTTTAATCCTTAAGTAAACAACTTATATTTCATTGCGGAGTTCATTGCTAAGTTGAGATCACATCAAATAGTGTCAGTGCAGTCAAATCAGTAATATTGCAGAAAAATAAGTGTCAAAAGCAAGCCAGAGATAGCAGTGGCAAAGAACCCAAACTCCATCAGGGACAGAAATGGATGGGAAAAAAACTTGGGAGAAATCAGACTCCATCAGTGGGGCCGGTTCTCCTCTGGACAACGAACAAACAAAGTGTGATTATGATGATTCAGGCTGCATCACAAGTCAGAACCAGATTGAAAGCTGCGTCTTTGTCAATGTCTATGGCTGCTTCATTTCAGTAAACTCACCACTACATTCCAAAATCATTAAGAATTTACAACAATCTACGCTTCATCTGGAATAAAGGTCAATTTTATTTTGGTTCCTGTTCTGAAATGAGACATCCTTAATGACGTAAACATTTGAGTCAGTTAAGATCAGCATACTTTACACTGAATTATGATGCAACATGCGAATAACATCAATGGTGCAATTTTAATTTTTAATTTTTTTATCCAAAGCGACTTACAATTGCTATGTCAGAGGTCGCTGTATTGAAGCAAATAGGGGTCAAGTGTCTCGCAGTGGATTCGAACCCAGGTCTCTCACACCAAAAGCATGTGTCTTATCCACTGCGCCATCATCACCATCTTTTAAGATACCATTTGTGACTTTTATTTTCCTTTTTTTACATCACACTGCCCAATGTGCAATTTGAATGAACATGACTGTTTATTTAACCCATATTCCTTTATTGAGATGGCTAGGAAAAGAAAAGAGCATTTTATTGGTTTAAGAAAAGCACTGACAAATGTTTTGCCATATTTCAATAACAGGTTCTTCTGCATTCTATTAATGTGGTGGAGATTGCAGTGTTTAAAACTTCCTGTTTATATTTCCTGTTCATGAGCTTACACGTCCTCTTAAAAACTTCTTTGAATATGACTAAGGCCATCAGCAGACCCTCATACTTTTGGACGAACCTAGTTTAATGATCACACCAGTGGTATTCCTCTACTATACCTTTCAAAATATGAAAATCATTCCGTCCACATGCTTATTTAATCAGAATTTTTTTTTTGAAGAGACAAAAGCGATAAATTATTGAATCCTTGATAAAGTGTTAAATATGATGCAGAAAGGAAATACAAGAAAAATGTATTTTGTTTACACATTTTAATGCATGTTACAGATCGGTATGTTTTATTAAAGCAATTAAATGATTCTATTGGCAGCCGGTGAGGGGTGGGAATGCAGAGCATGTGAGCATAACAAATACTGTACATGATCTGCATATTATAAAAGCACACAGAGAGCACATGATACTCTCAGAATTCAAGCGCTGTCAGGGAACCTGAACTTCCGATCTTCTTAAACCTATTGGCTGCAGCAATGGCTATGTAGTTTTTCTGTACAAAGGAGTGAGGTGGAAGAGGAAGGAGGAGAAACAGAGAAAGTATTTAGTATCTTAAAACAGAGTTAAGAAAGTGGTAAATCATAGCTTTTCACCTTCCACATCCGCCTGGCCATATACTTCTTGAGGAGAACCTGTGACTTGAGCACGATGTTGCTGCTCTTGGCTTTCTCACTGATGTTGTTGAGCCATGGGTGTTTGAGACTCTGTGTAGCACTCATACGACCACTGTAAAAAAAGAGACACATCTTCAGAAGACTTGGAATATATAATAAAAGTTGAATGAAATGTTACTTTTATTGTGTGTGATTTTTTTATGGTTCATTTATATCCCTTTTGGAGCTTGAATGCAATTAGTCACTGTACACTTTCATTGTACGGAAAAGAGCAGCTCGGATATTCTGTAAATCATTCCAAGTCACTCGGAAGTTGTTGGAATACAATTACAAGTTTTTGGACTAAGTACTTGTAAGTGTATTTAAAATTTCACCTTCTTTCTCTGATAAGCAGGTTGGAGACGAAGTCCCGAGCCTCAGCAGACACATGCTCAAAAGCATCCTCATCGAAGTACCTACACACATCCAACAGGAGGTGTTGTTTTACAACAATTTGTATTTATTTTCGAGATACCAACAAAAAAAAAATGTTTCACTTGTCATCTTCTGGGCTCCATAGAATTAAAACAGCTCAAACATTATTATTTTAGTCTGGGACTAGGTGTAAGCCTTGTCTGTGAAACCAGCGAAATGACTTGTAAATATATTTTTCTTTGTGGATTGCTAATGTTGTGTTTTGTATAGAATTAATATAATAGAGGCCTACCAGTTGCCCAAAAGCACATTGTTGAGGGTCTGTCCATCATCATCCCCCAGAAAAGGAGAGAGGCCACTTAACCTGCAACAACAGAAATGTGATTTTTATTGTTTCTCCAGTTCAACAGATCAGTTAACATGGAGCTAACAGGGTTGTACAAATTTCTTTTTCTGTTTTAGAGAGTTCCCATAATGCACTTAACACCAGTATTGCTTTAATTAGAAGTTGTTGACTGAGTGACCCTGGATGCTCATTTACTGCCTTGTTGGATGCTTTTGGACTCACTCCCAGTCCCGTTACTGTACGTCCCCCATTATTAGCCAATCTATTACACTAATTTTAATGTTTGTAATCAAGGCCTGTCTGAGTCTTTTGCAGTGTGGTGATTTTAAATTCAAATATAGTAGATTGTTCAAAATGATATTTAATTGCAATCTATATGTTCTGGTGTATGTTAATGCACACATCTTATTGTGATTTACAGCATATATGTGACGACTCCCACCGTCCACATATCTGTAGGGAAGGAGACAAAATCGAAGTTCACCACCTCCGGAGCTAAAAATTCAGGCGTCCCGAATGAAACTTTGAGCTTCTCTCGTGGTTTATATCTGAAGGAGAATAAGGAGAAGGCACTTTAACCATAAAAGTAAGCCTTGGTTGTAACATTTAAACTCAGAGGATCAACACATTCAGAAATACACAGTGGTCATTGGAAAAGTATGTAAGGCAAAAGTCATATGCCAAAATGGCTGATGACGACAACACTAATCTTGATTTGGACAATGGACAAGCACAATACAATAGCAGTGTAAAAGTATAAATCATACCTCCTTGCTAGTCCAAAGTCAATAATTTTCACCTGATGGCTAGAGTGATTAACAAGAAGGATGTTCTCCGGCTGAAAAAAAAAAAAAAAGAAATGATACTGTTTTCAGGATGTCAAAGAAAAGAAACTATGAATGAAAGCTGTAAATATGAGGCGACCCTCAGTTATCATACGAAATATTGATACATCGGTTTAAGAAATCCATAAATAATTGAATACATAAAAGCAAATAAAAGAGGATGCAGTTTAACAATAAAACAAACTTAGAAATGATGCTAAAATTTTAAATTGTTATTTTTAATATGCTTTTTAATTCTAGTTTAAATTCACCTTAATTCTAATTTAAGTCTGTTTTTTTTTTTAAAGTATGCATTGGATTTTCAATTAATCAATAGCTCTTCCTGTCAAATATCGCAATATATTATCAATTTCCAGTTAAGCCAGGAGGTGGCACCCAATCGGTTGTCAATCAAATGTTACAAAAGTTGTCATTGGTCATGGCTGTTTGCAGTTTAAGAAACTTAAATGACTGTACCAATGATCAAATTGTTGTTTTTAAACATTTTATAATTATAATTTCTCAATTACACTTATCTATTTATTAAGCTACACTTAGCATCACAAATGCCTCCACGCCCCCCATATGTAAAAAGAAAAAAAGGGGTCAAAAATTGTAAAATTTGTATTAAATTAATTATTTTTGTAGATCATAATAGCAAAAGTTGCCTTACATTTCTCCATGAAGCAGAAAAGACAAGTCTCGCAGCAGTCAAGTGAAGTCTATTTAAGACTCACATTTCCCTTTAACACCCATCTCTACAATAGCAGTTACCATAAAGACTTAATCCTAATGAACCCTCTCA
The DNA here is from genome assembly GCF_016745375.1 of Pimephales promelas. The sequence goes on from NW_024121654.1 coordinate 8,298,246, forward strand.
GAAAAAAAAAAAAAGAAAAAAAAATCACTAATCTAAACCTGACGATCAACGTGACTAATTTTTGCTTCATCTCTTACCTTGAGGTCCAGGTGAAGGACATACATTTGGTGCATGTACTGGACACCCTCACAGATCTGTTTTACAAACACCATGGCATCCACCTCAGTCAGCGGACAGCTCTCATCCACAATTCTCTCGAACAATTCGCCTCCCTCCACACTGAATAAAAAAAGATGAGACAGGACCAACTCTATGGTTTAATCATTCACGTTGCGCTTAAGCTCTTTGTATTTTATTGCTTATTAAGTTGAGATCTGGGTCTACTTACAACTCCAAAATCAGCACAACTTGATTCTTGACCTCAAAGGCATCATAAAGTTGGAGGATGTTAGGGTGACTGAGCTGGTTCATGACCTGCATCTCATTCAGGGCCATGTCCTGCAAAACAACCAAAAGCAACCTTTAGATATTTTATGTTTTTTTCCTTGTGTTATCCGTGTTAGCTGTTATTTGTGCTAATGAAGGCATCTAGTGTCAGGTAAATAAAGCATAATTAATAATACAGATCCAGAATAGGAACATTTCAGGACTCAGCTAGACTAGAACAGACATTTTCAAGTGGAAGAATATGTTTGCTAATTTGGAACAGCTGAAAATGTGTGCTTTTGCTGTGTAATTCAGTGTATATAAATGGAAATCTTCTGATATATCTATAGACGATATACATTATGTACACTATACCACTCAAAAGTTGAAGTTCAGCACGATTTTTTTAAAATAATTTAATATTTATTTATGAAGGATTCAATAAATTGATAAAAATTAACAGTAAAGACTGTTTTAACTTTACATTTATCATCAGAGAATCCTGAAAAAAATGTATCACACTTTCCACAAAAATATTAGGTAACGGTTTTAAACATTGATGATAATAAGAAATGTTTCTTAAGCAGCAAATCAGCATATTGAATGATTTATGAAGGATCATGTGACACTGAAGACTGGAGTAATGATGCTGAAATCCATCACAGGAATCAGTTATGTTGGCAAAATAGTAGTTTCACAGTAACATAGTCTGTGATGGCACTTTTTAATGCACAAATTAATATGCAAATGCTGTCAGTAATATTGTGAAATTTAAAAACATGCACAGCACAGATCTGGTCTACTTACCCTTTCTCTGGAATTTCTTGTGTTGATGATTTTAGCAGCAAGCCTCATCCCCGTCTTAGTCTCGGTACATTTGTGCACCTTGCCAAAACGGCCGCTGACAATTTAATATGATGGTTAAAAATGTCAAAGATTAGGATGACTGGTTACTACGACAATATTTTGCCTATATAATAACTCCATAGCAGTTACTGTAGCAGAAATGCTAGCTTTCAGCTCACCCTCCCAGCACTTCTCTAGTGTGGATAGTGAAGGTGTCACAGGGTGGAGGGTTCGACTTTAGCGTCACAAACCGGTGAGCAAAAGGGGCAGGCTGAGGTGAAACATCATCTGAAAAGAGCCAGGACACTATTAGAAGTGCTTTCAGACAACAATCTTTCAGTCAGTCTACTTCATTGGGAATCTTGGGTCAGAGATCACTATGAGATGTTAATGGTGTTGATATCTGATCTATAATGCTCTTCATGTTGGGTTGGAGTGGGAACAGCTGCAGGAGAGTATAGGGCAATAACACGCCAGGGACAAAGGATTATCATATTCCAGACACTTCAGATGTCTAAGGTCAGGCTATATTAGAGGCCTTGCGGTCTGCTTAACCGTTGAAAACAAATTAACAACTGGAAATTTCGCCATTTTGTGGTTATGATGTTCTCTTCTGGAAAGCGTTTACTGACATTGTCAATACAGAATAACCTTTAACTTAAATGTATTTGATTTTTAAAAAGAATCATAAACAGAACAAATGTTAAAAAATTAAATGTTACTTACCTATAAGTTTAAAACAAGTTTTATAAAGATTATTGCTCTTCATCTGTACTGGATTCTTGTCTGTAGCTGGACTTATTTTAATCTGTATTCCTCCAGATATGTGGTTTTCTGCTCCAACTGCCTCAGTCACTTTCTTAGCCAGCGGTGCCGTCACCTTGTGGACCAAATCTGCCTTTCCTCCAGTGACCTGTAATCTGTATAAGAAAAACATTGCTATATATATATATATATATATATATATATATATATAACTATATATATATATATATATATATATATATATACATATATATTACATATATATATACAGTATATATCTATCTATCTATATCTATCTATCTATATAGGGTAATATTACAGTTTGAAATTGCTGCAAAAACAGATTTCTATTTTAATATATTTGAAAACGTTCCTTTTGTTGGCAAAGCGAAAGTTTCAGCATCCTTACTTCAGTGTCACATGATCCTTTAAATATTTGAATATGCCGATTTGGGGCTCAAGAAACATTGTTTTTATTATCTATATGAAGAGTTCAGATGCAAAAGCCTCTAAATGCCATTTGAAATTTTCTTCTTTAATGATGATTTTTATCAAACTTGTATATTTTATTTCATTAATTTCACTTAAATAACAATTAATAGGTAATTATCAATGCCATTTAAGTGAAATTACTGAACTTAAATATACAAGTTTGATAAAAATCATCATAAAAGAAGAAAATTTCAAATGGCATTTAGAGGCTTTTGCATCTGAACTCTTCATATTGAAAACTGTTCATTTTTGTGGAAACCGTGATTCACTTTTCAGGATTCTTTGACTAGAAAGTGAAAAAGAACAACTGAAATAGAAACCCTTGGTAACATTATACATTTCTATACTGTTTTTTTTTTAAAAATCAATTTCTTAAATTAAAACTAACTGATCCCAAACTATATTTTTCCATCCCCACGAGGAAAACACTTATTTTTTATTGGGGGAAAAAATGCAGAACGTTTTCTGAGGTTTGTTTAGGTTTAGGGGATAGAATATACAGTTTGTAAAATATAAAAATTGTCAATGGAAAGTTTCCATAAAACATTGAAACCAATCATGTACGAGAGTTTACTATTTAAAACCTAACAAAGGTCATGTTATGAAATATTGGTTACACTTTATTTGAAGGTGTCTTTGTTACGGTGTAACTATAATTTAATTACCGAGTAATATTAAGCAACTACATATGAAGAGTTCAGATGCAAAAGCCTCTAAGTGCCATTTGAAATTTTCTTCTTTAATGATCTTTTTTATCAAGCTTGTATATTTAAGTTCAGTAATTTCACTTAAATAACAATTAATAGGTAATTATTATTGCCATTTAAGTGAAATCACTGAACTTAAATATACAAGCTTGATAAAAATGATCATTTTAGAAGAAAATTTCAAATGGCACTTAGAGGCTTTTGCATCTGAACTCTTCATATACAAAAATTAGGGTTAGGACTTGGTTTGGTTTAGTTGCATGTGATTATGAGTCATTTATAGTCGTTACTATAGTAACTACTTGTAAAATTAATCAGCCGCTGCAAAAGGGATAAATTGCATTTAAAATTTTCAGACAAGCAATGAAGTGATGCATGTGGTTCTACCTCTGTAAAGAGTTAGGGCAGCTGTGCACTTGTCTAAGGGAGAAAGCCTCTTTTGTTGCCGTGGTAACATTCAAACCCACTGTTTTTGGTGGTTTGTGGCTTGGCGGAAACAATGTTGCATCTTGTGACCTTGTCATTTTTGTGGTGGGTACATTTACTGATGATTTTCCCGAACTCTGCTCAGTTGCTGCAGGAAGAACCAGACTAGTTTGGGGAACTTTTTGGATTGTTGTTGAACCTGTAGGGACTTCCATTAAAGTCATCTTGGGAGGGATGTTGTTGGGTACCGATGAAGCCGCACATGGAGCACTCAGTCCGGTCATCTTTGGTATGGTATGATTCGGTAAGGTTACATTCAATGTTTCAGTATGCTTCGGTCCAATTGTGTTGGGCAAGACAGCTGTTGTCACAGGAACAGATGCTGATGTCATCTTTGGTGCTTTAGTTTTTAATAGTGACACTTTCCTGTCATCTTGCGCTTCTGATTTTGGTGGAGCAATACCGGAAGTCCTCTGGATCACCGTTGAAGCAGCAATGACAGGTCTAGGGACGTCATTCTGGTTCTTATTTTCAAGCTTAGTCATTTTATGTGTTTGCTCGTGACATTGAGATAGGTTCGATCTTGGAGGTACAGGGGGTATTTCTCTTTCTCCTTTGATTTGCAATTTAGATTCATGTTGAACTTTGACCTCTGTTGAATCTTTTCTAGCTTGATGATGCTCTCTTCTCGTTCCATTGTTTTCATTGACTTCCAGCAAAACACCTGCACAAACAGAATAAACAATATAAAAGGCATGTTTGCACAAAGGACAATAACAATATGTTATGTATTATAAATGAAAATAACCATAAAAGCATAACGCTAATTATTTAGAGGAACAATATTGTTGGAATCAATTTCAGAATTTTTTTTTCAACTGATGAAAAATAAAACCATTTACAGCCAATCAGAATCCATCCTGCTGTGACAAGAAAACTGCATGCACAGAGGATAGAGCAAAACAAAACACCAGTCATGTATTATAAGTCAAACAAAATAATTTGAGTGAAATGTTAGAGGAGTTGAGTTTGTTTCCCAGCCCTTTTTGTTTGAACCACGAGGAGTCTACTCACTGAAACTTACGCTATGCCTACATCAGGTCAGAGGTCATTTTTCCACCAGAACTAGACTTGCGTACCGCCGTTACTAGAAGCCAGTAGTTTATAAAGTTATAAACATGGATAAAAAAAAAAACAAAAAAAAAAACACATCACTTTGGAAGGCCCTTACTTTTATTACTTTTGTGATATGTGCTTTTTTGGGCTTCAAAATTACAGGTACTTTTCACTCCCATTATAAAGTTTGAAGATATATATTTTTTTAATAAGTCCAATTGTGTTTGGCTGAAAGAAGAAATTCATGTACCTACCTACCTAGGATGGCATGAGGGTGAGTTAATTATGGGATAATTTTCATTTGAGAGAACTAACCCTTTCAGCCTTGCAAACTCTTTTTTATATTAATTTGGGATATTTTGCAAACAAAATTAATTCATAGAATAAAAGAATACATTTTTAAATAACTTTCAAATATTTGACAATATTGTATACCTTATAACACCATCATCATTGTTTTGCTATAACCTTTTAATGGGAGGTTCAAGTTAAAACTTTTAATAGGAGGTTATGAGCAACAAACTTCTGTATTTAACAACGGGTTGCATTGCTTCCGGTTCAGGTCTATTGTATGTGCTTTGTTTGAATAGAGCCATTTCACTCAAGATACTCACTAACTTTTAAAGAGGAGAGTAAAGAGGAGCACAACCAATGTCCACACGACATATTTTTCTTCTTCTCACGAACATTTAGATATTTAAATTTAATAAAATGAAATGACAATGAAAAACTAGCTAGTTAGTTAATTGCTTTTATTCCATAGATATCACCCTCAGTTTCTGACCAGTTTTCCTGTTTGTTTATGTGACAATCAGCATACAGCCTATTACTATTTGTGTCCTTAGTCAGGTGATTTGTGGGTTCTCTGTCATTCTGTAGTTCATAAATAGTTAACAAACCCATCATTCAGATTTATGTCCATCAAATCTGACCATGACCTATGGCATGGTCACACTCCACCTTTTATTACTAATACCCAGCATATATAGTGTAATATTGTAGTACCTTTCTCCGAGGGTTTATTAAAGGAAAGGGGCACAATTTTATGGTCTCTGTCTAAGCGAATATAGACTTCCTCCTGTAAATAGAGAGAAAAAAATATATATATTAAGCACATAGTAAATATAATTTATGCCATGTGGATTAATGCAATAACTGTACGAGTTATGTATTTCTTTTTCTAGTCTTTTCCACTGACCGCAGAGGTACGAACAGGCAGGGATTTCCGTCTCTGTAGAGCCACTAAAGGCACAGACACTCGCTCACACTGCCTGTCCTCCAGACCTTTCAAATTTAAGAGACAGAAAAATTTTAAACATTTTTAAAACCGTGACACACTTGAAAACCTGAATGTCAATGAATTCTGATTCCCATACCACGTGCCAGGTCCTCCAAGGCTGTTCTCATCTCCAAGACTTTCCTTTCAAGAGAATCCAGGAGTCTGGTCTGAGCCGACAGCTGGCTGGCCACAGTCTCCTGGAGTGTGTTGTGCTGGACGCAGGTCGCACACATGGGACAACTTTTCCCTGGGCTCAGGAGGAGCTGCTCCACTTTAAGCCGCAGGTCATCAACCTTGGCCTCCAGGGTTGTGGGATTCGACGGAGGCACAGGGCATTTCATAGTGTCCTTGAAAGACATGGAATTAAAGCTGTGCTAGAGGAAGAGACAAATATACAGGTATTAGACAAAAAGTGCTTTTGAGGTCAAATTTGCAATCAAGCCAACCGATATTACTCCAAACTTTCATTGTAAACTCTATTGAAATATATCCATTTAAACCACATTATTTTGTTTGCTGGTCCTAGAGGGTCTCTAAGCATATGGCAAGCTGAAGAGAACAAAAGCCCTTTAAAACCATCCAAAAGACCAGGTTAGTAATATAAACGGGGAATTAAAGGTTACATGGACAATAAAATTTAGCATCTATAGCCGACAGAAAAAAATTTGACTTATTTATTAAACATTTTTATACATTTAATGGTAAATGGACTGCATTTATATAGCGCTTTCGCAGACCCAATGGCCACCAAAGCGCTATACATTTGCCTCACATTCACCCATTCATACACATTAAATGTGTTAATATAACACACTTAATTATATTAACTAATTAGTTAACTAAAAACCAAGTTAATATTAATTTATACGACCAATTTTACTTAGACTTCTCCCATAAATATTCCTATATAAATGCAATTTTACACCCACCTGCAAAGATTTTTATCCAGAATGAGAAGCCCAGCGTAAAGTACATATGCTTTTCGCCAAGTGTTTGGACAGATTGGTCTCTGGCGTTTTATGGAAGCTCACAGTGCCAGTCTGTCAGATTCCTCTTTTATCTCCGCTCCATGGCCACCTCACCCGAAATAGGCAGACCAGAGAAGGGGGGCTCGCAAACAGTAAACTGATAATAGAGGCACGCAGAGCTGGCCCAGGGGAGGGGGCACAAAGTCTTTCCAAAACAAAAAGAGTAGACCGCAATGCAAGAGTTGAACGAATGCGAGACACGTACGTAACGTTACCTCTAGCGTTCAACCACGCAATGTTGACAGTAATGTCTTTAATGCAATAAAATCTGTACCCTTTTCTGAATTAATTTACATATCGTTCCAAACCTGTATAAAATTCTTTCTGCTAAACACAAAGGAAGATATTGTGAAGACCGTCAGTAACCTGACAGTTGACGGACCTCATTGACTTTTTTTTTTTTTTAATAGGGTACATCAACTGTCTGGTTACTGACAATCTTCATTATTAATTCCTTATTCCATAATGTTCGGCAGAAGGAATTCATTCAGGTTTGGAACCATTAAAATGAGTAAATAAACTTCATCTTGTGAACTATTCCTTTAAGAAAAAACTGCTTCTATAGAATTCTCATCTGTGGTCATTTTTGGGAACAAATAACCATTTTATTGGAGTCGAACCACTAATCATAAACCACGCACACAGCATTTATATACTAAAATCTCTTTATTGAGAGATACAGAAGAAAAGCTAAAAAGGACAGAAAAAAAGTGAATCTGCATATACAGGAAAAGTTAAGAAATTTAGCTGGGGCAGGCATCACAGCCAACTGGAAATTTGTTTTACTTGACCACAAATGATTAATGCATCAGCCACAGAGATAAAAACCACTCTAAATATTCATAAAAGACAAAGGTTGATATAAAACAGGAGACATCAAAACATAAGAACTACATATGTACAATTAAGTCAATGTAACTGTTCCACATTTACATGCGGAAACGATCAGAAAAGTTTGGAGATTGTGGCACTGTGAGGGACACTTCACTCTTTTTCAGCTCTATCGGCTTGTAGCGTCTTATTGGCTGGGCCTTTCGCACCTTTTGGGGAAAAAAAAGGATTCAATTAAAAATAAAGTAACTTTCAATGTCAAACAATTCTACATCAAAAGAAAACACAAAGATGACTTAAATGGATAGTTCAACCAAAAACAAAAGTTGTCACCACCACTTAGGCACCAAGTTGTTCCAAACCTGTACGGGTTGAACATAAAAGATGATATTCTAAAGATTATTTGCAACCAGACGGTTGACGGTAGCCAATGAGTTCCATAGCAGGAAAACAAAATACTATGGAAGTTAATGTCTGACAACTGTTTGATTACCAACATTCTTTACAATATCTTTTGTTTAACAGAAGAAGGCAACTAATTCATGTTTGGAACATATCTGAGGGAGAGTAGGTGGTGATGATTTTTATTTTTGGGTGAACTATCCCTTAAAGTTTTTAATATCCAGTCCAACAGGGAAAAAAAGAAAAATTTTACATAATTCACTTGTGCTTCTGATTTAGCATAATTCAATTCTTGAATCTCTTACCTGCTCCTGACGTAGCCTTGCAATCTCCTCCTTTTCCTGCTCCTCTCGTTCTCTAGCCCGCTCCTCTTCCATGCGAGCCTTCAGGGCCTCCTTCTCGCTCATCTCCTTTTCATACTCTAGGCGTTCCATGGCTCTCCGCTCCGTCGCCAAATGGAAGCCCTCCGGAACTGCAGAATTAGTAGTATTGGCTTAAGAAAGTGCCAAATGTGAACAAAGAGGACCAGGTGAAGCAGTCAGGTAGAGGTGAGAGCAGTGAAAGTTGGAAAGAAGCAAGAGTTTGAGTTAACTGTGCACTTCAATATCCAAAAATCACACAAAGCCAACAAGCCCAAGGGAAGGTCAGACTGAAGACAGTACAACACTGAGCGGTAAGATCACAAAAAAACATCCACCACAAACACAAGCAGCATACCTAGGATTGAACGCATCTCCTTCCTCGGAACAAATGGCTCTTTGTGCGTTACATTGTTTGGCCGTGCTTTAAAACACGCCGATTCAGCCTGACGTTTCAACTCCTCTTTCATCTGGGGAAACATTTTGAAGTTAAAGTGATTTTCCAATGGCTAACTAGCTGCAAGTATGCAAACAACTGCTAAGTCAACACATTGGATGTGTGTGGTTCAGTAGACCAACATTCAGCGATGGAAGATGAGGAGAAATGCCAAAAGAAGATCTTACCATCTGTTCCCAGCGTTCTCCCTTTGCAGCTCCTCGTTCGTCAACCATCAGCTTGAAAGGAGCAGGTTTGGTGGGCTCAGCTACCTTTTTCTCAGGGAGGTGCACTTCATGGAAGTCAGGAAGGGGTTGGGCCTTGAACTTTGGCAACTGTAAGATTTGGCGAGGCAGTGCATTTAGGCACACAGTACCATTTATGAAGGTCTTTAGTGTCAAATCACTCAGGTCCAGAAATAAAATACCTCTTCATTTCTCAGTTCCTCCAGTTTCTTCTCCTTCATGACCCTTCGTTCACGCTCACGTTCCTCAAATGAGAAAGGGCACATTTCTACCTGGCTCTTGACTGGTGGTTTGGGCTGGAAGGGCAGGAAGTGGGGCACAGCAAGTGCCTTAATAGGAGCAGGAGGCTTTTCCTGAAAATGCAAAGAAATTAGTTGACTCATATCTGTTTCATTATATTATATATAAAGCATACACGATTAAAATGTACCTCTTCTTTTTTCTTTTCAATTCGCACACGGTTTTTAAGAGCAAACGCAGGTGATTCTGGCACGGTTGGATTTAGAACTTTCTTCTCCGGGACACCCTTTAAGAATTAAAACAAACAGAATTATAAAAGTGACATTAATTAAGCAAACCAAGCTCAAAGGAGGGTTGAAGGAACTGTTACCAACCACAACTTCCTCTAGAATTCGTGTTGGTAGCGGTCTGGGATGGAACGTGTGGTCCTCTTTTTCCTCAGGCTTCCTACTGGCCTGCCTCTCCTGAAGTCGCTTCTCAATCTCCAACTGGAAGCCTTCAGGCTTGGTGACTTCTTTAATAGCAGGCTTTTTGGGAACCAGAGCTCCTTCCAAAATCTTTCTGTTGAGTTCTAGAGCTTTGAACTTAAACCTGAGAGGACAGAAGGAAAGTTTGAACAGGTTTACTTATGCCACATTAAAATGAAGGATTATTGAAGCATGAGCAAGACATCTGAGCAAAGCTTACTGCTGCAGTTTTTCTGTTTCCTCAGCCTCAATCTCTGCAGAGCTTTTCACCGCAGTGGGGCGATGTCGCTGGCGAGTCATTAGCTGTGGCGTTTTGGGGTGTGTGATTTTTGGCTTTTCGGTCTTCACTGGTGATGGTCCTGCAAAATTAGTCAAAAGGGGAAATTAAGAATCATATTTTAGAGGAAATAAATTGAATTCAATGCGAACAACATTCCAAGCCACCAAAACAGGGTCTCACCTCTCTCCTGGCTCTGGCGACTGCGCAGGTGATAGCGGGCGGGTGTGCGTTTCTGGTACTGCTCAATCTGCTGGGCCATTGGCACGTAGGCTCCCGCCTCCTCATGCTTCCGCTTGCCTCTGGAGAGGTTGAAGGGTTTGGGAATAGTTGTTCCTTTTGGAGCCTTCAACTACAGATTGAAGACAGCATTCAAATCTCTTGAAATCAAGCAACTTAAATCCAACATCATCCAGACCCATCCTAGTGATGGCACTCACAGGGGAAGAAGGGTGCTTGCGGAGTTGAGAGGTGAAGTCTATCTCCCTGTACGAGTGGTCATCTGCAGAGCCTCCATCAGTGTGGTTCTTCAGCCTGCTATCAGAGCGGAAGTTGAACTCTTTGGGAATAGTGGTAGACAGCACTTGCTTCTTAAGAGTCTGACCTTTAAGAAGATACCAGAACAACAAGTTAAAAAAAAACATGCAAAATGAAAAAGGCAATATTTTTGTTACAAATAGCAGATGTATTAAGTTTAGCCAATGACTCACTTCCTGCCAGGGCAGCCCTGTAGCTGGCCTCGTTCTTACGACGCTGTTCTGCCACCTCTTTCTGCAGGGCCTCGATGCGCTCCATCTCCTGCTGTTCTGTGCTTTTCGGTCTGAAGTTCAAAGACAATATAAATAGTATATTCAAGTTCAGTAATTTCACTTAAATGACAATTAATAGGTAATCTTCATTGGCATTTAAGTGAAATTACTGAACTTAAATATACAAGCTTGATAAAAATGATCATTTTAGAAGAAAATTTCAAATGGCACTTAGAGGCTTTTGCATCTAAACTCTTCATTTACTTATCCAGTGTCAAATGATCCTTCAGAAATCCTCAAACATCTTATTGTAAATGTTGAAAACTGTTGTGCTTCTTAGAGGAGAACTCTGGCGCAAAATGAACCTTTGGTTTAATAAAACTTTACCAAGTTAACCGTTTCTGAGATTTGTTTTCATGATAATCAAATGTAAAGAGTTTAATCTCTAAAAACGGTTTAGTGTATAACACTAGTATATGGGGCATTTATTAAGTAAAAATAAATCGCTAGTTAACACCACTAACAAGGCCCAAACAGTCCCACACTAACACAGTAACATAAAGAGGGTCCCTACATGCAAAACGAAGCATTGAGAACTTCGGAAGTGTACAGACCGTTTAATAAGATACTTTATAAAGACAGTTGACTTCATGTACTGTGTTCAACTGGAGTACTGTGGAGTGGGTAGAACTGTTTTAAATGGCAGGCGAGCAGTTACCAGGCCAGCACCGGCAAACTATGCAACTGGAAAGACTGAATGAAATTTTTGGGAAACAGTCTCCACTGATAAAGAACACTAAGGCAAACTTGGAAATGAGGCCCGATGTCAAATCCCAAACCACCCCTTTAACTGATTGAAAAAAAACGAACAAAACAGGATTTTAGATTATTTTGAAATAGGAATCTTTTAAAAACAAATGTAAAAATCAATAAATGCATTCTTGCTAAATAAAAAGAAACAAAAATATATTTGTAACTGCAACGTAGTTTGATTTCGCTAACTGTATGCAGTCTAATAAGATTCTCACTCACTGTTTAGTGTTGGAGGCAGAAGCAGTATCTGAAGTCTTGGAGGCAATGGCTGGTTTGCTCCTCAGCCGGACACTGCTCCTTGCACCAGCACCACTGCGTCGCACAGTTCTGGATGTTGAGCTTCTAATGATGAAAAGAAACAACAGTGAAATGACAAAGTATTGTTACTTTCAAGTAACACCCCACATTACTACCCAGTTCACCAGTGAAGTCTAGTAAATCCCCACCAGGTGCCCTCTAGTTTTACCTTCGCCGCTGATCAAAAACTCTCCTTGCAGTAGTAGTTGGTACAACTCTATGCAGTAAGACAAAGGGGCTAATTGAGCACTAATATACTACAATGGACACAAATATCAGGAACACATACCTTCTTTTCTTTTCAACCGGGGGAGTGGAAATGGCTGTTGGATTTTGATTTCTAGCCACTGGCCGTTTAGACACTCTGCAGGAAGGAGGAGGTAAAATACAATGATATTAGCCATGTTTCCATGAGTTGAACATGTGCAAATTTGTAATATCGCATAAAACATTTGCCAACAAAACAGTTTCAATCCAGCGAGTCAAAGAGAACAAAAACTTCACTTTCTGATAAACTGGTGCTAAATAGCACTACAAAAATGATTATATACAGTGGCTTCTCCTACTTTTCTTACAGGCCTGTGATAAATGACTTGGTCTAGCAAGTAGAGTGTGTAGACGGAACGCAATAAACACATTATCTTGCTTTCAGAGGCAGTAGCTGCTGTTTGGGAACGCAGTCATTTAAGAGTTCCGGGAGGGAATTATCCTGAACCATTTTGACAACACTTTGCTCAGGCATTTGAGAAAAACCCAAACAGGTTTTCAGATACGGTGAAACGAGGTCATACACAGATTAATTTTTTTTAAATGCACAAGGACTCGGTAAATGGGTTTCCATAGTGGTTTATGCCCATGTTCACTTATCAGATAAATTTACTCAACTGAAACAAGCGCATATATTTTTAATGCACATTTTTAGAATTAATGAGCATAAAAATGGATGGAAAAAAAGCTAGTGCTAGAAGAGAGTGAAAAAAATTGACTAGTTGTATGTAGGGACTTATAAACAGGCATTCTACAGAGGGGTAAGAAAATGCCATTTGAAAGTTTTCTGAAGATAGACAGCTGCTTTTAGAGCTACATTTACAAATATATACATTATATATATAAAAAACCCAATTCAATATTTCAGACGTCACAAACTGTGAACTTGCTGTGCCTGGTACAGTATTTACTCTGTTGGCACACCACTGTTCTTCTCTTTGCACCCGTCTAAAGCAGATTCTGTCACTGGCCTGTGTTAAACGTCCTGTTTAAAAGACTTCATAATATTTACACAAAATACAGGTAAATAATCGCATTGCAGTTTGTGCAAAAGTCAGGAAGAGATTGGCCAAAAGAAAAGCAAATCGTGTGTTTGGAGCAAAAAAAAAAGGCCAGTTCTGATTTCTGTCCGGTCGACTGGTGCATCTCTAATAAGCAGATATCTCTTTACCTGCGTGGTTGAGCAGGAACAGTATTCTGGCCCCGGCCAGGAGCTGTTGTAGGTTTGCTGTTCCCCCATGACGTGACTATGTTAGATGGGACTTCTGTAGTGGAGCTTTCCGTAACATCTGAAGCAGAGCAGATGTTAAGAATAGACATGCAAAAAACACCTTTTCAAATTGTTTCTAAAGGCCTGTGCACAAATACAGTAACTATAAAGTTTTAATAATTCCAATTCTGAGAACAGGGAAGTGCATAACTACTATAAACAGATTAAATCACTTAATGAAAATATGGAAAGCCAATCAGAAAGAATCATCCTGATTTTTAAGATCTTGAGCATTTGAAAAAGGCAAAAAAAAAAACCTTAAGTTCTCACTTATAAGAAACAGAACACCGTCATGCATTTATGTGTATAAAATTATAATAATTTGTTATTCTTTGTGTAAACAGGCCTCAAATATCTAAGCTTGTTTCCTCCATGGAATAAAAAAAACAGTGCAACCATCTCACAATTTCAGAAATATGGGATAAAAAGTCACTACTATCTTTATTCCAAAAGAGAAACAAGCTTCATACATAAGATCTTTCTAAGTGAACAATGCAGTTTTCCAACCTGAGCTTGTCATCTCAACTTGTTTGACCATAGGAGAAACCAAAGCTTTGGGCCTGTTAGAATCACGGCTTTCATCAAAAGGATTTACAATCCTTAAAGGGGTTGTGAGTTGTTCCACTGCACCGCTTTTAGGAGCTGCCTTCAATTCTAAAATTAAAACAGAAATACATTTTTACCAATTTAATCAACCTTTTGATTTCATGAGGTCATTTCAGTGGACCAGTTGTGTAACAAATTCTTTCAAGTACAAATATCTTGTAATATTGCTGAGATACCACCAAGCCTGCACATAAAATAATACAGTGAAAAATAATGCTGAAGGTGTTCACCAAGTAACACTACAGGGTAATATTGTTTGTGTGATCATTTCTAAAATTTACAATATTTTCTGCACATCACCATTCTCGGTAGGAACAAAAACATGTATATTTTATACATAAAAAGAATGAAATGCCTTACCAAACCACTGGTCAGCATTATCCTGAGGGTCCAGGATAAAATCATCTATAGACTCTATTACATGTGAAGGGGCATCCCATGTGTATGCATCGGTAGAGCCTCCTTCCATCTTCACACCAGCTAATCTCCTTCAAAAGCACGTATTTACACAGTCAAACTGCATCTATATCAATATTTTACATCAAACAAGTCATAAAGGGCCATGAAGAACAACACTGGAACTGCATTTCCTGCACAAGGTGGCGCAAAATGGCAGTTAATTGCTAATCTCTGACTAAAGGCCTAACTTAGCATGTAAAAGCAGCAGTATCAAACAGTTACGGATATAGTTTATATCAATATTAAAAGTAATGTTAAAGTGACAGACTAGCATTTTACACTATCATTTGAAAATCAGTTCTTATGAAAGACAAGTCTGTCTTGCATTTCGTTAACGTTACGCATAAACACGGAAAAAAATATCAAATTAAAACTAAAGCAGTCGAAATAATATAATCATATGGCTTAAGATCGCAGTAATAAAACGAGGAAATACACTTCTATTATGCTAACGTAAAACCAAACAATAAAAAGCTTGGCCTTGGCTTTTACGATTAACGTTAGCTAACGTTACGGCCCAAAACGACCGCAACAATTTAACGTGAATCTTTAGCTAAACGCAGCAGTCGTGTCAAATAAACTATCGAAATACATCAAAATATATAAACACTTACAGATAAAATCAATGCCTCGGTCTCCTATCGGAACCTGAAACGCTGAAAAAAATATAGCACAATGTTTAAACAGCAGGCAACTCGTATCCTCTGGTCACAAACAACCCGTCCCGAAGTGAATGCTCAGTTTGAATGTTGGTGCCGTTAGTACTGAGTTTACAAACCAGCCAATCAGAGCGCTTAACGAGGCGCGTCTCATTTCCTATTAGCTCCGCGCATGTGACGTTTTAGAACGCAATAACCACGTGACTAGCTGAGCAGCGTAAACGAAGGACATTTAAAAAAATGCCTGTAATGTTTTTAAATATATCAATAATTGTTTTAAATACGGATTATAGTCTTCTACTGTTTTACAAAGTGATCTTTTTGCGATGACTTGCTATTAAAAACATTAGTAACACTTTACAATAAGGTTACAATAAGCATGATTTTACACAATGTTAGTTCACAGTCCATTAAAGTTACTGCATTAACTTAATGTAAACACATTTGACCTCATAAATATTTTTGTATATGTTGAGATTAACATGAACTAAAATTAATGCTGAGATTGTTCATTGTTAGTTCATATTAACTAGTTAACTAATGCTATCAAATGAATCCTTACTGTTAACATCAAACATTTTAATCTAAATTCCCAATATTAATTAATTTCAAAAAAGGAAACACAAACTCATACCAGGATTCCAGCTTTAATGTTATCAGTGCAAATTAATTTTCAATACAACGTGAATATGGGCAGATAATAATGAATATCAAAACACTACCAAAATACAGTACAACAAGGCTTGACGATGCATGCCAAAACACTTTTAATGCCAGTAGTTGTCAAGATACTGCAAATAAAAAAAATAATCATAGTGACATTAGCAATAAAATGGACAAGGCAATAAAAAATGACAAGGCAATAAAACAGATGCACATGTTATTAGCAATACACTCCTTTGTAGTGAATCAAATCTTCTGGATCATCACCTGGAATTTACCTAAGAACAAACAAGGTGCCGAGAAAGAGGGATAGAGGGAGACAAGTAAGAAACAATTAATTGGAGAGAACAGGATGAGATGGTTCCTGATGAGAACAGGAACTCTGGAAAAATTAACTTCAACTTCATTGCTGATCAGTTACAGATTGAGTAATATCATAAAAGAAAAAGTACAATAAATCTAGTAGTTATTTATTATATTTTTGCATATAATTTGTTTCTTACAGGCAGGCATGACTGACACTTCTGCCGTGACTATACTTCTCACACCAAGGTTTGAAAGTGCTCCTCGGACCAATCCACAGGTGAAGGCTAAAAACTGCAGACATAAATAAATGAGAATCAACAAACACAGAATATATACAGTACCGGTCAAAAGTTTTACTATTTTTAATGTTTTTGAAAAGTCTCTTATGCTCATCAACCCTGCATTTATTTTATTGTGAATTGTAATAATATTTCACAAAATTACAGTTTTTTCTGTATTTTCGATCAAAAGAGAATTAGATAGATAGATAGATAGATAGATAGATAGATAGATAGATAGATAGATAGATAGATAGATGAAATGTTAAAGATATTGATTCTGGAGTTTCATTTTAAAATATGTTGTTTATGTTCATACCTTCGGCGCATGTTCCAGATATTGTTTGCCAGCAGATAGTTGGGTCAGCAGACGGAACTTGTTATCTTGTAGCACATAAATACCCTACAAACAATTTCGTCAAGTTATTCAATAAAGACATTCACTAAGCTATATGAAATTGATAATATGATGTTTTTTTGTTATAAAAAAAACAAAAACAACAACAACAACAACAAAAAAGCAACAGCTGGACTGGACTTCCATGATATTGTACACACCTGGTGGTTTGTTCTCAGGTTGTCAATCTGCTTCTTAAAAACACTGGTCCAAAAATCTTTGCAGATGAACTTCATGACATCAAGCTCATCTTTGAAACGTGGAGTGTCTTTAGTAAACCTGCAAACAGAAATTATGGCTGTTGAGACACATCTTCTCAAGATTTTTTTCTACTACTAATTAAACTGTCTTTAAAACAACCAATTTACTTGTTCAGAGTTAAAGTCTAAATAACTGCACAACAACATCTGATTTTAGGATGTCATGAGATGATCTGATTGAATTATGAATAGGATATCAATATCTGTTATGATACCTCTCAATAAGTCCTTGTCCCACACGAAACCCCATGTTCTCAAGTTTAGAAACACACCGTCCATTCTCCTGTGCACAGAAGTACACTACATTAATTCAACATGCAAAATTGCCACAATAGTAGCTTTATTATTGTGCTTGGCTTACTCGGTTCTAATACTCTATTCTACGTTTCTGTGACAGTGTTTTCATGTATATCTCCAGCTCTTACCGATTCCCCCGTTTCTGCACTGTTGACATACTGAATAATTTCACTGTGCAGGAACTGAAAGAGAGCCTCGTCTGCCATCTCAAGCCAGTTCAGCCAAAGCCAGACCGAAACTGACAGGCGACAAACAACGGCCGTACGACACAAAATGACAAGAGGTATAAATCAGCTGCTACTTTAGTAAACAGGCGCCATTCATTGCAAAAATATCTGTGTGCGAATATATCAATTAAATTCAAATATTTCGCCAAAGTATTCGACTGCTTGTTATTAACAGGGTCCTTATTCACATCTGTTCCACTTCCTGTTTGCCTGAGAATGAGCTGCCTTTGTATTTGCCTGAATGTGAACATGCTTTTCTCGAGTCGTTTTATTTGGAAACCGATTTTTCTTTCGATTTAAGACTAGGGAACTAAGTATGGAAAAGTGAAGTAACGAACAACCGATTGAGCTTTACAATCAACACCTCGCTTGTTTTTACTCATAACTATCATAATCAATACTATTGCACAATTGAGTATTGAACACAATGTAATACCAGCGGTTTTCCTTTTGCAGTTCTAATAGTATACATTACAGCGTTATACGATTGTGTATTTTATAAAATAATGGTTCATTTATAACAAATAGACACGCTAGATGTATAAAACTGTAAATTAATTTATTTACAATCATTGTCATCTATTTATGTATTTATCTTTTATATATCAAGCCTTTAAAATGTTTATATAGCCTGTTGCAATGCTTGTAATCATGATATTAGTTTACATTTCAAATTAAAATTTCTTTTAAAAGCCACCTAAGTATAACTTAAATATAAATGTAATAAACACTGAAATTTCAGTGGGCTTGCTAAAAAAAATAGTAATAATAATGAATGAAACAACAGAAACTCAAGTTCTACAAGATGCTTTATTTTTTTTAAATTCATCCTTAACATTGTTTCTGTGTGCACCTTCATCTCTCACTCATTCACTTTTGCTTTCAGAATGTTTATGGAAACAAACAGTCCTTGAAACACAAAAATGCCAATACTTGAAATTTTTAAGGTGTAAAACAACTGTTTACTCCAACTAAACAGCTATGGAAACTTTACATTTCTCACTAAAGGTACAGTACAGCTGTGCACAGTGTGCATCTCACTGAGGTAGATCAGTCTGAGTCTAAATATCACAGTTGAGTAGAGGCCAATTCCATTTCAGTTCAGCCAAATAAGGAAATGCTATTGGCATGATTTGTATTGATTGTGGTGATGATTTACTAACAAAATGGGAGGAACAGAAGGATCTCATGAAATGAATTCACCCCTTCAAATGGCATAAACAAAATGGAGTTGACAACAACATATATCAACAGTTACCTTATAGGTCACTGGTGCATATAACACTGAGCCAGAAGAATAGACAGTGAAGCAATGCTAAAATGCCATTCAAAATTACATGAAAAACAAAACAATAAAAAATAATTTTCTCCTGACAGTGCTCCTGGTTTTGCATGGAGATACATGAAGTGCTTCAGCAATAACAGGGTTTGTGCTAAGCTTAGTTTGTCTAAAAATACAGAATCCAGGCAAAGCATTCGGGAAAACTTGGTAGTGTGAGAATCAGTTGTGTAATTACCAATTATTTGCCCAAGATACTTTTTACCGCGTTATGCAGGGAGTATATATGATCAATTCTTGTTTATTACTAAACAACAACAACAAAAAAGTTTAGTTCCCATATTGGGAATTTGTCAGGAAGGGCTAATTTTAAACAAATGTTCACTTATCATTATGATTTTCAATTCCAATAAACAATCCTTTTTTCTTTTTTTGCATTTCACTTACAAAATACTCTGGAATGAACAGAGAGAGATGGGGGATTACAGGAGACGAGTCTCCACACATAAGTGTGATTCCTTTCATAAGCATTAAGGATGTGAACACAATAGCACCTAAAAACTTTTATCTAAAGTCTAAAATCAACACAAGCTAATTCATTAAATGCTAATTAATCACCTGACTCTAAAGCTTTCATAACTAAAATCATTGAGCTTTCTAAAAAAACAAAAAAACAAACGAGATAATGTTATTCACGCCTTGTGGCGTGAGGATTTGCTTCATTTCTTGTCAAATGGTTGAATCCTTTTCATGACAAGAGTTCAGCTTAGAGAGGTAGGTTTTTTGTGTTGTGTGACCGTGAGGTGAGAGGTACATCTACGGCCACAGACTCTTATGGTGCGATCACATTAGTGAATTTTCGGCGAAATTTCACACGCAAAACAATTTTATTTGTCAATAGTGCAGATGTATGAAGCACCGCTTTCACAGAAGTCAGTGTCACACCAAGCAGCTTTCTGTTGGTCAATGCGGCAAATTTGCGTGACCAACTGAAATTTGCATGGAAAAATTGTTCGCCCCCCACATGGATTTCAATTTAAAGGGATACTCCACTTTTTTTGGGAAATAGGCTCATTTTACAACTCCCTCCGAGTTAAACAGTTGAGTTTTACCGTTTTCGAATCCATTCAGACGATTTTCTGATATTTAGAAGAATATCAGTAACCAGACAGCTTCTGGTCTCATTGACTTCCATAGTATTTATTTTTTTCCTACTATGGTAGTCAATGAGACCAGAAACTGGTTACAGATATTCTTCTAAATATCAAAAAAATCATCTGAATGGATTTGAAAATGGTAAAACTCAACTGTTTAACTCTGGGGGGGTTGTAAAATGAACCTATTTCCAAAAAAGTGGAGTATCTCTTTAAATGACAGTATTTTGTTGGGGGAAAAAATTCACAGAGCAACGCAAAATGTGACCGCACCTTCAGTCAGAAGTGCCGTTGATAAAAAAAAGTGCTTCATTTTACAACGGAGAACACTGTAATAGCATTATTTTCCTTTCGTGACTAAAATATTGAGGTATTTTTTGCTAACTTTTCAGTTTCATTAATTTGAGTTCATTTAACACTACAAAACAGTTACTCAGAAGACCCTCTGGGAAAAACCTCCAAGTTAAAACTATCCTAAAAGCAAAACTCCATCTATCCTAGTGATCATCTCATCTATTTCTACAGGATTCATTTGAAGACCTCGCACCCACTCAATGTATCCAGTTCATTACATTTAAGCTACTTGGCAATGACGCAACAGATTTGTTGCGTTTGACTGGCAGGTCATAGTGGACACAGGCAACATCATTGCTGGAAGGCCTGATGGAATCGAGGTAGAGTTGGTGAGAAACCAGAGAGCTGGTTTAAGTGCCCTGAAGCCTGAGGCTCATGCAGTGACTGTGGCTGAAATGAGGTAAGTGGCCCAGAGAACTGAGAGGTAGGGCTTTGGGACACGGCGCTGGTGGTGGTGGAGTATCCCAAAGGAGTGCTGTAGGGAGGCAGGCCGAACGGCAGGAAGCCCAGCAGGTGCGAAAGGTCCATGTTGGAGGAGGTGGTGGGCGGCTCGGCGGAGGTGAACGCCGAGTTTCTGAGGGTGAAATGGGCACTCTGAGCTCCCAGACCCTCGGGAAGGAGGTCGCCTGGCCGGGAAACAGCAGTTGCCACGGCGGCCTGCGGCGGCATAGGCCCGCACTGGAGTTCGGTCAAGAAGTTCTCCATCTCTGTTTTTAGATATGAGGTAGTGCAGCTCGGCTGATATCTGGGAGCCTGCTGGTACTGCTGCGGCGGAGGCTTGTTTGGCTCGAGGTAGCAGCCCACACCCATGGGGCTGGACAGGGGGCCAGACACCATCGTGTGATGATGATGATGATTGACCCCTGAGGTAGATGTGCTCGGAAAGCCTTGCGGGTTGAACATGGCCATGGAAAACGCTTCGGTGGCATCTTTCGGAGATCCGACAGAGCACATGGTGGGACTAGGCTCCTCCTTAATGGGCATCGGCGGCAGGGTCTCCAACTCTTGCGCGTGGCTTTTCTTCAGGTGTCGGGTGAGGTGGTCACGGCGGCCGAATCGCTGGGCGCAACGTGGGCACAGGAAGTCCCGCCGGCCGGTGTGCACGACCGCATGGCGTCTTACATCTTTGCGAGTGAAGAAGCGCCGGCCGCAACGCTCACATTGATGCTTCCTTTCCCGAACCACAGTCCCTGGGGGCGGCCGGCCAGTGTGTGTACTCAGGTGCTCGAGTAACGCCGGCATACTCTCGAACACCTGACGACAGACCTTACAGGTGAGGTCACCGCCGGCCGAGGTGGCATGTGTGGCCACGTGGCGTCTCAGACCCAGGCGAGTGTTGTAACACTTTCCACATTCCTCACACCGCAGTTCCTGCTTGTTGGGGTCGTGGTTCTGCAGGTGGCCGTTCAGCTGGTCTTTGCCATGGAACATTTTCTCATTTATACGTGTAGTTTTTAGGGCATATGTCACTCTGGGAAAAGCCAAAGATCAGTTACCACAATAATTGAAGGTTTAAGAGAGAATACAATCATAGTCAATCATACATTGTTTTAAAGACAAAAGCATTTCACAAGTACCTGAGAAGAAGCTCCAACAGGTGATTTTTCTTGGTGGTTTTTTTGCATGTTCAAAATTCTGCACACAAACACAAAGATGCTGCTGTTGAGGATTTTTTTTTTTTTTACCATGGGTCCTATAATGCATATGTGCATCTAAAAAAAATTAAGCCATAATGGATTTATGTGCTTCATAAAAGGGAGTTTGTAAAAAAAAAAAAAAAGAACAAAAAAAAAAGAAAAAAGAAAATTTGTTCATAATTTACTCACCGTTATGTCTTTCCAAAACTGTATGATTTTTTTCTGTGGAACAAAAAATAAGTCATTTTGAAAAAAAAAATTGTCCACAAAATGTAAGTTAATGGTAACTAAAAAGGTATGATTACCAACAAAAATAACTTTTATAAAATAACATTTTGTGTTCCACAGAAGAACGATGAGTAAATTATCGAATTTTAATTTTTGGGTAAACTAACAAAACAAAAACGATTATTTAAAAATATACATGTAATGTACAGCCATAATGTTCTTAGATTATACAAACAAAAAAATATTTTTAAAAAATTATGCAATATAATTGTAAAACATTTATACAGATACTTCTATACACAATTTGTTTTAAAACTCCTGGAGCACGTATGCATCAATTTCTATTGTCTCCTTTCAACAAATATTGTTTAGAGAACACAATTTTACTTCTGAGAAGTAAAAAGGTCCACTTGAAAATTTCTGATTTGGATTTTTTTCATTTGATAATTTTTTTTTTTTAATTATTCAACTCCTGAAGATAATTTGTTTCATTTAATAGTAATGTCATTCTATATAAATTAAACAAAAGCTTTAAGTGCTTGATGGCAATGCAGTGCAGACTTTGAACCAACCTGATTCTAAATGGTAGCAGATTTCAACACAAGAAACTTATAAACACCCTGAAGGGACTTGGCCAGTGACATTTATAAAGGGTTTGTTTACCTGTTTCAAGTCTCACAAAAGCACATTCATTATCTTGACAGAACTCCAGAAAATGTCCACTATACTCCCTCCCTTTTAGAGAATGGATGGACATCATTCAAGCAATCATTTCAAGTATTTTAATGCGCACATAAATCCACACTATTTTATTTCAATATTCAGATTTAGTTTTAATGTTATAAATGTAGGAGCTTGAAAGTTCAGTTGGGACAAAATGTGCTTCTTCTATGTATTAACTTTAAAACAAAACTGTTATTGTTGTAGATAAAAACGAAATAATATTAGCTTATTGTTAGATTTGAATACTTAAAATTACAGTAACACTTTAGAATAAGGTTGCATTTGTTTACCACATTAGTTAACATATTCTGAGAAGCATTTATTAATCTCGACATTTACATTTTTAAGATCAAAAGTTGTATCTGTAACATTAGATAATGCACTATAGACTAACAGGATTTTTTAAAATTAACTAACATAAACAAAGGTAAATAAATTATGTAAAAATATGTTGCTCATTGTTGATTCATATTAGGTAATGTATAACAAATGAGACCTTATTGTAGTGTTACCAAAATCATAAATGGCTTACAATCAAGTAGCTATGCTAATTACATAGTAACTGCATTTTTCCCCCATTTCATTTCATTTCATTTTCATGCAAATAGGCCTGACATATTTTCAAATGACATGTTTGTGGTAAATCTAATTAATTTAAAATAATATCAAACAAAATGTATTATAGTCATATATAAAGTTGTGTCTTGTTTTATAATAACTTTCTGGCTTAAAAAACCCTTTTGATTTCACTGGCATCTTTTTGTATATTTACTCCTGGCACGTTTCGGGGTCAGAAACCCGTGGCACGTTTCGGTCAGCAAACTCTCTCAAGAACCGCGGAACATTGTGATTAAATGGTCAAATCGAAATGATCCGTAATAAAAAAGACCAACACTAATCACAATATCCATTCACGTTTTCTTTATGTTAAACATTTAAAAAAAAAAAATAATGCATTAAATACACTAACAGTGTCGCGTAGCTAATGTTGTTTGCTCATGCACGCAACATTTGAACCACTTAAATGGTTAAATGACACACATTTATCTTCTCAAAAGTCTAAAAATACTAGCAACCAAACTCTTGAGGGTTTCAAACATTCGAAAATCAATGCAAACAGTCCACGGGGTCCTAAATTCACACATAACATTTGCATAAAAACAGTATTGTGCTCACCAGAAACTTTAGATCCCCGCAAAAGTTGCATTTCACATGCATTCTCCTTCTACACCTCACATGGGTGCTAATAAAAAAAATAGTTTCTCAGCCATATCTCGATGAATTCTCAAGACCTGTTCGCAGTGGACACTTTATTTTTTGTTCAATAATGTGTGTATTTTTCGGGCCTGCTGTTTCTTTCCCTCTAAACACACCGCAGCAGCGAGCGAGCGCTGGAGCTCGAGTTGATGGGCGCGTGCATTGTGGGAACGTGACGTCAGCCACTTTGGCCAACTTTCAGGGTTGGATTTCACTCTTATTTTTCAGCATTTAAAACATCCCAAACACTCACATGGCATTTTCTTGAGTTCTATAAATAAACTAAAAAAACAAATCTAGATTTCGTATAAATAATTTTCAAAAAAAGTAAGTAATTAGTTCAACTTACTAGATAAAGAACAATTAAAGTTTCTTAAATTTAACTTATAGCTATCATCTTATTATTATCATTAACAATACTGTTTTTGACAAGATATATTAATAAATCATAATTCGACTACTTTGCAACGTCCAAAGGTTTGTTTTTACTTTTATATGTGGGAACGAATGACAAACTTACACAATGTTTTTCCTCCATTTTAAATTAATTATGAATTGTTTTGAGGTAACGTTTAGCACAATTTCGTTTTTATGTTGAATAAAGGTTATGTAATGAGTGATGCTTTTCTAACATTGTTTCCATTTCACAATGGAGCGTTTTAGTTTCCAGCATGAACTAGTTTTCCACGAGCAACAATTGCATCCGGAAAAGTCTTATAAGAAACTGAATGTAGTAGCATAAGAAAAAGCAGTCAGGATCAGAAAAATTATTTGTCTAAAGTTCTTTAAATTGTTATATTATTATTATCGTCGGCAATTGCATATTGAAGAAGCTCAGCCAGTGTAAACAATTTATTTATAAGGATGATGTATTGATAAGAATTATGATACAGTCTAAAATAATGTATTAAATAAACCCAAGAATTACAGTAGTCAACATTTGAAGTGGATCAAGACCTTTCATCAAAGTTATACATTTTGACTTATACATGCCTTAGGACTAACATTTTTGGTTAAATTCAAATGTTGACTATAGTAGAGAATTAGCCACTATTCATATTTTTCCAATGTGGATAATGAAAACTAACTAATTTAAAATAAACAATCATATTTAGAATATTTGTAAAAATGCTATTAAAATTCATATAATAGCATTTATTTTACTTTAACAAAATAAAACAAAGCTATCACACTTGTAGTGCGAAAGACTGCTTTTAAAAACAATATATTTCTTAAAATTTTCAATTATTTTTACTTGCATCAATGCAAGAGAATTTTAAAACAAGGTTGCAGTATTTGCATAATGTTGTCTTTTAAAAATCAAATATATGCACACCTCACATCTAGTTTTTACTATTATGTAATTACTAACCATCTCAATACTCAATGACCCTTAATAGGAGAATATTAAAACAGAATTTTGTAATATTTAGTTTTTCAATCTTTTTTTTTTCAGCGAATAGTATAATTTTTTTAAACACAGAAAAAAAAGATAATCAAGCAAATAATGTATAATTGGGCATAGACGACTGAAAAATCATACTGAATATTGTGCAGTAATATGGATTGTTTGTTGGCATAGTGAACATTATATGGATAGTCTAGGAAAGGTTTCTAGTGTAGACTACAGAGACCACAGAGTTACTTGCCGGTGAGGACTACAGATTATGCATGCATTTTTCAGTCAATAATATATCATTGTTACACTCTAGTTAAGAGCAAGAGAGCAGAACATACTGTCAAGGGCAAAAATATTCACATCCTTAAATCTCCCCAGCAAAGCAAATTGCAGTTAAATTCGGGGTAACAACATTGAACATGAGCTAAACTTTAAATGGTCCTTGAAGAAGAACAGTAAGCAGGTAAAAAAAAAAATAAACCAGACCAGAAACATGTACTGTACATCTCAAAAGGTTTGCCAATGATAAATAATTGCTAAATCAAAGATATTACTTTATTTGAGACAAAGCACAAGAATGATATCCAGCTACTGAAGTATTTTAGAGAGCAGAGCATGACCAGAAAATGTAAATGAATTATATAAATCACCATGACTTTTATAAATTAATTTTTGTGACTTAACCAGGCCGGGAAAACAATTTTAACTCGATTGTTGCACTCTATTGCTGTTTTATGTGTTTTTATAGAATAGCATTTTATTGTTTGAAGTTTCATTTGCATATGGTCTTTGAGAACATAACTATAACACATAAAGAGAACTTCATTTGGTTTTTACTCTGGACTAGGAGATTTATCCATAAGTCTTTATTCAGCTGCCACTTTATGGAAATGTACATCATAGATACAAAGTAGAAAATAACAGTAAATCCACTGAGAGCTTAATCCATATCATGTAATTCATATTAGTGAAGTTTCTGACTCAATATAAATACCTTGGTGCAAAAGGCCACCATGGAGTCAATACTTGGTTTATACATTTTAAATTCACAATTTAAAGTCTCAGTCCTGAAAAAAAATCTGTCCCCCTTATTCATATTCTTCCTGACAGACACATACAGGATAGACAATTCTGTGGAGAAATGATAACATTTTTTGTTTTTACATTTCTTATGATTCCCCAACTTTTAAAGGGCAAAACAGACTTTTTATATCACAGGATAGCATGCCTTATTTCAGATTTGCTACCTAATGAAATTCAGTGGCAATTTTGGCTTAAGACATGTTGATGATGAACACTGAAAGGCTGTACAAGAAATGACGTGAGCTGGCATCTGTTTGGCAGGAATATAACCAACACGAGAGTCGAATCATAAACCCATAACCGAGGGAAACACGGCTGTTCCTGCAGAGGGAAAAGAGCATCAGAAGTCCATCTAACAACATTTGCTTAACTTATGCACACATAAAAATGACAAACAGGACAAAAGAAAGACTTTTTAAAATGACAGGGACATTCTTTGTTGGAAACATCTCAGTTTTTTTTTAAATTACACTGCAGCGATAAGACAAAAATATTTCCCAGGGTAACTCAATGGCCAATATTTGGTCAATATTCTGCCTTTTTGGGCAGTTTACCTCCTCATTGTGTCAGTTACAAAAATCTACCAAAATATAAATCTATCCATCACACTACTAATGCAACTCAACCAGGCTTCGCACATTTTTGCCATGTATGCCTTAGTCTGAAATGATTTAAATGAGGAATAATGTGATGTATAAGTAAATATGATATAAAATTAGTGTGCATTTCATTGTATTATTTCAATGTATTTCATTATATTATGTATACAGCATATTGGCAAATTAGCTCACAAGACATCAGTATTAGAATTTGATAAACCCATACTGGTCAACTGTGAATGCATTGCAAAAATATTTACTTCTACAATTTACCACCCTTTTAAAATATTATTCTATTATGTATGTAATAATTATTGTATATAAACATCAGCAATGATATATATATATATATATATTATGTGAAATAATGTCACTGCCGTGTCAGTGATTCGTACTTTTTGGGCTACCTTGACCGTCTGCAGAGTCAATGTCTGGGACTTTCCAGTCTTGCTTGCGTCCTTTCTCATAAAGAGCCTTGAGAACCTTCCGGAACTCTTCCTTTCCTCCGTTATGACTCAGCTCCAGGTACTTCCTGTACAACTGTAGGGCAGTCCGTGCATCTTCAATGCTATCATGAGTTTCACCCTGGATGTTCAGATCTAAACAAATATTCAAAAAGCCATAAAACGCTGATGCACGGAAAATGACATATGAGGTCAAGAGATAAGGAAATTTCATGCGAGAAACCTACCTAGGAAGTACCATGCCAGGAAACGCAGAGAAATCATTCGTTTCCTAGGCATGTGGAAGAGGTAGACGGTGTCAATCACCTGGTCTTTTGGAACCTAGAAAATGTGAGGGGCTTAATATCGGTTTCCATTTTAAACTTACTTTCCACATACTAAATAAAATATAAACTCACACAAAGTCAACTCACCATCAAGTTAATGACCCGAAAATCCTTCTGCAAGCCGTGGCCTACAAAGCGAACGCCAGTGTCGATAAGGAACCGCAATTTAAGATACGTAGACTTCAGAGTAGTCAAGTGTTTGGATGAAATCTTTGCATCCAGGTCTCCAGGTTTGATACCAGAATACTGAGTCAGGTAGTCCACCACCTGTACATGCAAAAAGGTTAAACTAGTAAGAAGTGGAAAGTGTTTTCCCAACATTTTGAACATGATTTCATGTTTTTGACAAAAATACCGAAAGCACATGTACAGTAATATGGAAAGTGATTCACCTTACGCTTAAATCATTCAAAACTAATGACCGTTATAATGACGGTAATATCAGATCTCTCCTGATAAGGCACAAAACTGAGGTTCTCGCTTTATGAGGTCATTAAAAAGCCCTTATCATTTCCAAAGGTAATTTCCCTATTATGCGAGTTACATTTTGGCCACATACACACAGCCGCTAAATTCGGTTGTTAATTCAGCTTTTAGTGCTTAAACATTTTCTGTACACACAAAGTTTAGTCATTTACAGGAGTGACAAGCACATTCTACGATCAAATTAAAATACCGCATTTACAAAAATTTGCAGTTTGTACAGAACCGAACTGTATAGCTGTTGTTACTGCCGTAATAAAACGCAAACGTTACTCTTCTGTATCTGTGCAGTGCAAGAAAGTCACAGGGAAAGAGGTATGAGCCCTGACTTACCTGTGTTGCCAGATATTGCTAGAAAAAAACACTGAACCAGAAACAAGCTCATTACAATTAAATACAAATAATTCCAAATGTAGGGATGCACGATATATCGGCCACATTATCGGTATCGGCCGATATATCATCATTTTTAATGTTATCGTTATCGGCCCAACAAGAACATTTAGCCGATATCTAAAAGCTGATAAATAATGTATTGGACTGTTCAACATGATGCTTTTAAATAGCTTGAAATACGATTGAAATCACTTTAAAAAAGGAAAATCCAGTTAAAGTGCAAAATGTGCAGCGCAAGTCTGTCATGTCGGCTACAAAACATTAAAATAAGAACATCATAATTGTGTGTGTGTCTTGGCTTTTAATGAGGAGACTTTTTATAATCAGGCTCTCAAATTTTATAAAAATGTGGATTTAGATTTATCGGCCAATATATCTGTTATCGGCTTTTAAATATGAGAATTATCGGTATCGGCCAAAATTGTCATATCGGTGCATCCCTATCCAAATGTTTTATATTGAAAATCGTGCCTCTCACCTTCCCACTTTAATAACTTGAACGTTTTATGAGCCAAGCTTATACAACAACCCCAAAACGCTTATATTAAGTGGACATGGCAGAGCGCTCTGTGACGAACACGACACCTCTGTCGGGGTGTCGTAGTTTCAATTGCAAAACACAACGGCTGCATACGAAATCACAAACTTCCCTACTATATAATAGGCAAAAAACAGTACTCATAAAAGAGTAGGCCGAAAAATATCCCCGGATGACATAATTCATCCATAGATTCGGAAGTGATTTCAGACACTTTACTATCCCATGATGCCGCGAGAGCAGATTTATGAATGGCAGTGAAGAGATGTAACCGACACTGTTAGGTACGTGATAATGACAACATGGCGAATGTAGTCCAGATTACACTCATACTACATAGACTCAGGTACGGTTCACACTACTGCGTTTTCGTTTTAAAAATGGAGACCTTTTGCTACGTTTGCACATCCCGTCCAAACTAAAATGGAAAAAACGAAGACCTAAAACGGAGAAGTTTAGAAACGCCGCAGCTCCGTTTTGAATCTCCGGACAGCGTTTTTAGTGAAGACAGGACAAAACGGAGGAGTTTAGAAATGAGGACGCAGAGGCTCACGCTCGGCTCTAAGATTGGGCGTCATCAGTCGGCACGCGCATGCCCAGTGTTAGTGAATGGTCACGTGATCCGCGTTTTTAGTCGTTTTAATACGCAGATAAAAAGCTGGTGTGGACGGAGATAGTATTCGTTTTAATTCTCCGTTTTTAAACGAAATCGCAGTAGCGTGGACGGGGCCTCATACTACATAGAATGTACTTTTGTTGTGGTTGTGAGGTAATTACTTATTAAAAATAACTACCTACTTAAGAGAGGATGTGATTTCGGACACAGGCAATAAATCATTTGTAATATTATTATTTTTCGCAAAAATAGCGGATCCAAGACTTTTGCTATGACTCCCACGGAGCCATCACAGATTGTGTTCAGTACACACAAACACAATGATAATTTAGGGGATTCACTCCCATATTAAAATTTGGTTGTCACTCCTGCAACTTTACAGTGTGTACATGTCCTTGGAATGTTTTGACAGAGTCTTGACCTGTTCCTGTGTCGATATGTAGTCATCAATGAACGGCACTCCCTCATTGGGACCCTGGCCTCTCACGCATGTGATCCGAGCGACAGACATCTGGCTGGGCTTAATGGTGGACTTGGTCCCGTCACTGCGCAGTTCTGCCTCTTCCTGTTCAAGCACACGAAAGCAGTAAATATTTAGGGTAGGAAAAAATATTTTTCTAAAATGACCGAATATTAGTGTTTCCAACTGACCTGGTTGAGTGTGACAAACTCTGCGTCTAATCCAACAAGTTCCCCAGCCTGCGGCATCTCGCTCATCATTAGGGGGATGAAGGTGGCGTGACTCTTCCTCTGTTTCCGTGCCAAGGAGGCCTCCGTCAGCAGAACGCTGGCCTCAATGGGGTTCTTAACTATGAGGAAATGGCGTAGATACAGGAATAATTTAAATGATACAAAAACAAAACAGCTACAAAACAAATGCCACCAAAGCTACAACAATATACATGTGTATTATAAAGGTTTACAAGGAAACTTCATAACCTTTTTGTGCCAACATTAAAATATTTTTTGTAAGATTACACAATAGAACAGTTCAAAAGTTTTGGGGGAGGAAGATTTGTTTTAATGTTTTTGAAAGTGTCTTATTGTGTGATATTGTGAAATATAACAAATTAAAATAAATGTTTTCTATTTAAATATATTTTAAATTGTAATTTATCCCTGTGATGCAAAGCTGTATTTTCAGCATCATTACTCCAGTCTTCAGTGTCACATGATCCTTCGTAATTAATTCTAATATACTGATTTGCTGATCAATGTTGCAAACAGTTGAGCTGTTTAAATATTTTTTGAGGGTTCTTGTTTTTATCTTTCAGGATTCTTTGATTAATAGAAAGTTCAAAAGAACAGCATTTATTTAAAACAGAAATATTTGTAACATTATAAGTCTTTACTGTCACTTTTGATTGATTTAATGCATCCTTGCTATGTATAGTATACTAAGTGTATATTACAAATGTTACATTATTATAATAAAATCCTAGCAAAATGTGTGTGTGTGTGTTTTTTTTTTAGAGTGTGTGTGATAACTGATACACTTTTAAAGAGAGGATGTATTTAAAGTCAGATAAAGCATCACATACTTCGCAAATCATACTTGGCGTTGTAGTTCCTCTTGGTGTAGTAAAGTACAGCCGGAACCTTCCAGTTCGCATCAAACTGTGCTGATTCAGCCTTTTGAAGATAGATAGATTGAAGATGTCATAAAAAAGGTTTTACTGAGCTAATACATTACAGTGTATATGGGGTGTGTAAAGTGGAAATGACTGATGTTTGGTATTTTTACCTTGTCAATCGGCTCAATCAGAAAATCGTTGAACAGATACCACTGCTGGTGTGTTACTCCCTGAAAGCAAGACACAGAAATCTCAGTTCATGTCCAACATATCATGTCAAATATCTATAAGTGCTTAAAAGACTTTGCTCACTTCTTTCCTCTGATGGTAGGTCTCGCCCACTTTGATATGTGCCACCAGGTTTCCTCCGGTCCGAGCATCTTGGATGTGAGACACAGTGACGACCAAGTCATAGACAGAAGCCCCATCTGCCTCTGCACTTTCAGTCAGCTATAAGAACAAATAAGTCACAATTTGGTTGAGCAGAGTTTACTTTTAATAACCTCCAATGTCATCTGTCTGAGGACAATCCTTGATACGGAAATCCTTGAAATCCTTCATTTGTTGTAAAGAGTGAAAAGCTGTTCCTCACCTCCTCTCCCTCAGACAGGCTGCTGACCTCCAGGCCCTGAGACTTACTAATGCACATCTTCAGACTAAGAGGGATCCACACGTGCCTCATGTCCTCCGCTTGAGAGTCAAATGTCAAGCCCTCCGCACTGCACAGCTCTTCCCTGTACACAACATGTGCGCACGCACGCACACACACATAATTAGAATATATATGTATCAGGGTTAGAATGTGATCATTTATGTTTGGGCCTTTTTTTGGGGCCTGAAATCGCTGATACAACCTTTATTGAAATAAAGCATAAAAAAGCTGAAATAAAATATAAATATTAGTTGAAAAACTTAATCTAGGCAAATATAAAATTATAAATGTTGCACTGGCAAGTTTAAGTTGAAGCACTAAAATTATTAACTGGAAATAATTCAAATTAAATAGTATCATTTAAAAAATATATATTAAAATGCACATATTGAAATGACTAAAAATGTAACCAGAAATTCTCCAATCATCACACTTACTCTAAACACCATTCTGTCGGTAGAGGCTCTTTGGGTTTGTGAGGTTCAGCAGCCTCTTTCTTCAGGGCTTTGTTGAATGCATACTGTAAACAAAAAGAATATTAATACTAATATTGCTGAATGAATGGAAAATCAAGACATATCAATGTGACTAGAGTTTTTTACACCAAATATATACCGATCAGCTGAATGAACAGGCTGTTGCATTGCTAATGAGGATTTTTAACTCACGACGCAAGCGAATGTGTACAGAATTAGAGAACGTTAAAGGGAAGATTTATGGCTGTAAGTACATGACTATATATTCTGCCAATAGAAAGGGATATGGGTCTGACCTCAGTCTGTGCCTTCCAGAACTCTGCCTCTTTAGCACTGTTCACCTCACAGTTGATCACCAGAACATCAGGCAGACAGCGAATGTTCCTGGTCTGCACCTAAAAATAGATATGCATTTAGTATTTAGCCATACACTGGATGTACACTACCGTTCGGTAATATTTTTTAATGTTTTTTAAAGGAGTGTCTTATGCACACACATTCGACCAATAAAACAGTAAAACAGTAATAAAGTTACATTTTATTACAATTTAAAATAAACATATATTTTTTAATGTAATTTATTCCTGTGATGCCAAAGCTGATTTCTCATTTCTTCAATCTTCAGTGTCACACGATCCTTCAGAAGTCATTGTAATCATTCATCAAATTTTGTAAGAGAAAGAGGGAATGACTTACTGTTGGCTGGTATTTCTCACAGTTCTCACACCAGGCCTGTGTGCTCTGTTCCAGACAGATACTCTTCTTCAGGATGTCTGCGAAGTCATATTCCTCTATCGTCTTATCTGTCCACATCCAATTAAAAGAGCAATCCAATTATTTAATTAATTTCTAGAACAAGAAAAATCTAAATCAAACCACTTTCCACCAAACCTTTAAAAACTCTAGCAAAACATCTGTAATGCATGCATATAGATGTGTGAATGATGTGTGGGTTTGGTGGTTCTGACCCTGAGAGCTGTGCTCCGGGTAGTGCATGGTGAACAGCAGAGTCAGAGAAGAGCGAACCGTCTCCTTTCCACAGCGACACAAACTGCTGTTCTCCACTTCACAGCCAAACAACCGCCCAATCACAGACTCCCCTGTGGAACCCAGCGCACTGCCATGGACACAAAACACAAATTTTTTTCAGTTCTTGTGTAATCTGTTGCATTGAATTGATGGGGCTTGTGTTTCATGAATGATGCAGATCCACTGTGGAGTCCACACCTGCTGCTGGCTCCTCTGTACGCCTGTGGTCCTTCCTGCTCCAGTGTTTCCTGATGCAGCTGTGCGAGAATAAAACGGTTCCAGCTCTGGATGAGACGTCCGAGACGGGCTTTCCCTGTCTGCTCATCAGAGTCAGCCAGGATCAAACCCAAGGCCGATGCCTCGGGAATTGTCCGGAAAGCCCGGAGAAAATTACTG
The DNA here is from genome assembly GCF_016745375.1 of Pimephales promelas. The sequence continues at coordinate 8,332,739 of NW_024121654.1, forward strand.
GCCTGTGAAGGAAACAAACAAACAAATGCTCTGTGTATGTGCATATGCTATGCTTGACTGACAGGTCTGGTGGAATAGATCTCCAACCACAGATGGGGATGACTCGGAAGATCGTATACCTGGCAGGGGTCTCCTCTACTCAAGTCCAGCATGTGAAAAAGGAAGCCCAGCTCACAGGCAAGGCAGAACTCCTTCTGGCACAAGTGATTCTGTACCAGGCACCTGATTGGCTCCAGGAAGTACAGCACCTGTCACAGCACACACAGGGTTAACTATTAATAAAATTCTAGAGAGCTAATACATTCAAAGTGAAAGTTGTGCATTCGCAAAATTCCTTAGAGAGGACAAAAAAATCCCAAGGACTTTTTTACAGTAATCGGCATGTGACGTTTTGGGATTTTTTTTTTTTTTTGAGATTCAGCAGACAAACTTTAAACTGTATTTAAACTAAAATATTAAACATATAGTATATATAATATGTATGCATTTACTTTACTTTAAAATATGTATGTACTTGCATATTGATTATTATTTATCTTTAATTATTAATAAATATAATAATAATATTGCCGTAACAAGAGAGTGTGTTTGTATTTTCACCTGGATCATGCAGTTACAGTAAGCATTGGGTATGTGAGGCTCCAGACCAGCAAACAGGGTCCGGTTATAGTGCTTAAAATCAAAGTCTTCCAGTCCCAGTTTGGAATATTTAATGGTCACCTGACATAAGAACAAGTCATATTATCAGAACAGCCTTATCCCAGTGTTTCAGGTGTACTTAATAAACATGACAATCACTACGGATCCCACAATAGGGCATTGTGATTAATCATTCATATTTTATTATTCAACTGCAGCAAACTTTCTTTGACCTCAGTTCAGTTTTTGTTCTAAAAACAATATATATTACATCATCTCTTCTAAAAGGAATATGCAAATATTTGTAATTCAAAAAAATCACCAAGATCAATGGTTTATGCACAATAATGGCTCATCTCTACCTTCCTGTATTTCTTTGGAATCATGTAAAGATGTGGCTCCTCATCTCGACCAATAGGAGACTCCGGGACCTGATTATAGCTGTCATACTCAAGTTCTACGTCTTTTATCTTATAAGGAACCTGGGAAAAACAGAGATAAATTGTGTAAAGAAATTACCGGTTATACAGCATTACTGAACTGAAGTGATTGACACATAGTCAAATAACATACCAAAGACACTGGATCAGCTACATTACTTTAAGATATGACTTCACTCTTATAACATATGGAAAATGTTTGTCTTGACTAATTTTAATTGCTCAATAATTGTTTAGTAAGTAGTTTACACATTTCATGATGCTGAAATCATTGAAACATTTCAATTCAGCATTTTGCCATCTTTAGAATCAAGTTTGAAAAGAGCACATGCTTGCCTGGTTTCTGGGACGGGTTCTAGGATTGGGGGCATATCCAATAAAGCCCACAGTCTTCATAGTCCTAAGAATCTCTGCATCTACTGCAGGGGCTCGTCTGACACAGTGAAAAGAATAAACATCAACAAACCCCATTCAACTCTCATTTGTTGAGGAGGGAATTGATATGCATAAACTACATAAATAAAATTGGTATCAATAAAACTAAATGTGTGAGATACAAGATATTATTTTGCTCAAATTGAAAAATATCACAACAAATCCAGTTCTAGTATTTATGGTCATAACCTAGAATGAGACATACTGCAGGGGGCAGTATTACTCAATAACACTCGGATACAGGGGATGTGTGCAAAATACCATTCTACTGTATGACATTCTGCAAAAAATAGTATTCATATTGTGCACAGTATGCAAACTGAATGTGTGCATGGATAGATGACCTACTAAATATGCCAAAACATGCAGTATACAAATGATAAAATATTTTGAAATATTTATATATGCAATATCTTTGAAAAGTTTGGGGTCAGAAAGAAAGAAATACTTTTATTCTGTAAGGATGCATTAAATTGATTAAAAGTGACATTAAAGACATTTACAATATTTTCAAATAAATGTTGGTCAGAATCATGCCAAATTATGCATGTTTGCCACAAAAAGTGGTACAACTGTTGCCATTGTCAAAAATCTTTCTTAAAGGGATACTCCACTTTTTTTGGAAATAGGCTCATTTTGCAACTCATTTGAGTTAAAACAGTTGAATTTCACCGTTTTTGAATCCATTCAGCCGATTTTCTGATATTTAGAAGAATATCAGTAACCAGACAGTTTCTGGTCCCATTGACTTCCATAGTATATTTTTTTCCTACTATGGAAGTCAATGAGATTCTTCTAAATATCAGAAAATCGGCTAAATGGATTAGAAAATGGCAAAATTCAACTGTTTAACTCTGGGGGAGTTGTAAAATGAGCCTATTTCCAAAAAAAAAGTGGAGTATCCCTTTAAGCACCAAATCAGTATTTTGGAATGATTTCTGAAGGATCATGTGACACTGAAGACTACAGTAATAATACTGAAAATCTTTGCCATTACAGGAATAAATATATATTTTTTAAATGTATTAAAATAGAAAACCATTATTTAAATTGTAATACTGAAATCAACATTTTTACTGTATATTGATCAAATAAATGCAGCCTTGGTGAGCATAAGCATGTATAAGGCAGAATGAGGCTCAGTCATACCTGGGGCTGGGCGTGATAAGGGAGGCTGGCCAATCAGAGAGCAGGGGCTCTGTGCTGGTAAGGGGCATTGGCAGAAGGCACAGAGGCATGAGCTCATGGTTCCAATCCAGCTGGGGCAAGGAATCCACCAGGCAGGGCAGAGCTAACTCCGTCTCTCTGGAGTAACTGTTGAAGGACACCTCTGGGGCGCTGGACCACAGGTGCACACCGCCACCAGAGTCCCCAAAGGAGAGCGCCTGTTTGCTGGATGACACATCAAAGCTCATCAGCAGCTGCCCCACTGTGTTGACGTGGAAGATATCAGCCAGACTGGCCAGGCCGGTGGGCTCGCAGAACTGACACTGACCTACAACGACACACACACCAGGATCTCAGTGGCAAATAATAAGCAATAATATTTTTGTATAATATTTGAATGTATTTTTTATTTTATTTTAATACCATTATTACAAAACTCTGTTGTAAACAGGTATCTTCAGTCATACATCGTCTTATGAACAATAGTGAGTAAATAGACTAATACATCACAGTAAAGGTTACAGGTTTATTTCGAATCGAATTTAATGGAAAAATGGCTTGCCGTTTAGTGGAGTCAATTGTAAACTCAGTAAGAATCCTGAATGATTAATTGGTGACTAGGTGACTTATGATTCTCACAAATCAGTGAGTCTAATTGAAACCTGATTCAAAACCAAAAGGGTTTTTTGTGTAAATCTTTTTGACAAAGATGAAAAAGAACCTGTTTGTAAGAGAAAGATTAAGAGCCATCCCCATACAGCATAGAATCAATACATTTTAAGTCACTAAAAAAAAATAAACGGTTGTCAACAGCTAAATTGCTTGCCATCAGATTCTGTTCCTCCCATGATTCTCATACAAAAAGGTTCTATTTATCAAACTGATGCTGATTAAGATTCATCACATGATCTATATGCACAGTATGTGAGAGAGTAATAAGTACAAGACTGTTATCAATTACCATATTTTTGTAAAGAAGACATTTTATTTTTTTCTACAATCTATTAATTACAAACCAATTATTTTTTTAATTAAATATTTTAATTGAATAAAAATATATAGTTCATATAGAACTTCTCCCAAATAAATGTTAATTTATCACAATTTTCTTCTGCACATTTGCGACCTGTCTGGAGCCCTGTAAGGGCAAATAAGTCGTGCACCAAGTTTAAAAATACTCACATATTGTCATTATGTTTAACCTCTGTGAAATCTTTAAAAACTCTTTCTCTTTTCTCTTACAACTTTTTTCCTTTTTGTTCTGATTTCAACCAAACCCCAAATGCTAAAAATCAAACTACAGCCAATATTTTGTTCTTTTTCAAAAAAAATAAAATAAAAATTTCTCTTTCTTGAAAATACAATATATTATGCTGAGTGAGAATGTCTTCAAGTCAAGGACATTGCAATGCATGTCTGAGACACTGTTGAGCTTCTTCAGCAGAATTAGTTCATGTGACCGACCAAAAGTCCCACAGTTCTTCAACAGATCATGGACACTTAATGTTCTCTTTTTAGTGGTAATAGTTAGGTAAATACCAGGACTAGCACTTCTGAAACACACACATGCATCATACCTGTTTGTGAAATGATAGCCAGACGGGAGGTGTATGTGGGGATAAAGCGGAGAAAAACGGGGTCCACATGGACCTGCAGTGGGCTGATGGCCCTCATCATGCGTAGGTCATACACCATGAGGAACCGGTCACATGACAGTCCATTCAGGCCACGGCTCGAGAAACCACATGCCGCTAACAGGTTACCATGTACGTCGAAATCTGACAGGCTTCCGGAGAACGCGTCAAACTCATACTCCATTTTAAATGTACGTACATCACGCAGAGACACCTGTGACAAACAATTCAGAAATGACAATGGGGAGATTAATTTAACAATGATTACTATATATTTTTACCATATACTTTAGAGATTAAGGTAATGCTTATTGATGAGATGAATGCATTCAACAATAATGGTTGGAGTAATCGTTCATTATCAATAAATCTACGCCAGAAACAAATGAAATTTATTTGCAGCAGTAAGATTTTAGGTTAGTCACTGTGATGGATTTTCTATCCTCAAACCTAACTATTTTAGATTTGTCTCCCTGAGACTGACTATTCTAGTATAACCTATACGCTAGCGTGTCTAAATTACGTTAGCTACGTTCACACATCAGCGAGTCTCCAGTCGACTACAGCGTCCGCTCCCTCTACTATACTTGCGCAACTTTAATGACAGACAGACTTGAGTAATTATCCTTTAAATGTTCTTTATTACAGCCAGAAGTCTCTCGAGCAGTCTCAGAGAATCTCCCAAAAAGAAGCAATAAGCATGGCCGGTGGATCTCGGACAAATCCCATTGAGAATCCCCCGAGTAAACACAAATCCAACAGTTTTATCGAATAAGGAGGTAACCAACCTTACTTAATTTGATTGGTTCTTTGTTGACAAGCCCTTCGGTTACTAGGTAACCAAACTCTGTTTTTAGTTTCGAGTTTAGACACCTGTCTAGTTTCATTTCCCAAATTATGCTATTTATACACACACACACTCATGGGTTTTCACACATGCATTCATCCAAAGTACAAAACGTTTTAGTACATTGTTTCAGAGTGTTAGCATGTCTAATAAGGTCAAATGTTAAAACATGGTCAGCCCAACATTCAGCCTAAAATTTCCACGACATCACCTTTGAGTTTTTTGCTGTATACAAATATGTATTTCATTCATAAAACTGCATGGATAAAAAAAAGAATCTTACAAGAATTTGTAGAAGAATGTTGTTTAAAATACTATATTTAAACAAATGTTGGCAAATGACATGAGCTGTAGTTGCTAACAAAATAAATATTTTCATTGAACTGCAATGTGATCATATAAACTGTTGTGGTGAGACAGATCGATCCATGCGCATAAAGCTCTTCCACTTAATTTTGTAGACAAGCTGAAAATTCCAACTACCAAATAGTCTGAGCTGATCTGCATGTGAGAAATTTAGGAATGTATGAATGAACAAAAAGAAAAAGCCCTATGTATTCTACCCGTGCTTGTAGCTAAAGTGTAGGCAGCACGTTCCCACACGAGATAACAGCAAAACTTTTCACACACCACATCCCTCTATTTCTGTGGGAAAAGCAAAAGGAGGAAACAGTGTGTTCCACATCCATTTTCGTTTAACTCCTTCACTCACCTTGCCAGATGTGTGACCGCAAAAAAAGAAGCGATTGGACTGTCTCATGATGGCGACTCCGGGCACTTCAACAGTAAACTAGAAGATATGAAATGAACACTTTAGAAAAAGATCTCTGAAACATCCCATTTTAAATGTTGTAAAATGAGTCTTGAAAACATTCATAGATGCATTAATCTAAAAAAAGAATTTTAAACATAATATACAAATTAATACAAACTGAAAATAATGAAATGAATGCCATTAAAAATAAATATGAATTAAAAAATGCAAATATATATATATATATATATATAAAAACACGAAAACAATAAACATTAACAAAGTTATAAACAAAGCTGAACTATAAAATGTTAACATTTATTTTTATCATTATTTCTAAAAGAAACAAAGAAAATATGCTATCTAGATATTTTAATTGTTTAATGATCAATAAAAAAAATCAGTCAAATATACAAAATATTTATATGCATTTTTATAAAAATGAAAAGTTTATTTTAAACAGTTTATTAATAAATTCTTTATAAAAATAGGTAGAGCTAGAAAAGTATTACTGAAGTGGTATTGTATCATCTTACTTTTTGTGTTTCCTGTACTGTGGTGAGGTCAAGTTCTACCACGTAGTTCTGCAGACCCCCCATTAACAATGTGTTATTATCGTTCAGAATCAAACTGTGCATGTCGGCACCCTCCTCCATTCTGAAAACAAAATGAATGAATGAACACCTGCACATAGGCATAACACAAGAAAATAAAACCATTTTTTACAGTATTCACAGTATCTTCTGTATGATCTGTTCTGTTACAAATCACACCAGTGCTTGTCTGGACACGTAAATGTAGTATATATGTAGGTGTGCAACTCACGGATAATCAAACATAATAAGACCTCCTCGCGTGAGGCATTTGAGGTTGTTTTTGGTCAGAAACAGCACCCCTGTGTCCATACTCTGGATGTGGCGAATGTCATCAGTCATGTGCACCTGGAAAGAGGAGTAGCGGCCCATTGTCGGACCAAAGAAGGAACTTGCATGTCCCTGTTATGAAAGAGAGGAAAGAACAATCGCACACACACCCAAGTCAGTAATGCGGCTCAGGCTAGTGAATAAAATGACATCATCTAATTGTGGAAGTACATCAGAGATACTGCATTTGATCACTGTCCAAACCACAGCTGAATTTTTGGAGTGAGATTAAACTTTAACCTTAAATCTCCCAAATTCAATAGAAATATTCATCCATTCATGCAGAATTTTTGGTGAAAACACTTTCTATGTTGTCTCAATTATAGCTTGGTGTTTTTTCAGTAAATGACATAAATGCAGTAATAATGCGTCACTTCACCCGGTGGTTCCCCATCCACAGGAGCTCCTCCTGCAGGTCGAAATGTGTGGCCGTCACGGGGATCCCGACCTCAGCAGCCACGCTGTGCAGCTCCGAGTACATGCCCTCCACTATGTGCACGGAGTCGGACACTGGCACGGCCAACGCATCGGGGTCGAGCTCCACGCCCTGCATCAGCGCGGGGTCGAGCCGCGGGTCCAGGGAAGAGTCCAGACCGGGCTCCAGGTTGCCGTGCAGGCCAGGCGCGTATTCGCCCAAGCCCGGGTCCAGACCCTCGAAGTTCATCATGGGGATGGTGATGCTGGGTTAGAGGGACAGCAAAATTAGGTCAAGGGTGCCTTTTGTGTCCTTTATGAATAAATATGACTTTAAATCTTTTTTTTCCTGTGTTATTAAAGGTTTTGTTCTTAATACATCAACAAAAAATCCTTTAACTTTTTATTTAACTTTCATCCTCCTCCTTAATTAAATGGCTTTATGGTTTCCCAGCTCTGTGTTTCCAATTTTTTTTTAAAATCTAGAATGATAAAATCCCCCCCCCCCTATCTCCCGATATCCCCCGATATAATATATCTCATATTATATCTTATTATCTTATATATATATATATATACACATTTTACTAATTTATTTAATATTTTGCTCAAATTGACGTTAAATTAATTTTTAGTTAGTGTCATGAAATTGATCAGGCTAGTAATAGCTGAAATAAAATCTATACATATTTTAAAAATGTATAAGAAATTTACATTAATTTAGCAGACACTTTTATCCAGTGAATTACAAATGAGAACAATTAAAGCAGTTAAACAATAAGACAACAATATGCAAGTGCGATGATCCTTCCCAGTCTAACACAGTACATGGTGCTTTTTTTAAAATAAATAAATCGATGTAGAATAGAAAAGAAAGTGTTAGTTTTAATGGATCAAGTGTTGCCGAAAAAGATGCGTCTTAAGCAGTTCCTTGAAATGGCTACAGATTTAGCAGTTCTGGTTGAGTTAGGCAGATCATTCCACCAGCAGAGAACAGTCAAGGTAAAGGTCAGAGAAAGAGATTTTGTGCCTCTTTGAGATGGCACCACAAGCCGATATTCACTTGCAAAGCGCAATTTTCTGAATGGCACATTAGTCTGAAGTAATGAGTTTAGGTAAAAGGGAGCAGAGCCAGTGGTTGCTCTGTAGGCAAACGTCAGTGACTTGAGTTTGATGACAGCGGCAACTGGCAACCAGTTCAATTTTGTGAGGAGAGGAGTGACGTGTGCTCTCTTCAGCTCATTAAAGACAAATCTGCTGCAGCATTTTACAGTGCAAGCTGGAAGACCACCCAGGAGAGCATTTCAATAGTCCAGTCTGGATAGAACAATTGCTTGGACAAGGAGTTGTGTAGGTGGGCCTGATCCTCCTAATGTTGTATGAGGCATATCTGCAGGACAATGGCAGTTCTAGCGATGTGGTCTGTGAAGTTCAATTGATCAATCACAACTCCTTGGCTGATGTTGATGGAGTTATGGATGACGAGCCTAGCTGAATGGAGAAGTTGTGGTGTAGTGTAACTTGTGTAGGCAGGCTGACAGCCTGTTCAGAATGGAAAGGCACCCTTTTAGATAGTGGACCCAGTTGTGGAGACTTAACTTATGTGCTTCTTTTAAAAACCTACAGTGAGCTGCCTACCTAGACAGCATTTTTGAGCACCATGAGTTCAATAAACGCATTCCAATTCCGAGTGAATCGCCTAGTATTACACTCATTACCGCTATCTAGGTAGAGAGCTCTGTAGGGTTAGAATCACAACAGAGTAAGTTACTGTTGGACTCTACATAAATAAAAGCGGCGCTATTTTACCTTGTGCGACAGTTTTTCGGTTTCCTACCGCAGTACAAACAAGAAAAATGTTATATGCAAATCTTTTTTAAATTGGGCGTGCGTTAATACATCTGAATTAAAGAGCAACGACGTTATTTGTTTTCTTTGCGTGGAACGTCTGACATCTAACGTTACACTCACGATTTCAAATAGCGAAAAGTCCTTTTGACAACGTAACAGGAATGGCCTTAAAATGTGTAATTTGAACATTTAACAGGATAAATCATACCTTTAGACTACAGTTATCCTCGGATCCATACACACTAGTCCCTTCATTCAAAACAAAAACAAGCACGCACTTCCGGGTGAGATATTCTTCTTCTTCTTCTTTGCTTCTAATGGCGGTTGGTGACCAGCTTTTGGTGCATTATCGCCACCTTTTGCTCCGGAGTGTGAATCAGACAAGAGGTTTACAATCTAGTTTCCACACAAACGTAGATTAAAAAAAAATAAAAAATAAAAAAACTTATAACACACACACATTCATTCATTTCACAACACAACACACTTTCCATATCCCAGTTTATCCTCATAATCTCTTAAACAAACCAGTTTATCTTAAGAAAGTAAACAATATTCTAACCTGTGCTGTCACCTATATTCAACACACCTTTTAATGTTAATTCCCGAACTCTTAATTCCCTCAAATTATTCCTCATTATCTCTCTCATTATCTTATCCTAAAAAGATGTGCTGCACTGACTCCTCTTCCTGACACCATCACACACGTCTCATGTTTCCTATCATTTTCAGTGATTTGTTTAGAACGGATCCTCCTAACAAATCTTCTATTTTAATGTTCTTCTATTAATTCCTTTAGCAAGTATTCACCATACTGTCACTCCTGTCTTAGGTTTCTTAGAATATATATATATATATATGAATTTATTATAATCTTTATTTATACTTGAATACCTTTACCAAATCTTTTGATCTTTTTCTTTCCTTTTTAACTCTAATGCCAGTCAATATCTGGCCAAACCATGGAGCCACCATTACACAACTGCTGGGCTCGTCTTCATATCAAATACTCCTAATTCTTTTGTTCGGGTGAGATCGAACCTCATACGGGATATGAACGGTGGCTAAAATGAATATTATTTTGTCTATCTGCCTGAAATAAGTTTTAATTCTGAAAAAAAAGAAAAAAAAATAGAAAATATTCCACTATAGAAAAGTTTAGAAAAATATTTCAATTATTATTCTCTCTCTCTCTGTTTTTTTTCCCCCAGTAGACTCAATAGATTTATTTCAAGGCTTTTGTTGATACAATTATATATATATATATATATATATATATATATATATATATATATATATATATATATATATATAAACAGGACATCTTCTAAAAAACTTGACATCTAACATCAAATACTATGATGTTCGTTAGTAGAGGTATATTCAGGACAGAAGACATTCTGTGCACGCTTTAGGCTTGGTTTGCGGACATAGTCTCACTTCCTCCGATAACCTAATAGAAAACTCTCAAAAGGGGGAACTATGTCATTCAGGGTTCTAAGAACAGTGAGTGGTTATAGGTTTACAGCTTGGAAGTTCTATCTAAACGGGAGAATTGTGTTGCTCCATCAAAATGCAGATGAAAGGGCGAAACATTTGTGAATGGGAAGATCTGCAGAAGAGATCTACCACCTCAAATTCTCACGAATGTCTTATGTGCTTGAGGTGGAAGAAAATTCCTGTAACTTTTTAATACTGACTTCTAAGTTAATGGCAATGCAATCCTGTATTTTAACAGCAATATGGAGGTGCACTCCAAAACTACCTTGGTTCAGAAGCATGTGAGAAATTCAGGAGAAGCTACTGACAAGTTTGTTATTTGTTTGTTACGTTGTTATGAACCATTCAGCATTGCATTGGGTGCATTGCATTTACAAATTATTACATCATCACACTTCCCGTAATGCTTTTGTAATGGCCCTCTTTTTAGTACATCACAGGTGTGCTTATCTACCGATATGGACATTCTTTGCATTTGACATTAAAAAGGAAGCCGCTGACTAATACTATTTGTAAGAATATCAATCAGATGTCAAGTTTTTAAGAAAATTCCACAAACTCACGGCACTATGCTGGGGAAAAGAATGTGTCAGAGAAATAAAAATTATAGCTATATATATATATATATATATATATATATATATTCATTTTAATATATACTGTAGTTATATAGAAAAATAATCAAAGAACTGATTGCCCCAATGTGTAATGTATAATGTGATAAATTGATAAATAATTCCTGCTCCAATGGAAGCTAACACCACGTGCAAACTGGACTGTCTGTTTATGGCTGTATTTGAAGCCTTAAATTAAAGCATCAAGGCACGTCCGAATTTAATGTTAGCTTCACTTCCTGTCTCCTGAGATACCTTCGATCATCTGATCAATTTTTGAAGGCAGCATAGATGTCTTTCACCTGCATTTACCGCATTCTGGTAAAAATATAAATGGGACACGGTGATGGCAATGCTTTCGTAGCTTTTTAGCCTACCTCACACATTTCGTATTCTCCAAGAAACTTGCCCTTGCTCGCAAAAATGTCTGCGTTCCCCGCAAATAATTAAATACTAAATATTAAATAAAAATAAAATAGTCTTTGCGAACTAACGCAACGTTTCTTGGGAAACGCAAAGTTTTTGCTGAGAAGTCATACATTTTGCGAGGGATTGCAAAAGTTGTGACAAAACTGCATCACAATCATGCTTTGGTAGCCTAAATCGTAACGTTTTTTTTTTTTTTTTAATTTATTTTATTTTACTCACAATTGAAATTTAGTAGCCTATAGGCTTTAAATGTAGGCCTAGTAGGCTAATTCGTAGGTAGTAGCGAATTATGATGCCATATACATTTTTATGTCATAGGAAACTTTTTAATCTCAGAATTAGCCTATGAGAATGTCATAATTATGACTCGATATGTCAAAATATCGATTTTTGTAATCTAATAGACTTATTTCATAGGCTAATTACGATTCACTAGCATTTTTTTTCCTTCCATAATAATGGAAACCAGGCAATTAAGTTATATTTTAATAACTTAATAATAATCATAATACGTTTTCTCGAGCATTATGTTGAGCATCTTGGAGACTGTTTTTGAGGAACAATATTTTTAATGAAAGCGAAACTTGAAGACTTAATTAGGACTAGTCCCTACCTGTGATATCGCGGGGGAAATCCTGTGGCGATGACTCATACATCATCATAAAGAGGTAGGCCGTCATAAAAGGAGCACTGCTGTCAATGTCACTACAATAGATTTGCTTCCAATCATTCCAGAAGAAAGGACTGCACAAGACATTTACTATGAATCTACCATTATTCGTGGCGTGTCTAGTTTGCTTTTGGCTTGAGGTAATAGGCGCCCCGGCGCGCGCAAATGATGTGAAGTCTGAAGCGCTGTCTATGAAACTCAATGACATGGCGAGAGATTTATATCTGCAGGTAAGGATACTTTTAAGAAAAATGTATATTATATTTTTTTCTTAATTTCTAAATTCAATCTTTATTGTTTCAGAAACCCTTCTTATGTTGTTGATTATAATAAAGCAATTTTATGCTCTGTGCAGGTTGAGTCACCTAAAATTGCAAGTATCATTGATGATGCTCCAGTGTCTATACGACCAATTGACGCATGTGATCCGTGGACACTTCAAAACAAAAAAGAGGTAAAAGGATAGTTTAGATGCATTCTTATTGGTCTATAGATGATTCCATAGGCTAGTAGATCATATGTTTTACACTGCACTCTCAGAAAAAAGTTACAAAAGCTGTCACTGGGGCAGTAGCCTACTCTTTCAAAAGGAACACATTTTGAGTAACTTAAAGGTACATATTGGTACCAAATATTTGTACCTAAAGGGTACCTCTTTTGTATAATTTGTCCTGGGAGTGTGCTTTATACAAAAATGTTGTCAAATGTTGTAATTTGTCCCTGTCTTTTGCTTTTCAGACTTGCCTTTCACGAATTATTATGGCTCTGAAAAACTACACCAGAATTTTCCACAAAGATGGTGTGTTTAAGAATTCAGCTTGCGATATTTGGAGAGAGCAGGCCAACAAAATCTCTCATGTTACCAGAGACATCCTGCGGGTACTTAAGGTATGTGTGTTTTTATTCAAAATCTTAGTGCACGCACACTTCCTTCTGATGTAATACACACCTGCCACGTTTTCATAGAACGAGAGGTAAAACATTTTTTCCCCCCACATCCTTATCTGTTATCCTCCTGGAAAGTTTTGTATGTAAATGACTTTATCAAATGCTCTTTTAATTTCATTATTGTCTTGTTTGATGACCAGGAACCAGTGGTCGATGCTCCTTTGACTTCAGTTGAATGGTATGACAACACTCTATGCCGGGACAGTGTGGAAAGACTCTACTCCTTCTCCATCATATCTGCACGCGTCTTCTCTTTTCTGGCATCCCCAGTTGCTCCTACGGTGGAGATGAAACAGTGTTAGATTGAGAGAAAAGATAATATGTTAGTAGTGATCATGTTGATCAAAATGTTCAGCTTTTGCTGTTTCCACGAAGGTTCTCCTGTGTTATAATAACACGGATTTAATAACAACTCAAAGTTGCATTAACATTAAGAATTCATGTGTGACATGATTCGATATATTTATAGAACTATTTATTGTGTTCTTATTTATTTCTGTATTTATTGTACCGATAAGGTGTCTAATTTAATAAATATATGAACAAGTATTTCAGAACTCTGTATTCATAAGTTGTCTTCATTGTTGTGTGCATGTTGTTCTTTTGGGGAACAAAGAAATTCATTGAAGAACTACAGTAACATGTAGCTAATTACTTTTACTAGCACTAGAACTCTAACCAACAAGGAAATGACAGAGTCGGCGCTGTCAAATTTCCCAGTCTGAAGTCAACAGCTCTCTGTAAAAGGAGAGGGAAGATGTGATTTCCATAAACATTCATGCTACTCTTTATGGTGGCAGTAAGCTTCCTGCAAAATATGTCCTTAACTTAGATGCTGTCACCACTCAGCTCTCTCTGGAACGTGTGTATTGTCCCACAAAGGATGATGTCATAGTTACAAAAGAGAACTTGGTTTACCAACAAACACACAAGGCAATCAAAGACAGAGGTCACATTATTGACTTTTTCCAGATAATTGATGTTATTTTTTTGACAGGAAGCACACAAGAGGCAATAAACAATAGTCTACATTAAAATAATAATTACAAAAATAATAGAGTGCAAGCATCATCATCAGAATTTTTTTTTTGACACTACACTTTTAAATTAATTAACTGTACGGTCATATCATACGGTCTTATTATTATGGCTAACGTGACATTTTCACAGAAGAGGAAGTAGGACTATTGCCAATACCAGAGAATCTAAAACTCTCTGATTTTTAAATTAATTTCGCAAATGTACCTACAACAACAATAGCTGACTTGTTGAAACTTATAAAACACACTAGCTTTACAACAAACTATGCATTTTGAAGATAAATATGCTATAATATACAAATAAAGCAATATAAACTATAATATAGATTATTACAATTTTATTTCAATAAACGTATAGAATGATAAATTACAATAACTGAAAATAAAATAATTAATTACATTCGCAAGCTGACGGAGACAAATCCAGTATAGCCTACTCAATAAAACGAAAAAGAAACTGCGACACACATACAAATAAAATATTTAAATAAATAAACAAATTAAATAAAATATCCATTATGTTAATGAGACAGTAGGTCAGTCAGAGGGCGGAAAGAGGCTGTGTTTCAAATCTAGTGTGCTACTTAGTCATCGCACACACGCGCGTAGGATGCTGTCTACGTAGGCAGCTCGCTGGGTTTTGAAACCTAGCCGCAGACGCTCTATTTCCTGGTTACTTCGCAAGGTGGGTGGCTCTCATGTGACAACATTAGCTCTTTATTTACAAAACTTTAATGTACTTTAACTTGTATTTTGTGCTGTGTTCATTAATCTTTACTTCATACCTTACTATTGTTCATGGCGGGTTTTCTTCAGCTTTTATCAGCAGCAGCAATTGTACTACTATTGAATCCATTAGCTGGATAGCTAACAACAGTGTTCAGATGTTATCATCATGAATGTTGTACATACTACGCATTAAGACCCCGAAAAGTACACACTAGTCCGTGGTATATATACACACCATAAATAAACCGCAAACAGGTTTATCGTCGGGGAAGTTATTGTAATGATAATCGTAATTCATTGTAAAGAGTGTGTACCCAGGTAAAGGGCATCCTTATTTGTTTTTAATGGCTTCGGATGTTTGCGTGAAGCATATCACGGCTGTTGTTTTTCTGCAGGATGAATGTGGGCGTTGCTCACAGCGAGGTGAACCCAAACACACGGGTGATGAACAGCCGGGGGATCTGGCTGGCCTACCTGCTGCTCACCACTGCCCTGCATGTAGTCTTACTCAGCATACCTTTCCTCAGTGTGCCTGTGGTGTGGACGCTCACCAATGTCATACACAACCTGGTCTGTTTGGAATAATTTTTTTTTTTAAATAAAGTCTCTTATCGTCACGTAACCAAGTGCATTTGCCTAATAAAAATTAAAATAAAATTTAAAAAATGTAAAGTGTTACGTATTCCTATGGTCTTCAGTATCACATTATCTCTCAGAATTTCACAATATTACAGTTTTTTTACTGTATTTTTGATCAAGTATGCAGCCTTCGTGAGCAATCAAAAATCAGTTAATTTGGTTGAATTTATAAAGCCAATTCATGGGAATTATTTAGAAGTTGTATTCTAAGTTTAGTGGTCTGTTGTTAATGCAATTCTCTCCCATTTAGGTGATGTATCTGTTTTTGCACACCGTCAAAGGCACACCGTTTGAGACGCCAGACCAAGGCAAAGCACGTTTGCTCACTCACTGGGAACAGATGGACTATGGCATCCAGTTCACAGCATCAAGGAAGTTCCTTACCATCTCACCCATTGTATTGTGAGTGATATTCATAATACATAAATTATATTTTAATGTATATTCAAATAGGAAATCATTGTTTTAAAATGTATTAATATTTCACAATATTACTGTTTTTTTCTGTATTTTTGATCAAATAAATGCAGCCTTGATTAGAGACTTCTTTTAAAAAACTTGAAAAATACTAATGATTCCAAACTTTGACTGGTACTGTATACAGACACACATGCACTTCTTAGCCAAAACAAGGTCACAGACTCTAATATTTTGTTAGGCCACAAATATGTATACAGGGGTTGGACAATGAAACTATAACACTGGCCAAAATAGTGTTGGAGAATTCACACCTGTATATGTGCAGCCTGGTCGAACAGAGTGTGAAGGTTGAATTAGCTGAGAAATAGCAAAGTTGTACATAAACCATTATATATCATCGACACATTTAACTATCATATCTACAATAATTGTTGTTTTGTTTTCATAGGTACATCTTGGCCAGCTTCTACACTAAATATGACACCACCCACTTCCTAGTCAACACAGGCTCGCTACTAAGCGTCCTACTTCCTAAGTTGCCTCAGTTTCATGGAGTTCGTCTATTCGGTATAAATAAATACTGATATGACACTGCAGCCCGCTCATGGAGGGGACGTAGCATCATGGAGATGAGATGACTGACGTTCCTTTATTCTCCATATGATGCTTCCTTGGTCCAAAGCCGTAGGGACTTAAGGAACCAAAACTGCACTGGACTCGAGTACATTATTTAAAAAAAACAAAAAAGGCCTTCCATGCTCAGGTTTACTCAATCTGTGTTTTTTTTTATCCAATCTTATGTCTGTAATTTCTTTTCATCATATAAAACTTTCTAGATTCGTCAAGTTTAAGGAAGATTTGACTACATTGCAACAGTCAATGTGCCAATTACTATTCGCCTATATTAATTATGTTAAGGTTACCCTTGCATAATCCCACAACAAGCTCTGCCACTGTGGAATCAAAACATGATAGTGCTGAATTATAATATTCAGATTGTTTTTTGTCAGTGTTCTAGTATATAACATGGGAACTGCAGTTATGTTAGAATTAATAGGAAAACACGTTTTGAGGTCAATCCAAACTGTTGCTCCATTTATCATTTCATTTTTTCCAAAAATGCAAAACAAAGATCTGTGATAATGTGTGATTGTGCAAAATCTGGTTTCTCTTGAAGTGTTTTTCTTAAAGTTCATTGCTTAGTTTTTTTTCTGATTATATTAGATTTTCTGTATTTATTTATTTCACCATATCATGAAACATTCCAATTTGAAGTAAAATGCCAAGGTAAACACACATTATTATTATTATTATATATATGTGTCTGCATGGATCATGTTTGTTCACAATACAAAAGTGACAGTATGCAGATTGGGGAACAAAAGGCTGAGACCACATTGAAAATAAAGGATTCAAATTCTAATTTAAAGCTGGAAATAATCTGAACGTTTTAGATTTTTTTTGTCAATTTACAACAAAAAAACAATAGAATATAAAATGAATAAGAAATACATTACATTTTCCAAAATATGTACAGCTGGTCAGATGCTGCAATACGCATTTTGGATCATTTTCAATATTTTCAATTTCACAAGCTTACAGAGCTACATTGAGTACTACTGATGTCATTTGGTTGCACTGGTATAATTAAAATGATTTGCACAAGATAACGTATCAGTCATAAACTCATTTATTATGGACTAATATATACAAAGTCTCAGTGGACGGATGAGATCAACCAGCCACATACATTGATCTATACTCAAGGAAATAACATTTACAGTTGCATTGGTGCCTGTATATGGCCCTCACTGCTTAGCCACAGTCGTGTATTCAACATTGGCCTATGAAAAGCATGTAAAGATCACAACTTAAGTCTGATGCTCAGCCGTGCCAGTGAAGTTGCATCATTATTGTGAGGAGGATGCATGCAAATTTTCTGAAGCAGTCATAATACTAAATGATCAATCTAGCCACATGCAGATAAACGTGGGAATCCTCTCTTCTGACCTGTTGGGTAACAACAAACCACACATGTGAACAGGGAAAAAATGGTGGTGCGCATCAGACGCAACACGAGGAAGCTCAACAAGTTCAACACTGTGGATCTGTGTCAGTCCGTGCATTTGGATAAGTTGTGAAGGTTTAGCGGGGGAAATCCGCGAGTTTTACATGTCACACACCTACACGCGGCACGGGGCAAGCCCGAGTGCGATGAGCCGATAGTTATTCGGGAATCCCCACCTACAGGCTCAGGTGTCTCCCAAACGCTAGGATACTGCATTTCAGGGAAAAGGTAGTAGGAGGGGAATAGTGTCCTCGGCCCACCTGTACCACCGATTTGCCTAGCGTATGTACACGTTGTGTCTGTTTACCACGAAAGCACATGCAAATCAGCTTCTGGCTCATTGCTCTAGAATACTGAGGAATCCTGTGCTGGTGACACGCGACACGCACGCGGCACGGGGAGCACCCCGGATGATGTCGCCGCTGGAATGCAAACAGCGTGACCTGGAGAGGAAGAACAAGGAAGGGTGTATTATCTCTTGCGCTCAGCTTTAGATTTTTGCCTTTTCTAAATCGGTGGGATTCCTGTGAGGTGCTGCCTGTGACAATGCTTCTGCTGTTTACCGCAATTCTGCTTTCTTCGTGTTCCTGTTTTAAAACTTGTTCTAAGAAAGGCCTGCACTGATCGATGAAGGTCAGCCAAAACCACAGCATTTGTATATAGAAGACCCAGAGGTGATCAGCCGTAAATCTGTGGTAAACATCGGTGCTGTGGAGTGACTGTATTTTGGAGGATGTAGAAGTGAGTCAGCGATAATAATTAAAAACAAGACAGAAGAAAAGTGAAAATGAGTTCGCTGAAATGAGAGGGGAAATGATTTTGCTGGACACCTTTTTTGAGAGGTTTGTTTGTTGCAGAGAAAACTGTTTTCAACATGCATAAAAAATAGTGTTTGTGAAGCCCCTAAAGTGACATGGTGATTAAAGAGCAAAGAGATGGGAGGAAAATTATGTTACGTTCAAAAAAATAAAAAAATAAATAAAATATTTGCAAAAGCATTAAAACATCTGGTCCCACTTTATATTAAATATTACGTAGCCTTATGTACGTTTTCAATCTTAGTTTTTTTTTACATTTTTTTTATTTTATATTTTTTTATTGAATTTTAACAATAACAAAACATTTTACATAGAGTAAACATATAACCATACATGTTAGGGGTAGAGAAGAAAAAAAAGAAAGAAAATAAATAAATAAATAAATAAATAATAGTTTTCAATCTTAGGTGCATGCCAGGAGACCATAAAAGTCCTCTTGTAAGGGACTTTTATAAACACCCAATTTGTTTATACACTGAAAAATTATACAATTTCCAAAGATTTACTTTATTATATATTTTCTTATACTCACTATACTGTTAAATGTATTATTTATTTGGTTTTCATTTATTTCATGTGACTCAATCTATTTAAAATAAAATAAAAACATGATTAAAAAACAAAATGTAAATATTAGTTATTAATCTCTTAACCTTTTATTGATTTACTTATTTATACCTCCTAGCATTTACTAATTAATTGATTTAATTATTATTTATTTCTTAATCTTGTTTTTTCTCTACGTTTTTCCCATTTACATTTAACCCACTCTTAAACCTAACCATACTGCAAAACCTGTCCCTATAACCTTAATCCCAACTCAAAAGCAGCACAAGTCAAGTGTTTTACAATAGAAACATAAACAGAAAATAAGTACTCTGTACCAAACAATCTTTTAATGTAAGTATTAGTTAATGACACCCAATATAATGGGTGAACAAATTCTTTTCTGCCATCCCATTGTCCCGTCACCGTGCCTCTCTAAAGGCTCGACAGTACAGTGATGTTCAAGAGATTGAATATAAAAAGCACCTACTGCTGATTTTTATGGCGTGTGTTTTTTCTCTTGGTTGCCTTTCTGCTGTTGTCTGTAGGTGGATGGAGAGAAGTGTCACAACAGGTCCAAATTAGGATGTGTTCCAGTTACATGCTTAAGGGTGTGGGGGCCATGGAGAAGTGACATCATCTTCTGATAGCCTGGAATGGGATGTCGTCTGCGGTCATATTGGATTTTTTTCCCCCCAAATGGCTTCTTTCTGTTTAGTATATCCTGTGAAAACCCTAGAATTCTGTAATAATCTCCATTGATTGTATCAATTTAATTTTGTATTTCTCTCTTTTTTTTTTTTTCAAAAATAATTTGATGTTTTCCAAAATATATTAGGTTCTTTGGTTTAAAAAGCACAAAATAATTCCATGGTGCTGAATTTTAACCATGTTAAAGATGTGAATATTTTTTGGCTACACCTGTAGACGTGATAGTAGCAGTGATAAGCAATCGAAAAGTGATGTTAAAAGTTTCTTGTCCTTAATAAATTTAAGGAAACGTGCAGTGGTTAGAGCTCTGTTACTAGACATTCAGCAATTACATCCATTACCTCAAATAAAATCTGTTTTATCTATCTGCTAGATTTCATTGCTCTAAAAAGTGTACAAATATACCAGCACCTGTCTGTAAAGCCAGTGGTTGGAGTCTGATGAGTTGAATCAGGTGTGTGTTTGATTAGGTAGACACTGAACCACTGCTCTATTGGTTTTATGCTGCCACCAAGTGGTCACAACTAAGACGTATTTTAATAACTTGGTTACACTTTATTTTAAGCCTAAGGGTGTCATATTTACATTGGACTAACTCTAGCTAGTAATGAGTAAAATATATTACATGTATTTTTTAGTATAGAGTTATGGTTGTTACTTGTAATTATGCATAATTTACTGTTATTACTTTAGTAAGTACGTTATAGCATGCAACTAGTGTCACCTTAAAATAAAGCGCTACCAACAATTCTGATATCGGTGAAATTTAACCATATTTATTATTTTACAAAGTAAAGCAATAAGACTATGTAATTATAGTGTTTTTATTTTTCATAAAAAAATAATCCTTTGACCTTGAACAGACTTACAGCTCCAATCAATGTCCACAAAAAGCTATATAACATTTGTGCCTCTTCTATTCAGCTGTTTTAGTATTGCTTTTTTGATTGATATACACATGTGCCTGGGCCTTAGAATAAACTTAAAAACAAACAAAATCATAAAATAAAGTCCATGTAACAGCACAGTGTTTACAGTTCCCACCTCAAACGGGACATCTCTGCAGAAATTAAACTCATATCCAAGACAAATAAACATCGTTTTTAAGAAAATCACTGTTGGCCTTCCTCAAAAGCCACGAAAACAAGATCCAGGGCATTTTCGCCATTAATCGTCCGTTATGAATGCATCAGAGACTGAAGTCATGTGTTTGCAGTCACGAGTGAAAACCTCCTACAGAAGAACAGTAAATGCTACACTTCAGCAGATCTCAGATCAGATTAAAACATTTAAATACTTTCCAACACTATTCATCGGTCATTTCACCCGTGTGTTGTTCAGTCGTGGAGATACCGCCTCAGGCTTCACACCGTCGTCTGTTTCCCACCCCTCCTCCTCTTCCTCCTGTTCTTCCTCATCAGTGGAGAACAGCTCATCTTCGAAGAAGGATCCGCCCAGCCCATACTCCTGTGTGTGAACTGACACCTCATTGGACAGCAGATGTGGAGAGCCTTCGATGAAGTCTGCAAACCTGAGTGCAAGGGAGTTTATTTTAGATAACTTTTTTTAGTCTTAAGCATGATTCTTCAATATTTTGAAGTCAATCATTACCGTTTCAAACCCTTGTAGCAAATACTCTGTAAATACCAGCATTTATTGGCATGGACGATACAAAAGCTTGATTTTGGCGGACGAGATCGGCTATGGAAATGGTAGCAGATTTGTATAGGTGGTTCTATGGAGGAGGATGGATATACAGAAGTTTCATAATTGTGCAGCAGGGCGATCGCAGACTACGAGATATATGGTTACGTGGATTAGGAAGTACTTCTGACTGGTTGATGCCACAGCGTAGCAAGAACCAATCAGCACAGATTCTTGACTGAACTATGTAGATGTATAATAGGATTTTGGAGACCTAAAAGCAATGGGGGGAAAAATGTAAGATGGGAGGGAAAACTCAAATTTCCAAGAAAAATGTTGTGTTCTCCCTAAAATCTTTCCCTCACAAAACTTAAAAATAATATGAAATAATATGAAGTGAGAGAAACACTGTAACTATATTTCAGTGTTTTTACGAGCGAACACTATGTTCCTTGGGTGAATGCAAACATTTGTGTGAAACGCAAAACATTGAAATATATTTTTTTCTCCAATCTTACTATATAACATACACTATGTAAATTGCTGTTATTGAGTGAGTGCAAAAAATTCACTTTACCAAAATACAGTTACTATAATAATGATTTACATTATAGAGTTATTTAGAGCAAATCTCAGAAGAATCACCGGTTGTTAAAACAATTTTAACTTTTTTTATTTGGTCTTCTGCTCTGATATGTCCTCTTATCCAAGTGTACACCACTGCAAAAGAGTAAAGCTGAAGCACAAACTAACCAATGCTCTTTCACAAGATGCGTGCATCTTTTTAACCACTAGAGGGCCAAAAACTTACATAGTGTATCTTTAACACTGCTTCTAAAATATTTTCTCATACCGCTTAGGAGATTGGATCCTAGAGACCGTCTTCCAGGTGTTGAAATCAGGACTGCTGCAGTATTTCCTAAGTTCCTCCAGAGCTTTCTGAGTCTCCACCTCCGACTGTCTCTGATACTCCTCTTCTGTCAGCAGACGCCGTGGCTCGAGTTTCTTAGGCTTCAGCTTCCTTCAGAGCATTCATTCAGCAAGAAGACAATAACTACATTGCTCAAAATGTATTTGAACAACTTTTATGAAAGTTATATGCTCACTGATAAAGAATGAAGGCCTTGGTAAAAGGGTACTCCAGGTTCTTTGAGCAGAACGCAGCTATGATGATGGCCAGAGCCACTTGCTGGACCTGAGTCCCAGCGTACACTAGCAGAAGGCCGAATATCTGCAGCGTCCAGGACAGGATGTTGACACTTCGCTCCTCCACCAGAGGCCCATAGCGGTAACAGACTGCAAAACTGATGAAGCCGACAACAATGACATAACCTAAATATATATAAAGCAAAGAACAGTCAGTAGCATGAAAATATATTAATCAAATATTTGCAAATATATAGTTTGTTTCATAATATTTCAATCAAATAATAATTAAAAAAAATATTATTTATTTAATGAAAAATAAACAGTAGCTCACTTTTCATAATCCAGTCATATAAGTCTTATCTACAGCCATTATTTCTCACTGAATATATCATATTACAAAAATTAAATGTGTTCCATCTTGGACTTTTTGCACATTAACAAGTTTTCATGGGGCTCTCTTACCGATAGCCAGATGCCAGTGATCTTTAAGAATTATTTGGAGATTCCTAAACACCAGCTGGATGATGTAGAGAGAAAAGGACCAGCCGCCCATCACCAGCACATAAAATGGGCTTTTCTACAGGCCAAGGAAACAAACATGTTGAAACTAAGGTAATAAGATCATAAGGGATAGTTCTGTCGTCATTTAACCTCAAGTTGTTCCAAACCAGTACGAATTTCTTTCTTGTTAAACACAAAAGATTATATTTCAAAGAAATCAAGTAACTAAACAGTAGATTTTTTCCATAATATGGAAGTCATGGGACGCATCAAATGCTTGGTTACCCATTTTCTCCAGCAGAAGAAATAAATTAATTTAGGAATAATAAATTTAAATAAAATTATATTAATTATTATTATTATATAATTAATATTAATTTTATTTTTAATAAAATTAATTTTATTTTCCCCTTTTCCTTTAATAAGATTACACATAAAGCCAACCAAGGTGTTTGATCGTAAGAAAAGGATGTTTAGTACTGATTAGAGAATGTGAGGAATCCAACCTTGGGTAAAAAACGGCTGATGATGAAGATGACGATGATAAGGGAAGCGATCATGCCGGTGCTCATGCCAGCAGAGTAGTAGAACACTTGACTCCTAAAAGACGGATGAAACGGGTGTGAGCAGAGGCTTATAAAACACAATAACCTAAATTGTGCCTCCATCCAGGAAAAGAACTGGCTAAAGAGAATATTTTAATTTTGGATTATATTAAATGTCAGTTACCTGCTTAGAATGTCTGCAAAAAAGAACAGCAACACTCCAGCCAGAAAAACCAAAAACAGGTAGATGTCAAAGTCTACAGGAGGAAAAACAATATTTCCACATCAATAACACAACCCTGATTAAACGAGAGCATGATTTCATTTAAGCAATAAAATCTGCAGGACCAACAGGAATAAGTTTCCCTATCCATGTGAACTTTTGCCTCTCTAATATATTAATGCAAGTCCTTTTCAACTCACGTCGGCTAGGTTGTACTGTATAGAATGTATGGGAGTCTGAAGGGTCCACTCTGAAACAGGTCTTGTTGTTAAAGAGACTGATGCTGATGGTGGTCTCATTGGTCTGTTCGCGAACAAAATACTGCACAAGTTTCCAGATGCTGAAATGCTCAAGCTCCTGCAGATCCTGCTCATCATTAACCACCGTCACTTTCAGCTTTGAAGTGCTCCACACTCTCACCTGTCAATCAAATAACGGGCAGGGGCTCTCAATTTTGATGCAAACATCACTTATCACATTGACAAGTAATAGTTAAAAGTATTTTACCTGTATTCTAGTCCATGTTTCCCTCCATCCAGGTATGATGGAGTTATAGTAGCAAAAATGCTGTGGAGCTTGTTGCTTTTTGATTTCTTGTCCATCTTTAATTTCTATGATGGGACGGGTGGCACCTGAATGAAAATGACAGATGAATAACTTTTGTGAATCATATGTCTTTTTGAATCATATTTTACATACACATATTTTAAATTACGAAATTATGAAATAAGAACATTCTATTTATAAAGAATAACACGTTTTGTTCAAATTTACCGTCACGGTAACTTCACATCTGGTTATGACAAAAAATTATAAAAAAAAAAAAAAGACAACAAACTACATTATCGCATAAAGTATAAAGTTACTTTAAACTTTTAAAAAATCTGTTTCCACAGCTAATTACATCAACAAATAACTATACCTAGTAACGTTACGCTAACACGTATAGCTTTCTTAATGGTTCTAAATAATTTACAAACCATATGCATCAAGATATAGTATATCAAAGCTTGTCTAACTATTTCTTACCTAAAGTTTGATAAAAATTAAATGAAAATAGTACAGTAGTCAAGATAACTTTCAATCGGACTGTTTTGGTTCTAAAGCCACTTTCGGATTTCATTAATCCCGCCATGATGTCTTCTCGCGTTTCTTCGATGGTTGGAGTGACGTTACCAACGAGACTTGATTGGTGAACAGCGTCATCTGCTGCACTGGAGTGACCTCGCGCTTCATCACACATGAGTGAAAGTTACCAGAGAGACAGTTACTCAATTATTTCTATCAACTGTAAAAGTTAAAAATGTTTTTATTTTTTTTACATGCAAGTGTTTTTTGTGTGAAAGTGTTAAATAAATCGACAAAAATGTGCCAGCGATTGTTTTGTTTACATTTTAATCACATTTTGCTATTAATTTTAAGCAGGTTTTTCAAAGACACTCACTCAGCTCACACTCACACTGTTCCTTTAAATAGTCTAAACCAGTTTCCCCTGTTAATTTGAAGTCTATACAGTGAGTTGCAAATAAAATAATCAGGTGATCCAAGCACATATGCATGAAATAATTAAAAATTCAGACAAAATGTTAGTTGCCTACTTGTTCTATAAACAAGAATCACTTTGATACACGAATACATTAATTCAATCATAGCAAAATATACACAAATAAAACATGAGTATACAAAGACAAGTCTTCCTTACAGCTGTAGATCTCAATTGCAATGTGAACATAACTTTATCACAAATCCAAAGAGAAGACATACATAATATTAACAGCATGAGAGGTTGAGATGCATGTCCAGGGCAGATGTCAGGTAAAAAAAATTAATCAGCATCTGGATGTGCAGCATTAACTGCTCCATATGAGAAGATTTTGGGTCCTGACAGTAAATGCTGGCCACGGATTCTCTCAACTCCAGGCTCCTCCCGAATGGAAATCTGGAACAATTGTGGCAGCAGCAGAAAGAGGGGTGGAGTATCCCACAGTGAAGTTCTGCAGACCCAACATCAGACATTTCCAACTGTAGCGAAGAGCCTTCCCCACGTTCTGTAAGACAAACATAATGTTGAAAAAACACTCATTTAGAATTTGTAACTAAGTCAACTAACCATTATAATGATATTTAATATATTCATATTATATAATAATTCATATACAATTTTATAATAATAATAATATTATAATTATGTGTGTGTGTGTTTATTGTATGAACAATACATTACATAAACAAGGGAATTAATACTAAATATTACTAATTATTGCATGACAAAAAGCAACACCTAAGGTAAAAAAATACCCTAAATTTATATAAAAAGATCTGGTTCCCTTTTATTACTTTTTTTTTTTTTCAGAACTGTGATGATTACTTTTTTTATTTTCCAATTTAAATTTGTGTATTTATTTTATGTGATTTACAGTTTATTTTTGGATAAATAATTGACTTAATTAAAATGAATAAAAACAATTTTAAACATTAAAAATGACAAAGGATTTTATTTTGTGAATTTCTAAATAAAAATATTACCAAAGCGCTCACAATGCTTTGGTCTTTTTGTAAATCTAATAAACAAATTAAAAAAAAAAAACATTTTAACAATTGGATTAAAACGCAATCCAATTCCTTTGAAAGTAACTATTTTCATTCACAGATCCAGGAGATTTAGCCTGTGCCAGCAGCAGCAATATTATAGAATTAAGACTTTGAGTGGTTTAAATACTGGAAGTAGACAGTTTAGCTGGATTAAACATAGTCTTTATCATTTTAAACTGCATGTAGCTTAGAGTCTTTACATTAGTGACTGTGACAACAGGCCAGAAACAGGATGCACTGCTTTATCCTGTGGGAGGAAACATTTGCTGCATGAGAATGGATCACTGCATGTGATCTGAATGACTCCTTCCTCCCAAAATAACAAATGTCTGACTATGTACTGGCCCCCCATAGTTGTTTTTCAAATCATCCATAAGGGCAAAAACAAATGCTGAGTGAATGCAATGTAGGCTAATGGTAAAACATAATGGAAGTAAATTGTGTCTCATCCTTTGCTCCATTTTTAAAGAAATCTTTCATTCATGTGCTTTATGTTTTGCAAATTTAAACATTTGGTGTTCTGTAATGTTTTGCGTTTTGGCCATAATGTTGCAATAGAAAAGTAAAATCTATCCTATTTGTGGTTGCGCCCATGTAGTGAAAATGGCAGGGCCCGTATAAACCTGAAACACTGGCGCAACTGGACGAGCAACAGAAAATACTTATTGTTGAGCCCTGTATTTCACTTTATGTTGTTGAAAAAGTTGGCCATTAGCACCAAGGTGCTTTGAAGAAGAAGAAAAAACAGGCATGATAGGCTATATTTTAAGTGGATTACAGTGAGATGCCATGTTTGCTAAAGATACTCCATTTACTCAGTCTCAGCAGTTTAAATTGGCTAAGTCTGATAAGGAAACAGTCTAAGATGCCAAACAGGTCACCTGTTTTGATCTTTGATCTTGATCACTTGATCTTTGACCTAGTCTAACACAGGGTCAGCAAATTCATTATAAGTCATGTGCTTGTTTAAAAAAATATAATAATTTTTGTGGTTATAATATTCAAACCATTAACTGAAGTGAGAATCTCTGCAGAATTTCATAATGAAAATTCCCTATATGGAAAACAGTTTATTTTCTTTTTTCTTTCTTTTTTTTTTTTTTTTTTTTTTTTTTTTACGATTACTGAATAACACATGACAACTTTTCTGTTGAATAATGTCACTTCTTTCACTCATGACCAAGGCACTGGTCATTTGGAAACTCCAAAAACCAGACTTAAAATCAGGATAACACAGGGACAACAAACCATTGTTAACAATTTCATCCCTGATAAAAAGTAATTAAATAAATATATAATACATAAATAATAAGAAAATTAACATTAACAACTGCAAATAAAATAAAATACAATACGTTAACAACATTTTCTACTTTGACAGTACTATTGGAATATTGTCTGTATCCCAATAGTAACAATATATATTAATGAAAAAGGTTAGTAGTAGTAGGAGTAAGTTAGTTAGTAGTGAAAATAAAGACTAGTCATTGCTAGATTTCTTAGTATTTCTTAGTATAATCTAAAATAACAAGCTACTCAAAATTCAAATTCAAATAAATGCAGTTCTTTTAAAAATGCTAATCTAATCATCAAAGATGCCTTTAACAAAATGCATAAGTGGCCACAAAAATATTCAGCACCACTGCCACCACAACAACACTGGTGACATGCACATTCTTTCAAAAACAAACCAAAAGTAACGGCTTTTGAACAGTGTGCATTAAAACGCCCTTTTTTATGTTACCAATACCATGTGAAAATAATCATCCTACCTTTTTGTATTTTTTATACTTTTCTTTCTTTTTCGTTTTCTTTTCCTCCTTTAGTCTGAGTTGGCTGTCATCTTCCACTAAGTGCTGATATGGAGATCTCTCCGGCTGCAGTAAAGTGAAGCGCGGATCTTTGGGACTCTCTGCCGGCTGATCGAGGCTCTGCTCCGGTGAGCCGCTGTCGACCTGCCGCCTGTATCTGACATCAGTGTCCTCAAAGAGTCCAAGTCGAGGCACACAGAGAGACTTTGGCTTCATGGTATTCACAGGAGCGTGGTGTTGGTGTACTCTGATAAAGCTCTCAGGACTACTACGCACATCCTCCAGAGCAGCTCTGTGTGTGTTTGGCTGGACTCCAGCTCTGATTGAGTCCATCACATCAGGGGGGAAAGTCTAACAGACTGAGACTGGAGTACAAACTCTTGTTGATTGTCCGACTCTGGGATCAATTAAGTATAATCAAATCAAATTAAATTTCCATTCTGTTGAATTCGCTAATTCACTGGCCTACACTACAAAATAATTAGTTGTGGAATGTAAATCACTCTAGTATGTTATTGTTTGATTTTAGACAATGTTGACACTTTGCAGGTACAAAATAGGCCTGAAACTTTTTCAAAAAGTTAGCAAAAAGATATAATGATATCATAAACGTAGGCCTATTTCCTATAAATGTCCCCAAGAAATAAAGCCTATTTGATTGATCTCTTGTACTTAACATGTTATTTGTTTTATTTTATTAAATACAATTTGTATTAAATGTATTTAAAAAAAATAATAATGGTACAAATTAGTTGAATGTGTCTGGATTTATTTATTTTTATTAACTTTCATTTTTTAATTCATATATATGTATGTATTACATCGTTTTTGTAAACATTTTATTGGAAAACGCTATCATATGAAAGAGGAGACCAACAGTAGACTAATTAAACCATTTTTCTCTAAACCAGAACCCGCCCCTTTTGACCACGTGATCATTGACTGACAGGAGTGAAATCACAGAAGCGAAAGTAGAATAAGCGGACATTTGGACATTGGCAGCTTGTTCGTAAGTACTCATAAGTTTCTTAAAAATACGTCAATTTAATTAGACTTTAACGTTTAAAAGGTAGCTTATAGGCTATTTAAATTTTACAATCGATGATTGTTGCCAGCCATGATGAGCCATCTAATAGCCTTGTCTACTTTCATCTTTAATTTCTGGCGTTTTTATAATTAGATGACTTTGTTTAGTAGGCTAATAGTGAAATGTTACATTTATCTCTCTTAAAGCCCGTCTTTTACTCAGTCCAGACTCCAGACAGCATACCATAAGCATCACTATCGAGTAGGCTAGTAGTCAGTAGTCTCAGCAATAATAATAATAAACTTGCTCAAAATGCACGATATTAGAAGGCAGAAGTTCTTTAAATATACTCATAAGGAGTGACTGAAAAAAATAAAAATAAAAAAAAACTTTGCCATGGTGTCAGTCAAAAAAAATATGTGTTTACTGGTGTAGTCATTATGTTTTAACTTAAATTACACAGTGGCATATTTCTTAACAAAACTCACACATACAAAGAAATAGATCAAGCTAAAGAAATTTGAGGGTTTGAGACCAACAGGACGTAACACCCTACTTTTTGTCTTTTAATGTCACTTTAGTTCAAAAGGGGAGTATGATGCAACAATGCTTTTTTTAAGCATGGGTGATGATTTTTGCATGTGATGTCCTTAAAATCACATGGCATTAAGTGTACATGCATTTACACTTAACAAAATTATAAACGCAGCACTTTTGTTTTCCCCCCCATTTTTCATGAGCTGAACTTAAAGATCTAAGACATTTTATTTTCATACACAAAAGGCCTATTTCTATCAAATATTGTTTACAAATCTGTCTAAATCAGTGAGCACTTCTCCTTTCCCGAGATAATCCATCCACCTCACAGGTGTGGCATTTCAGAAGCTGATTAGACAGCATGATTATTGCACAGGTGTGCAGGCTGGCCACAATAATAGGCCACTCAAAAATGTGCAGGTCTTAGATCTTTGAGTTTAGCTCATGAAAAATGGGGGCAAAAACAAAAGTGTTGCGTTTATAATTTAGTTCAGTGTGTATATATATATATATATATATATATATATTATATATACAGCATATATGCTCAGTATACAAGCTCATGTTTTTCAAAATGTGCTTAAAAGAATTAATAATACAATCTCAGCACTTATCACCCAACCTTAAGGCTACTGTAGTGTGACATGATGTTACTTGTAAAAGGGTGTATACAATTTAGCTTTTTAAAATTGTATACACCCTTTTTACACCAGGGCCACTTTTTTTTCAAACAAAACCCCACATGAATGTACGAAACTGGTTTCTCCAAATATCCTTATAGTGGTTCCTCATTTTGTAAATTGCAACATAAATGTTCACATTACACCATTTCTAGATAGTCTAAATTAAACTTATTTGATACTTAGATTTAATCATAATTTCTTAATATATGTTCAGATGGGTTATTTAAATAAGTGGTTGCGATACATAATGTACTTGCAACATTCTGTTTTTTTTTCCTTATCTTTTTCCTTCCTCACTTTTGTTCATAACATTCTAACATTTTGAAATTCTTGTTTGTAGTCCATATCATGTGTTTGTTCACTAATCACTCAATATATATATATATAGATGTAAGCTGTTGATCCATTGGACAAGTTTAACTGAAGAAAAAGTGTGGACCGGTGAATTTTTAATGAATCTGACGGATTTAAGCATTGCATATTCTGGGACTCCATGGTGAGAAAAGTGTGGTAAATATATGAGATAAATGATTGAATGAACAGATTTCTAAATAAAATCTCTCATTCAAGGATGGTTTCACGAAATCAGCCAAGCCATGTTTCTTTAAAAAGTACCAGTTCAATGCTGGATCCAATTGATTTGAAAAGGGAACCTCTCTATTTAGAACGAAGGTATGAATGTCTTTGATTAATAAAAGTATTTTATTTTTTGTTGTTGTTTTTTTTATCTTACCAACCTAATTTTTTTTATCTGTGTGAGAGTCCAGTTGTCAATATATTTCTACAGGTATCACAAGAACAATATTCCGGTCTCTACAGTACAGTCCAATTCAGCCATGGAGTGTCAACAAGACTATAAATCAAGACTTAAAGTAAAATTCCAATGCATTCACAATGACATGTCCAAACAATCAGATCCCACATTCCTGAATGACATCTTCACAGAGCTTTACATCACTGAAGGGGAAAGTGACAATGTCAACAAAGAACATGAAGTGAGAAAGATTGAGATGGCGTTGAGGAGAAAAACCACAGTAGACATTCCAGTCAAATGCAATGACATTTTTAAACACTCACCTGAAAAAAACAGTCAAGTCAGACCCATCAAATGTGTGCTGACTAAGGGAGTTGCAGGCGTAGGGAAAACGGTCTCGGTGCAGAAATTCATACTGGACTGGGCCGAGAGCAACGCTAATCAGGATATCGAGTTTGTGTACCCCCTTCCGTTTCGAGAGCTGAACCTGATGAAAGCTAAACAGTTTAGCTTGATTGAGCTTCTCCAGCACTTCAAAATGGAAACAGGCTTTGGAGATGATCAGCAAAAGCAAAAAGTTCTCTTTATCTTTGACGGTCTAGATGAATGCCGCTTTCCTTTGGATTTCCAGAACAACGCAAAGTTGAATAACCCAACTCTGCCAGCCTCTATTGACGTTTTGTTAACCAATCTCATCAATAACACACTGCTTCCTGATGCCCTCATCTGGATAACATCTCGACCAGCAGCAGCCAGTCAAATCCCTCTTGGGTATATCGACCTGGTGACTGAAGTTCGAGGGTTTACTGACCCGCAAAAAGAAGAATACCTCAACAAGAAAATCAATGATGAACACCTCTCTGGCCGTATAATTGCGCACTTAAAGTCGTCAAGAAGTCTGTACATCATGTGTCATATACCAGTCTTCTGTTGGCTCTCCGTTACGGTGCTAGAGAGATTGTTCAATGAAGCGGAAGATGGAGAAATTCCCAAAACTCTCACTCAAATGTACACACACTTTCTTCTCATGCAAACCAAAGCGAAAAACGTGAGATACGGTAAAGGCTACAACCCAGGCCTGGAGGATGAAGACATGATTTTAAAGCTGGGTAAACTAGCCTATCAACAGCTAAAAAGGGGCAATCTGATATTCTATGAGGAAGACCTGATGGCTTGTGGGATTGATCTGAAGGAAGCCGTAGTGTACTCCGGAGTTTGCTCACAGATCTTCAGAGAGGAGTCTGCAATAACTGAGAACAAAGTGTACTGTTTCATCCATCTGAGCATTCAGGAGTTTTTGGCAGCCATGTATGTGTATGTCATGTTTAAGCTCCACCACAACAACATTCTTGATCATGAAGTGCATCAAGAGGCCACCTTGTTTGAGTTGCATAAGTGTGCCATTGACAAGGCCCTACAGAGCGAGAATGGACACTTGGATCTAATCCTTCGCTTCCTTCTGGGCCTTTCATTGGAGTCCAATCTGACCCTTTTACAAGGCGTGCTCTCTCAATCTGTTAGCAGAGCCTGTCAGAGCATTGAGGAAACAGTTGAATATATCAAGAGGATGATCGAGGAGACATCCTTGCCAGAAAAGTCCATAAATCTGTTCTACTGTCTCAATGAACTGAATGAACTCTCTCTGGTCAAGGAGGTCCAGCGCTTCCTGAACTCTGGGCATTTTTCTAAACTCTCCCCTGCACAGTGGTCTGCCTTGGTTTTTGTGTTATTGACATCAGAAGAGAAGCTGGATGTGTTTGACTTGAAGAAGTACGTCAGATCTGATGAAGGCCTTACCAGATTGTTGCCAGTTGTCAAAGCGTCAGAATCAGCTCTGTGAGTTCTTGTTTTGACTTTTCAGATTTAAAATGTAAAATCATATTTTTTTGTATTAATTATACCTACATTATATTCCAGACTGGGTAATTGTGGACTTACTATGAGATGCTGTAGAGCTCTTGGCTCCACTGTTGGGTCCAGCTCTTCAAATGTACGAGTGCTAGATCTGTGCAATAACTCCATTGGAGACAAAGGACTGGAGCTTCTGACAGCCGGACTGGAAAACACACTGTGCAATTTACAGGAACTGAGGTAAAGCTCTTGGCCATGTGTGTGTGTGTGTGTGTATGTGAGAGAGTGTGTGTAAAGATATATTGAGTATACATACCACCATTCAAAAGTTTTAAAATGTTTTTGAAAAAAAAAAATACAGTAAAAATGGTTTTAATATGTTTAAAATGGGTTGTATTTTTGTGATGGCTGAATTTTCAGCCCCTTTCTCCAGTCTAGTGTCACATGGTCCTTCAGAAATTATTCTAATATGCCTTAATAACAAAAATCAGGATTCTTTGATGAATAGAAAGTTCAAAATAACAGATTCTATTCCCACCACTAATGCACAGTACAGCCTGGAACATGCAAACACAAACAAGCAGAAATGTATTGTTAAATATGCTGTTTATTAAATATTTTGGATGATATAATAATGTTTTAAGCTGCCAGGAAGAGTTTACTCTCAGCTCCGGTTTACTAACAGAATAAATCTATTCTGAATGAATTCCAGTTTCTGAAATCTGTGTCAATCAGAATAATTTTGTAAAGTCCTCAAAACAATAATTTCATATTGTGTGGATTCATATTTAGTCCCACTTGCTCTTGAAAGATTCATGATGTGATGTGTTACTGTTTCCTCAGGCTCTCATACTGCAGAATCACCACACGCGGCTGTTCGGTTCTGGAATCAGGACTGCTCCCAAATCTCCCAAACCTTAGGGTGCTGGACCTGAGTGAAAACAGTCTGAGAGAAGCAGGAATTAAGATCTTGGCCAATTACCTGAGGAATCAGCACTGTAAACTTGAGAAACTGAGGTAAACATCCCTCCTCTCCCCACTTCAGTTCATTAAAAGGCATCAATACCAAATGTAGAATTTGTTTGGTCCTTATGATCATTGCATTATTCATAGGCTCAAGGATTGCAGAGTTACACCTAAAGGCATCTTTGCGATAGCCTCTGCTCTACAGTCCAACCCATCTCACTT
Organism: Pimephales promelas; assembly: GCF_016745375.1. The sequence continues at coordinate 8,367,480 of NW_024121654.1, forward strand.
AAGAGAGCTCGACCTGCACTGGAACAACCCAGGAGATGATGGAGTGGAGAAGCTTTCAGCTGTAATACAACATCCTCTTGCCCGGCTTGAAACACTTTGGTATGAAATGTTTTGTCATATACATATATACTGTTCAAAATTTGAGGTCGGTAAGATAAAATTATTAATTTATATTCTTTTTTTATTAAGCATGGATGCATTAAGTTGATTAAAAATGTAAAAAAAAAGCAGTAAATCAGCATATTAGAATGATTTCTCGAGGGTCATGTGACTGAAGAAGACTGGAGTAATAATGCTGAAAATTCAGCTTTGCATCACAGGGATAAATTACATATTAAAATAGAAAACATTTCATTAAATTAACATAGTATTTAACAATATTACTGTCTTTATTGTATTTTTGATCAAATAAATGGAGCCTTAGTGAGAATAAGAGACTTCATTTAAAAATATTATAATTCCCGACCCAAAATGTTTGAGTGGTGTAAACATAAATCTCTAATTAAAATGTCTATTTTTCCCACCCCATAGGTTAAGTTACGGTTTGCTCACTGTGAAATCCTGTCAGTCTTTGGCTTCAGCTCTGAGGTCCAGCTTCTCAACCCTTAAAGCTTTAGACCTGAGCGGCAACGCAATATATGATGAAGCAGTTCAAATGCTCTCAAGTGGACTTGGAAGCCCTCATTGTAAAATAGAGATTTTGAGGTAAGGGTTTCAAATCTCCATTTAAATCCAACACACAGCAAACACTTGAAGCAATTCTTGTCTTTTCAGGTTGGCATTGTGTGAGATCACAGAGGTGGGTGTTGCTGATTTGGCCTCAGCCCTCGTTTCTAACCCGGGTCCTCTGAGAGAGCTGGACTTGAGACAGAACCAAATAAAGGATTTAGGTGTATCAAGACTTGCTGAAGTAGTGAAGAACTCCAACTGTAGGCTGGAGACGTTATGGTGAGCAAAACCCAGCATTGAGACTTTCAATATAGTGCTTTCAAGGTAGCTGTGCATAGAATTTCAGTCTTGGGGTACGCATTACAAGTAACATGCATTATGCATGCATTTTGAGACAAAACAATGACACTGACATTTTTTTTGGATATCAGTGCAAGTAGCTTTCAATTAAAACAGCTCAATAATGCATTTTAGTCTGAGACTAGGCTTAAACCTTGCTATGAAACTGAGGGTAGATGTACACTGTAAAAAATATTGTTGGTTTAACTGAAAATTTTAATTCATTGAAATGGAAAAATTTAGTTTATACAAGGAGATTGATTTAATCATCAGAAACTAAAAATATTATGTTATCTGAACCACATTAATTATTTAAGTTGATTTGACAAAAGAAAAAATGTTGTATTTACAAATCATGAACAATTTTTTTACAGTGTATTTTTAAAACAAAATCAAGGAGTATGTTAAATGCAAAAAATAACTTCTCAATAAAAAACACCTGCAAGGCCTGGAAGAGAACAACAAAAACATATAGCACAAACCTTTCCATAAAAGTAACATAATTAGTTACTTTTTTTAAAGGGAGTAACATAATATAACTGATTACTTTTAAAAGTAACTTTCCCCAACACTGGTCTTAGGTGTGCTTTTTTGATTATGATGTCAGTTGCAGTTGGACTTCTTTGTTTAGATGCTGAATTGTCACTGTTGAATTGTAAATAAACATCTTTCATAACAGTTTAGGAGACAATGGGATCACAAAGGAAGGTTGTGCTGTCCTCGCTGCTGCTCTAAACTCAAACCCCGCTCATCTGATGGAGCTGGACCTGAGCAATAATGAGCTCACAGACGCAGGGATGAAGCTCCTTTCTCCTGTCCTGAGGAATCACAGCGGCAACATTGTGAAATTAGAGTATGTTGTCTACAAATACTCTCAATAACATTCTAATATAGCAGAGAATAATTATGTGTAATTATTAAAGATTTTTTTTAAGAACTGGTTTTATTTAACTAGGATGCATTGAATTAATCAAAAGTGGCAACATTTTTTTAAATAGATAAAGAAATTTAAATAAATCAAATATAAATAAAACAATCCTGAAAAAATATGGTTTCAAGACTGATAATAATAATAATCATGTGACACTGAAGACTGGAAATTTACTATTATTATTTTAAAATATATTTAAACAGAAAACAATCAATTGTAATAAAAAAAAACGTACCGACCCACAACTTCTAAACAGTGAGATATGATTTTTTTTATGATAAAAAACATCTCTCTAACATTGTTTTCCATAGTTTGAGCCAGTGTGGTTTAACTGTGGACTGCTGTGATTCACTGGCTGCAACTCTTGTGGAAAAATCCTCGAGGCTTAGAGAACTGAATTTGGGAGTAAATAATCTACAAGATCTGGGAATTACAATCCTTTGTACTGGATTGGAAAATCCACATTGTCAGTTGGACACTTTGAGGTAACTCTACATTCAAAATGTTTCGTTCATGGAAGTTAATTGTGATTTTTATCTAAAATGCAAGAAGATTGTATTTTACAATTTTCTTTGATTAATGATGCATGTTCTCTATAGGTTATCCAACTGTGGGATCACAGGAGAAGGTTGTACTATTTTAGCCTCTACACTGAGATCTAAGCACTCACTTTTAAGAGAGCTGGACCTGAGTGAAAACAACCTCACAGATTCGGCCGTAAGGCCACTATCTGTTCTCCTGGACGATCCAGACAGTAAACTAGAGAAACTCATGTAAGTAGTTGATTTTTTTTTTTGATTTTATGAACACCGAACACCAACAGCTAGTGTGTCATACAAAATACTCAAACTTTTTTGCTGAGCTTTACTTGTGTGATGTTGAATGTAATAAACTTTTTTTTCTTTCCAGCTTGTATTAACTTCAGACCTGTGTGTATCACGGAACAGATCAATATTTGATGAAAGTAGCCGAATACTGCCATACCTCACCGCCGATTACTGCACTTCTTATTATTAGTCACTATGACATTTTCAGATAAATCCGTTATTTATATTGTTCATATATACATACTACACTATTATATGCTGGTACGAAATACTGAACAGAAATTGGCATTGTTACATAAAATGTTGTCTACACACTTTATTGATATTTATGAATTAGCAGTTTCAGAAACTAAAGAAGTTAAAACTTTTATAAATGTTACAAGTTGACTGATGCACTGCTGTCTAACATGGTCAATATTTATATTTATTTTCACAAGTCACTCTCAGAACTCCTTGGTTTATGGTCATTAACACACACACTATTTAAACTGTACAGTTGTTAAACCTGTGTCATTATATAGACCATAGTGTGTCATTTGACTGAATATTTAACATTCTTTTTAAAATGTGTTATTCTTTATCCTGTAAAACTTTACGATTGTATCAATAAACCGTATAACAAATAAATGAAAGACTGCCTGTTATTTGGTGTGCGCATCTGTATTCAGTCCCCAACACTTCAATTTAAATCAAGTCATCACAAAGAACAGCACAGACCTTTTCCTTCCAAACCTTTATTTTACACAAAACAGCATCAAACATGTATTTAATGTGTTTTTCAATTCTTTCCATATTAGATGAGACTTGGGACAGATACTTTCCCCCTCATAACACACCAAAATGGAAATATTTACAAGAAATCAGGTGGACAGAAAATACAGACAAACTTGACAGCAGAAATAAAAAAATTCTGATCCCTAAGAGGGGGGAAAGATATGTTTTCATTAACATATAAAATGTACAACATGAACTCAACATCTACAGTTTTCCATCCATACTGAGTTGTGATGTGGCTGAGATCTCATACATCAGGTGGAAGCTGATGCTTTGTGTGGAAGATTGTGCTCAAACTGAACGAAACCTTTTGTTGCTTGTAGAAGCACATTTTCAGTTCCTCAACCTTGCATAGAGCTTTAAGCTCTGACAGTGGTGCGAGTTGCTCTCCTGAGCCAATCTTAAAAATGTTGAGGTCAAACTCAGACAGGAAAAGCCTTTGAAACTCGAGCTTTACCAGTAGAAGGTTTTAGTGAGGAAACTGGCTGCTGTGTTTAGCCAGCTGCCACCGGCATCTTGTTTAGCACCAGTGCGAGACACTGCGCGGTCGAGCTCTTTCTCTGGACTCTCGTCCTCGGGCAGGTAATCTGGCAGGTGGGAATTTTCTTCCACCTTAGAGTCAGAGGTGCTGAGTGGAATGAGAACCTGTAACCATAGTACAGCCATGTAAATAACATAATAATAATAATATTTTTTATTTAGATAATCATATATATATATATAGATAGTGACTAGTTTAAATCACTGTATTACACTGTTTTCAGAAAGGGTGTTTATGAATTTATAGCAGTTATATTACAGCAGTATAAAATATTTATTTATCTATTTATTAGCAATTATTGTAAATGAGCAAGTCGACCCAATAAATCTAACAAACAAAATTTTAACTTTTGAAAATAAAAAATGTAAATACAATTGATATTTTTAAATTAAATTTTAATGTAAATAAACAGTAAAATTGTATTTATTAGGGTTGTCAAACGATTAATCGCATCCAAAATAAAAGTTTGTGTTTACATAATATATGTGGGTGCACTGTGTATAATTATTATATATATATATATATATATATATATATATATATATATATATATAAAAAAACCCATGCTTGTATATATTTAAGACATTTTCATGTATATAGATTTATATATAATTGATATTTTTCTTAAATATACATGCATATGTTTTTATATATATACACAAAATAATTATACACAGTGCGCCCACATATATTATGTAAACACAAACTTTTATTTTAGATGCGATTAATCGTTTGACAGCCCTATTATTTATTTTAATTATGTATATCTAATTTAATGATGACAATGTCAAGGGATGTAAACATGTAAATTATAAAGTAACATTTACATTAATAATACACAAATTATTATTTAACATTTATAATTTATTATGATTTATTATTATTTTTATACATTTTAATGTAATAATTAGGATTTATAATTAATTATCTTTTATTTTATTACATTTTAAGAATGTACACGTAAAATTGTGACCCGACCAGTTTAGCATCAGGATATTGTTGAGCCATGGGTTATCATTCTCAATGTAAAACATGTTTAAGTACATACTTAAAAGCAACAGCAACACCCACCTCTTCTCCATTTTCATTTTTCACCACCTGTTTAACTGAAAGCCCTTTTGTGGCAGCAATAGCAGTGGCCAAACTCTGAACAAAACATTTGCTTATTAGTTTTTCACACACATAATGAGAACAAATTTGCTTTTATTAGTTGAATCTCTCCTCATATGTACCTCGGTGGGCAGGTCAGCACGGATGCGTACAGTACATCTCTTCAGTGCCATCTGGAATGTGAAGCTGATTACACCTTTGACCCTCAAAAGGGCTTCTTCACAGACACCTCTCTGATCCTGTCAACACAATACCACATGTGATTTCACCCAGTAATGTGCATAAATAAGAGAGAAATGGTTTACAATCCAGGTACAATTAACAAAGAGCATGTGTGACAGCTAGATATAGTACGTACTGCCCCATCCAAGCCTTGTATGTGCAGGGTCACTGATTTTGCTTTCTTGTTTGAGCTGTTGATGAAGAACTGTGGTTTGTTGTTCCTCTTCTGTTGCTCTGGAGTCTGACAAGCCCGTCTCTGTGTTTGAGCACTCAACACTCCATACACCTCTTTTGCAAGGTCTGTAATATCCATCGTCATGTCAGTCCTTCAAACGGGGAAAAAGATATAAAACATCATTAAAACTAGATTTTAAGAATAAGGAGAATGGATGGATTGTGCACAGTAATACAATGAGACATTATAATAGTCAAATTTGATTTTATGGTAGTTTCAAGATATTCAAAATAGATCTTAGATCACTTAACCTACCAGTAAATAAAATAAAATAACAAAATCACCTCTCCATCAGTGTCTCCAGGCTCACCATCATGCCAAGCTCATTTTTCATGGTGTTGATGTTATGGGGCGCTTCAGCCAGGTACCGCAAAGTCTGAGAAGACATAGAAAGAGATTAGTACTTTAAGAGAGGCGGCCATAATACACCCACTTGATTTTAGTTTTTGGGCTTTTGCTAGTTTTTTTGTTTTTCTACTAGAATAGAGTTTTTATGCTAAATGTGTATATATATATATATATATATATATAGTGCTGTTGCAACTCCTCTTGTCCCAGTCTAGCACCACCTTTCAAAAAGAACAATTTGCTCTGATTGGTCTGCTGGACCAGTGTGTTATGATTGGTTGTCACACCCCTTACCATAACTGCAAGTTTCAACATACTACTAATGCCAATCAACCAGGCCTCATAGACCTTTTGCTGTGTAATGTGAATTGTTTAAATTAGGGATATTGTGACGTGTACTTTCCTGGAAGAAAACTCAAGACTACAATCAAGGGGTTTCAGAAACCACAAAGATTAGTGTACCTGAAGGGTGGCAAAAAGCACTTTGGAGTCTTTATGGTCTAGAAACAGCACTAATCCAGGGAGGCATCCCTGGTCCTGAACAATCGCCTCCCGATTCTGTGGTTCTGATGCCAAGTCCCGTAGCTGTGTGACTACTGATAATGCGTCCATCATTTTTGTGGATGCCTGAAATAACAAGCGATATGAAGACAAATCATTTAAATATCTGATAACATAGATCGCCTTTTAAAAGTTGATCTTATACTTTCATTCATTCACAACAGATCTTTGTTTTCTCATTGATTTTTATGCATTGTGATCATAACTTTTAATTTAAATAGAACATTAATAATAGACCCTTTAAATAGTATATGTACTATATATGGTGGCTTCGGGCACATTAAACCATATTTTTGTGTTTTATTCTATAGAGCTTTGACACATCTTTCAGAAAGGGCAACAGCTTGGGTCACGTGACCATTGACACAATTGTATTTTCTGCATTTTTAACCATGTGTAAAATAAATATTTTAAATCCCTCTCAAAAGTAATTTTTGTCACAAGTGGAATTAAAATAGTTAAAAGAAAACATGTAATTACAACACAAAAGCTGAAGACACTAAGAATCGCGAGACAATCAGTTTCTTATACAGTAACGTTAACGTTAGTTAGCATGGTAGCTAACGTTACATAGCTGGAATTCAGATTCAGGTTTTGCGGAACTTTACATCTCTGTAATTGAAAGAAAATATATTTGTATTCATTTTAACCTTATTATATGTCATACTTTGTGTGATATGTTTATTATGAAACTATAAAATTAAAGTGTACTCACCACTGCCGTTACTTTTAACAGCCCTCAAAAAACAAAACTTCCCACTGCTTCTGTTCAAACAAAACGATTGGCCGAAAGAGCTGACGACGTTTCTAAATCGTTCAAGCTGATTGGCTAAAGGCTCACACCCGCCTCTCCCGACCAATCACAAACGCTCTCAAGCAAAGAGCTTTATTTGAGTTTACCTGCACGGAAAGCGTGATAGGAAGAGGTAAAGTGAATAATACGCGTATCTTTGCAAATATAAACGTCATTTTCTAAATAATACTATGCTAACGTGTATTAATTAGATCGACGCGCAGATTAACGTATAGGTTTGACATACGCGTATGTTCTTACGCACTCAGTGGTAGGATATTGGCTGATGCTGATAAGTAATTAGTGCTGTGTAACAGTTAATTACGCTTCTTTAGCATTTTATGCCGTATTTCCACCTTATTTCTACTAACGTCGAACGTTTTAACTGCGTTTTGATGGAATTGAATGGAATGCAGCTGATTTGATCCCTCAGGTCACGTGGAAGAAGGTTGCTGCAGTGTGTGTGTTGGTTCCGTTGGTCAGCAGAAATCCAGCGTGGAAAACATCAGGATACTGTCAATGTCTCTGCTGGAAGACATCGTTGATCTGCTGAGATGTGTCCTGGAATATTTTGGAGTGCCCCCTGAAATGGTAAATATGATCATTCGTTTAGTGTGACCACTATTTGCAGAAACAACTCAATAAACGTGATGTTACATGCTCAGTAGATGTAAATTGTACATGCAGCTTTTTAACAGTACATCTTGGACACTGTTGTTGTAGTTGGTTCCAGTATGGGACAGTACACATTGTGGACAGTACCGCAGCATAGTCCGCATGATTGGGACAAACCTTCCTCTCTGTCCTCAACCACGACTGCGGTTCCAGGTACTGTTTTTGAGAAAATGTGTGTTCTGTTATGTGTTATTAAAGATCCGATCAGAAATCTTTTTTTTTTCTTCTAATTTTGAGAACGTTTCGAAAAAGTTAATTAAACAATCTACACTCACATCAGTGTTATTTTAGTATTATTTAAACTGTTTTTATTAATATTTTGTGTTAGTTTTTATAGTTTTAGTTTTCATTCTTGTTTTAGAGTGTTATGTGCTTTTGTTATTTAATTTTTTAAAATCTTTTATTTATATATATATTTTAATTATAATTCGTAATAGTTTTTAATCAACATCAACTCGCACAAGATAAAAACTAATTCATCTAACAGGAAAAAAGCAGCTTTTTGACATTTGTTGAAAGCACAAAAACAATAAAAATGTGTATACATCAAGTACACCTTTAATTGTGTTTTTATAGGTTTTTTTTTTAATCCCAAAGGGGGTATTTATCTGTTAATAAAATCAAATAAACTGTTTTTGCATATCGGAGATAATATATAACAAAGTATATCTTATAACTGGGTCATTTTGTAACACAAGCAAAGGTACAGGCCAGGATATTAGATGCATGTGTTCACTGGTATAAATTGTTAATGGCCTCTTCGCATGTTAAAGGCTTTGAAGGACTTAAGTGCAGCTTCACTAATGTTCTGATTGTATGTTTCTAGATTCCTCTGCAGACATTCAATAGACAAGGGTATATTGATGTGTCAGTGGAAACACCAGCCATTCCTACGTTAGCGGATGTGCTTTGGCTGGTGGAGGATGAAGGAGACAGCCACACTAAATTCAGGTAGTCACTCATCAGCAGCTGTATAAACGCAATGTTGTTTATTAATAGAATGTACGAGTGCTAAATTTAGTCCTGAACATAAGTTTAGCCTGTTATGAGATTTCTTGATGGATTCTGGTCTTCACAAGAGTGTGTATTGTTTGTCATCATGCCTTTTCATTTTTACAGAACTGCCGTCCCGCTGAGGAAACGCTGTGTACAACAAGGTTTTGAGATTCCGTCATTGGGGTGTGAGCGTTCGCTGTCCGTGTCTGTTCCGGCTCAGAGGAGAGGCAGAGTGCTGGAGCAGGACACCCAGCCGGAAGCCCTGCAGAAGATCTCAGCTCTGGAAGAGGAATTGGAGAAACTACGAGCACAGATCGCCATGATAGTCACAGTTCCTGCAGGTACCGTATGCTGTATGCTAATGCTGTGACTGAAAGATTCTGTAAATGCAAAAATCCTCATAAAATACCAGGAAATGTTTTGGCCACAAACCCAAATTGACTGAGATAAGATTGTAATTTTTATTTCTGTTTATAGTGCTTAAGGTGTTCCATTGTTGGTTTATGTGCTTTTTAGCATTTTAATTTAGCATGAAGGTTGCTCTGAAATCTATTCATAATAATTATTTTTTTTATTTTATTCTTGTTTTATAAATATAGTAATTGTTTAAAAAATTATTTTTGTATTAATTTGATTATTACAAAAATGTATTAATTTACATACTTGAAGACTGTAAGTCTACTGGTGTCGCTCTTGCAATTCTAGTCAAGTCACCTTTATTTATATAGCGCTTTTTACAATACAGATTGTATCAAAGCAGCTTCACAGTGATACAGTGAAAATAACACAACACAGATCAATAATATGATTAATATTTTAAAAACAAGTAACAACAAAATCATTTCATGCTGATCTTGATTATGTGAATCCGTGACTGGGACAATGTCATTCAGGCATTACAAAAAAAAAATATTGAAGGATAGAGCAGTTAAAACTACATTTAACCCCTTAGAAATCTTGCATCCCATGGTAGCATAGCTCCATTGCTCATTTCACATATGAATGGGGCGTTTCTTAAAGGGACAGTTTATGGACTGTTTATGGAGCAAATAATCGCTTGAAAAAATAGCATAAAATACTAAAAATGTATGATGTGTATATATAACCCCTTCAATGCTTCACTTTGATACCTTGTAATTAAAAAAAATGCTTCTAGTAATAGTTATTTTATAGTCAGATTGAATGGGGAAAATGTTTTCCTTCTTTTTTAGTCCTAAGCTAATTGCATGCCTGAATGAATAGTGGATGTCGGGGACTAAATCAAATTATTATTATTTTTTTAACTTTAATGTATCATCCTGATACCTTTTTATATTTATTGCTCATGTGTTTCCCAGGTCGTGCGGTTCCTCCAGCTGATCCTGGCACTCCATGCTCTGCTCTACCTATTCCTATCCTCGCTTCCACTCCTGTCTGTCCTCTTCCACCACCTCCACCCCCACTTCCTGCTCCGGCTCCGGCCATCTGCACGCAGGGGTCCGTGTCGGAGGTGATTCGACAAAGACAGGCAGCAAAGAGGGAAAAGCTTGCACAGTGTGATCCATCTCCAGGTACAGCGCCTGACGCCCTGCCCTCCATGTTAGAGGTGCTGCGAGACCTGAATCAGGTCAAACTGCGTTCTGTCGAGAGGTATGAATCTAGCAGCTTTAAATTTGAAGCACGTCTAAGTTTAAAGATCAGTACCTGAACGTGGGTTTGTATTTGTAGATCTCCAGGTGGAACTCCAGTAAGGCGTCGGAGGAGTAAAGGCGTAGCATGTTCATCTGACCCTGCAGCTCTCATCGCCGAAGCACTGAAAAAGAAGTTTGCACACAGAAAGAGAGACGATTCGTTTGGGAAAGAGAACCACTCAGCTGAGCCCTCTCCTTTTAGCAGTCCAGACACTCCCCGGGTAGGTGGTCTTCCTCTTTTCCTCTAACATTTATTTCAGATGAGGTGGAGGTGTGTTGTTTTGACTGTTTAAGTACTCGATAAATAAAACAGCGTATTTGGTGGTACATGGGGTGGATGAAATGAGATATTTGTCAGATGGCGTCATTATCATGTTGTACAGTTTGTCAACCTAATGCGCATGACTGTCAAGTCAAAATTAAATTTGACAAATCTTCTTTTTATATGTAATATTGTAGTGTTCATTATAAATGATTTATCTGTGCACTTCATTATTTTTTTTAGTTCATGTACCATTATAATCTTTAATCAAATACCTTACCCTTCCCTCCCCCATCGAAATTGGCCTCCATTTTGTTTGCAACGCCCAACCTCCAACGATCCAATCAATTCCCGAAGGAAGAAATCAAGCCCTGCCCTACATTTTTTCTAATTTCAGAACTCGTATATACGTCACAACAAGGAAAAAATGACAATCTTAACTTCTGCTTCATGCCGAGTTTAACAATATGGATTTAATATAATCATGTGTAAGCCAACCAATCAACCCGAAACCGTAAGGTATCTTCTAAAGTGCCATTGTACGTATTGAATACATTTACATGCACAATCTTACACCGATTTTACGTAATAACTTGACAAGATGGAAATCACTTGAATTAGGGTTAAAAAAAGAAATGCAAAAGCTGCGATTTAATTAATTAAATTTGGTGTGTGTTTCAGAGTGAAGCGCAGCACTGCATTCTTATACACGCAAGGATGTTTTCAATGGCTCAAACTGGCTCAAAAAGTCTGTTCACAGTAAATGCCGCTAGACGCTAATTCATATCTGCATCTGCTCAGAGTTTGGGTCACTTATTGTGTGCATTTGGGAAAGCAGTATGCCCCGACCATCTTCCCAAAACTGAATTGAGAAGCACTTGTAAACCGGCTGTTGTCAACAAAGGTTTAAACTTGGAAACCTGGGGCCCGTTTCAGAAAGGAGGTTAAGTGAAAACTCTGAGTATGTTAACCCTGAAATGAGGGAAACTCTGGGTTTTCCGTTTCAGAAAGGGGGGTATATCAAACCCGAGAAAGCAGAGTAAGTCAAGCCCGTTTCTGAAAGAGAGGTAAATTATACTCAGAGTCAGTTACCATGGTAACTTACTCTGTGAACCTAACCTGGTCGGGAGCAGGTTTTCTTCAGTAAACCCAGAGTTTCTTGCGGTCTCCTCCCCTTTTTTAAAGAGGAAGTGCTGTTTAAACACTAACAATAAAATGTATTTATTCTTTAAGGAATATATTGTTTGTCCATGTTTTAATTGACTAAATCTGTTTTGCAGCACTTTGCCAAAAAGTAAAAGGATTAAAACGTTTGCTAAACTTTTATTTGATTACCACCATTTTTTATAATATATTTCTATTAAATCATTAAAAAAATTGGAATAAAAAACATTTAATAGAACTCAATTGTTTTTCAAACATAATTTAATAAGTTATTAATGATAAAAATAAGACGTTAATCTTATTCATAATCAATTATTGAAGTTAGTTGATTACATATGTTTTATTGAACAAATGTTTAATTTATTTAACTCATTTTCATTTTAACTGATGATAATAATAATAACCGTAATTTAATAATGCAGTTTATATATTTAATAATTGTTTAATACCATAAACCGTGATATTTTCTGAGACGGTTCTCATACTGTGAAACTCTCATACCCCACATGGGGGACTCCCCCACCCCACCCCCACTGTTAAACAAGTTACTCAGCAACTTTTACTGTTTTAAATTAACTACTTTTTACTTTTTAGATTTTTAGACTGGTATTTTTACTTAAGTAAAAATGTATCAAAGTAATAGTAGCCTACTTTAAGTTGAATAACATTCTTCCAGTTTCACCTCTGATATTATAACAGTAAGTTACTGTAAAATAGTTATGAATTATTAACTACAAATGACATCTTAAATGGTGTAGTTAGATTAATGTAATACTTACTATCTCTAGAAAGTATTGGTCTACATATTACTGAATCCTATATCAACCTCAACTACTTGATTAACACAAAGAGAAGAGACAAGAAACAGCACTTTTAATTCTTTCAAATTAACAATATACAATTGCATGAATTATTCTTGAATTGATCAAAGTGTGTAGAGGGAGAAGGTTACATAAAAAATATACCTTTTAAAAATGTATGTTAAATGCACTATTGTTTTATACTGAATTGTTCTATAGTTTATGCAGTAGCTTATTTAATGTAATTGCATCATATTTTATTTTAAATTACAGAAGAATTAAGAGTAACCCCCTTAATTAAATTACAATATTTAGATCACTTGTTAATTAATTACACCTAACACCTCTTTTTGTCTGGCGCTGTTGCCATGGTGACTCGTAATATCTGCGCTCCATTGATAATGGCTTTTTATAGTTGTGGTGCACGCGCTTAACTCAGAGTCAGTCAACTCAGAGTTGATTGATCTAACTCATTTCAGCTGTTCTGAAACAGAAAACTCAGAGATTCCCGTCTCAGGGTAAGTCAACTCAGAGTTCAAACTTTAACTCAGAGTTGGTTGAACCTCCTTATTGAAACGGGCCCCTGCAGTTTTCTTGCGTTGTCTTCCATCTGTGTGTTGTTGTGAATGTACACACTCTCATTGCTGTCACTTCCGAATAGTAAACTCCTTAGATTATAGAGAAGAACATTTATTGCAGGTTTGTGGAGGTGGGATTGGAGTTTCTGAGTGCCAAAAAACCAAACATAGTTTCCCAACCTGAGAAATTGATGCTAAACTAGCAGGGAGCAGGACTGATGCCGTATTTTTGAGTGCAATAATAGCAGTACATGTCTTATTTGACCCATTAGGGGAAGTGTGTCTGTCCGGAAACTTAATATTGTTACATTTAGCCCAGCAGAGGGCAACATTTCATCACAGTGCAGCTGGAATTGGCAGAATCTAAAAAGTTTAATTATGAAAAAAAAATATTTCCCATTAAAGTGATAGTTCACCCAAAAATTTAAATTCTGTCATCATTTACTCACCCTCAAGTTGTTCCAAACAAATATTTTGAAGAATGTCGGTAACCAAACAGTTGATGGACCCCATTGACTTCCACAGTATTTTTTCCATACTGTGGAAGTCAATGTATTCTGTGTTCAGCAGAAATCCATACAGGTTTAAAACAACTTGAGGGTGGGTATTACTGGGTAAATGATTAAGTAAATTTCATTTTAGGGTGAATTATCACTTTAATAGGTGTTTATGAGCACCAATGATCAAATTAAGCCCTTTAATGCTCAGATCGTAGTACGTCTTTCTGAAACACTGGTGATCTTCTGTAAATGAGATTTTCTTGACCATTTTCTAAATCTTTCCTACACTTATGTTGGTGTAGCACTATTACACAATACTTGGACTGACACCTTGACGTTTAGAATCAAGTTGAGAATGAAGTTCTAATGATAATGCATTGTGTGCTGTTGTGACTGAGTGTCGTATTGGTTTACAGATTCTCCATCACACCAGACGCAGCCAGGGACGCATTCACCTTTGACCCTTGACCTTAAAGTCTTCCAGAATCAAAGTTGTCATGGACTGATGTGACGGACCGATTTCTTTTCAATGCTGGTCTCTTTTTTTCCTTTTCCCATTTCTCTCTTTCATCTGAAAACACTGTGCATGTTTTTGAGATTTTTGCGCAGGCATTGTAACTTTTGCACTTGGTTATTTTTTATTTTTTTTGTTGTTGTAAATATTATATATAGGACTTCTGAATGACTAAATCAGGTATTGATACAAGATGCAGGTTATTATGCTGAACACTCAGTTTCTTTCAGCCACAAATGTGGTATGTAAATATGGTTTGATCTATGCATTGCCTCTTGTTTTTACTTTTTTTTATTTTATTTAAAGCAAACTTGGTCAAATCAAGTTCTCACAACAACTTACCAGAGATATTTTAAGTTTTAAAAAATAGTACCTATTTTGCTATTAATTCGTTCATCCATGTGTCTGCTGTATTTCCATCCTCTCTTACACATTGTTTATGCAGTATCACTATCAGAAGCAATAAACAAGTTAGATGCCTTTCAAAGTCTTGTCTTCCACCCGTCAAGTGTGTACTAATACACAAACTAGTTTATTACACAGGTCTCTGGAATATTTGATTCTGACTGGTCAATCACACCATTCTGCTGTCTGACATTTCCTAATATTCACTGTAATCCATGGATACTTAAATAATAAGTACATTTCTCATCAAGGTAACTCAAATCGGTACTGTTTTCACATCGCTTGTACAAACCCAATTCCATAAAAGTTGGGACACTGTACAAATTGTGAATAAAAACAGAATGCAATGATGTGGAAGTTTCAAATTTCAATATTATATTTAGAATACAACATAGATGACATATCAAATGTTTAAACTGAGAAAATGCATAATTTTAAGGGGAAAATAAGTTGATTTTAAATTTCATGGCATCAACACATCTCAAAAAAGTTGGGACAAGGCCATTTTTACCACTGTGTGGCATCCCCTCTTCTTTTAATAACAGTCTGCAAACGTCTGGGGACTGAGGAGACAAGTTGCTCAAGTTTAGGAATAGGAATGTTGTCCCATTCTTGTCTAATAAAGGCTTCTAGCTGCTCAACTGTCTTAGGTCTTCTTTGTTGCATCTTCCTCTTTATGATGCGCCAAATGTTTTCTATGGGTGAAAGATCTGGACTGCAGGCTGGCCATTTCAGTACCCGGATCCTTCTTCTACGCAGCCATGATGTTGTAATTGATGCAGTATGTGGTTTGGCATTGTCTTGTTGGAAAATACAAGGTCTTCCCTGAAAGAGACGATGTCTGGATGGGAGCATATGTTGTTTTAGAACTTGGATGTACCTTTCAGCATTGATGGTGCCTTTCCAGATGTGTAAGCTGCCCATGCCACACGCACTCATGCAACCCCATACCATCAGAGATGCAGGCTTCTGAACTGAGCGCTGATAACAACTTGGGTTGTCCTTGTCCTCTTTAGTCCGGATGACATGGCATCCCAGTTTTCCAAAAAGAACTTCCAAATTTTGATTCGTCTGACCACAGAACAGTTTTCCACTTTGCTAGAGTCCACTTTAAATGAGCCTTGGCCCAGAGAAAACGCCTGTGCTTCTGGTTCCCGTTTAGATATGGCTTCTTTTTTGACCTATAGAGCTTTAGCCGGCAACGGTGAATGGCACGGTGGATTGTGTTCACTGACAATGTTTTCTGGAAGTATTCTTGAGCCCATGTTGTGATTTCCATTACAGTAGCATTCCTGTGTGTGATGCAGTGCCGTCTAAGGGCCCGAAGATCACGGGCATTCAGTATGGTTTTCCGGCCTTGACCCTTACGCACAGAGATTGTCCAGATTCTCTGAATCTTTGGATGATATTATGCACTGTTGATGATGATAACTTCAAACTCTTTGCAGTTTTTCTCTGAGAAACTCCTTTCTGATATTGCTCCACTATTTTTTGCCTCAGCATTGGGGGAAAATTGGTGATCCTCTGCCCATCTTGACTTCTGAGAGACACTGCCACTCTGAGAGGCTCTTTTTATACCCAATCATGTTGCCAATTGACCTAATAAGTTGCAAATTGGTCCTCCAGCAGTTCCTTATATGTACATTTAACTTTTCTGGCCTCTTATTGCTACCTGTCCCAACTTTTTTGGAATTTGTAGCTCTCATGAAATCCAAAAGGAGCCAATATTTGGCATGGCAATTCAAAATGTCTCACTTTCAACATTTGATATGTCGTCTATGTTGTATTCTAAATATAATATTGAAATTTGAAACTTCCACATCATTGCATTCTGTTTTTATTCACAATTTGTACAGTGTCCCAACTTTTATGGAATTGGGTTTGAATTAAACCTATGTTTCTGCAAGAAAACAAATGATAAAAATGGTAATTTTACACAACTATACACAAGGCTAGTTCAAATTCGCCAAATGAACGTCCTCATCGTGCAAACATTTTATTGTCGCCGGCAGGAAAGGAGGAGAAGACTGCAAGTTCAGTTGACTTCTTATATCATCAGACCATACTTTAAATAAAAACCTCGTCTCCTCACCAGAACTTCCTGTGAAAGGTCTGAAAGTCAGAACCAACCGGGGGAGGTTTCACACCTGTAAATTCGAACCAAACTGAAAAGTCTGAAAGTCCCAAACAGGGTAGGTGTGAAATGGCCTGCAGCTTTCCTCTTCCTGCCAAAGCGCTTCAACTCAACTCAATTTTGGTCTCCTCTGACCACAGCAATTTCTCCCAATCATTCTCTGAATCATTTAGATATTGATGTTCATTGGCAAACTTCAGACGGGCCTATACAACTGCCTTTATAGAATAGTCGAATAAAGTCGTTATTTATGTTTTTTTCGCACAAAAAGTAGTCTGGTCGCTTGATAAACTTATAATTGAGCCGCTGTAGGCACATGGAATATTTAAACCTTTTCTTTAATGACTTTGTGGGCCGTCAAGAGCCAGTCCCTTAGGCATTCTATCTAGGACTGATCTAGCTCTCAGATTCAATCAAAAATATCTTTATTTGTGTTCCGAAGATGAACGAAGGTCTTACGGGGTTGGTACAGCATGGGGGTGAGTAATTAATGACTTAATTTTCATTTTTGGGTGAACTAACCCTTTAAGCCCTTTAATGCTCAGATCTTAGTACGTCTTTCTGAAACACTGGTGATCTTCTGTAAATGAGATTTTCTTGACCATTTTCTAAATCTTTCCTACACTTATGTTGGTGTAGCACTATTACACAATACTTGGACTGACACCTTGACGTTTAGAATCAAGTTGAGAATGAAGTTCTAATGATAATGCATTGTGTGCTGTTGTGACTGAGTGTCGTATTGGTTTACAGATTCTCCATCACACCAGACGCAGCCAGGGACGCATTCACCTTTGACCCTTGACCTTAAAGTCTTCCAGAATCAAAGTTGTCATGGACTGATGTGACGGACCGATTTCTTTTCAATGCTGGTCTCTTTTTTTCCTTTTCCCATTTCTCTCTCTTTCATCTGAAAACACTGTGCATGTTTTTGAGATTTTTGCGCAGGCATTGTAACTTTTGCACTTGGTTAATTTTTTTTTTTTTGTTGTTGTTGTAAATATTATATATAAAGGACTTCTGAATGACTAAATCAGGTATTGATACAAGATGCAGGTTATTATGCTGAACACTCAGTTTCTTTCAGCCACAAATGTGGTATGTGAATATGGTTTGATCTATGCATTGCCTCTTGTTTTTACTTTTTTTCAAACTGAAAAGTCTGAAAGTCCCAAACAGGGTAGGTGTGAAATGGCCTGCAGCTTTCCTCTTCCTGCGAAAGCGCTTTAACTCAACTCAATTTTGGTCTCCTCTGACCACAGCAATTTCTCCCAATCATTCTCTGAATCATTTAGATATTGATGTTCATTGGCAAACTTCAGACGGGCCTATACAACTGCCTTCTTGAGCAGGGGAACCTTGCGGGCGCTGCATGATTTCAATCCAGTGCGGTGTTGTGTGTTACCAATAGTTTGTTTGGTGTCTGTTGTCCCAACTGTGTTGAGATCATTAACAAGTTTCCTCCTGTGTAGTTCTGGACTGATCTTGCTTGGAGATCCAGGGCAAGGGCGATTTATGGTTATTTTGTATATTTTTCATTTCCGAAAAATAGCACCAACAGTTGTCTCCTTCTCACCAAGCGTTTTGCTGATGGTCTTGTAGCCCATTCCAGCCTTGTGCAGGTCTACAATCTTGACTCCCTGATATCCTTTGACAGCTCTTTGGTCTTGCCCAAAACAGGACTAATCTATGTTTCACATGGGCACATAACCTGTGGGTGGCAATTCTTGCTGGTTGGTTGGGGATCAAATACTTAATTCACTCTCTCAAATGCTAATCAATTTATAACCTGCTTTTTCTGGATTTTTTGATGGAATCTGTCTTCATTCATTAAAATAAACCTACCATAAAAATGATATTTTTCTTTGTTTCTTTTTAAGTGGGCATACTTACAAAATCATTTGAGGATCAAATAATTATTTTCTCTATATGTAATATAAATCTGTTATGAAAGTCATATTCAAGACAAAGGCATAACACACTTAAAAAGGGCATTAAGTGAAAAAATGCATTAAACCCTCTGATAGTCACATGCAAATTATTTTTCTTTTGGTATAAAACCACTGAATGTGCACAGTGTGTACCTTTGACCCTGACCTAACAGCTTCCTCAAAGCAGTATGTGTTTACACTATTGTTTTCAGGCCCTGTGTGTGTGGGTGGATGCTTGTTTGATGGAATAAAACATCAAATCGTGTTGTGTCTGTAAACCACATCCTTCCAATCACTAAAGGTTATCATGGGAGAGGATATGATGGTCTACCGAGACAGGAAATGGTTACACGCTGAAAATCTGATTGATCCTTTGCTTCCGTCAGACGTGTTTTGATGTTAGCCTGACAGGAGGGTGTTCAGAGTGGAATATTGTAGTGTAAAGTCTCACCACCACTGCTATATCTGGCATATGCTTTCTATTTTTGTTTATCTTCAGAAATGCACCTGGTCTAATGAGAAACTTGTGGACTAAATGTAATGCCCACACATTTCCGTAACACATGTTTGTCTGTTGTTAAGTTTGACAGAATTTAGCAGGAGGATGATGATAAAGATAATGAATCAGCATCAACAAATGGTTGTTAATACTACAAATAAAAAGTGTCAATGCGACTGGAAAGGAAATATGTTTTTCCTAGGCCCTGTGATTTTTAAATGATAACTACGGCCTGTTGGATCCGTTAGCTGCATCTTGTTGGTGGCTCTTTGCTTGCTTTCCCTAAGGATTTGAGCAATGTAAGATGGCTGAAGCATTTGGGGACATTTTTTATTATTTTTTTTAAAAATTTGAGTTTTGGGCTACACTTTAGATTTGTGGTCCAATGCTAACTATTAGTTGGTTATTATCATGCTTATTACTAGGATTTCGGTTGTTTATTAGTCCTTATAAAGCACATTTTTATGCATTTTAGTCTGCATGACCTTTTTCTACATTCCCAATCCTACCTAACTTACTATTGTATAACTATTAATAAGCACTAATTAAGAGTATAAGGCAAAAGTCATGTCAATAGTGAGATTTGGACCCTAATCTAAAGTGTGACTGAGTTTTGTCAGAATGGTACAAGATTGAGTTACATTGTTACCTTTTAATCATGATTTTGAGGTCATAAATTAGTTTGTGTACTACTAAAACTTGACAAAATTAATAAAAAAATAGATTTTTACACTTACAAAATTTGTAGTCTTTCTCTTCCATGTACTCATCTGCAGTTTTGTATTAGCAATAGCATGTAGCATTTTTTGTTTTTGGATCATGGATCGTAATTAAATAAATGTACACACTCACTGTAAATTCCACTTTAATATGAGCAATTAACTGCATGTATAATAATAAAACGAATAGAGTAAATACAGATTGTTTCATGGAGGTTCTGTCGTCGAGGACAAACTTCATGAACAAAAATGATTTAAAGAACCACATGAGGGCGCTTAGGGATTGCTGTCATCGTGTAATAAGATATAACCCTACTGAAACGGATCTCTAACTAACTGATGAATAGGGCTAGTTTACAGAGAACGAGAGAAAAAAAACCTACAATGCAGAGATGTGATAAGACTGGGGAAAAAATAGGGCGAGAGTGCGAGGCTACGAAAGTTCATGAGTCTGTCATTTTTAATTTGCATACTTGTATGAACTCATTTGCAATGCAAAGTTTTAAAGGAACACTGCAATGTGATTGGCTGCTTGATTGGTCACCTGACACACTCTTTGTTCATTATTTTGAACATTTACCTATGTACCTGGGAGAATAATTCCTTGTGGAGGGCTTCTACACATCAGTTTGCAGATTGTTGTGTTTGTGTCTCCAGAGGTGTTTCTGTTTGAAAAGCTTTTGGAGGCCATGTTACTGAGAAGAAGCTAAACAACCAAAGGTCATGGGTCACATTAAGGTATTTACAACACTGCAAGGCACTTGAACCTCAGACCTTGACAAAATCCAATAAAAATTATTCATATTTGTAATTTTGAGGTTACAAAGTTACACACTAAAATGGCTGGGCTAAAAACAACTCAATTGGCAACCCAGCTCTGGATAAATATTTGACAAAACGCATGCATGATCAACGGAGGTGTACACTGTAAGTACGGCTGTGGTTGCCAGTTTTAAACTTTGTCTGTAATTGAAATGAGTCGTTGCTGCTGTTTTCGCTACTCTCAGGAGATGATAGTTCAATATGGCCGCCTCTCATCTGCAGTTCATCCGAACCTAAGAAACTGTAAACTTACTAAAAATGCACATTATTTTCTGCCTGTACAGTAATTTTATAAATACAAGTCAATTCAAACCATTCCCAAAGTTCATCTCAGGATTTTTTCTCTCAGGACAGGAGACAAAATGACCGTTGACAAACCAATCCAGTTTTACATTTCAAACCAGCAGTGAGTTACTATGACCCAGCATACTGTGTAGGTTGTGAGGTGCATTATTTCTGTCGGTGAAATATAATGTAACCCAGCACTGGGTTACACACAAAACTAACCCAACATGCAGAACCCAGTAACCCAGCAGACTGGGTTAAAAAATAACCCTGCCATTTTTAGTGTGTAACTTTTGACTTGCATTGTTAAAGAGCTCAGACTTCATGTAAGTTTTAACAGGAGGTGCAAATGACATGTTTAAAGTCATTGGACATAATCTGTTTTTATGTGTGCATGTTACACAAGCGCTATTTACACCCAACACAAAGCCCCATGAGGCCCATTGTGACTGGTATGACCACATTTGCACTTGCACCTTTGTCAGGACTACGTTTGACAGAAGTGATTTCTCTAGAATTAAATTCATTTTAACGTTCACAACGTGAACTATAAGCATTGTGTGTGTGTAACCTCCTCTCTGGTACTTTCCCAGTGAGAGTCATTTGAGTTTTTAAATGAGTAATGACCAATGATTCTGGGAAAGAAAGGGTTAATTTTTCACTCCCCCATTTCTTTTTTCTCTCCTTTTCTCTTCCCTCTCTCTTTCTTTCTTCCTGTCACCCTGTCTCTTCCTGCTCTTCTTTTCTTTCTGTTTCGTTCCGCCACTCTGTACTTTTAGACTTTTATACTAACTATACACACATACGCAAGTTTTATTTGTGGATAGTAGTTGTGTGTGTATGCTTAAATACTACTTTGTGCTTTTCACAGTCTCATGTATTTTTTATTAGCCCGTATAAACAGATGAAAGCACACCTGCTGTCTCTATCACCTGCTCTTATAGCAATCATAAACATAATAGGTGTGTGTAAGAAAGAGAAAGGGCTTTTTCTTAGCAGGCCGCTAAGTGTCATGGGTCAGCTGTTATGTGTGTGTGATTTCCACACAAGAGATGATAAATAGAAAAAGGTGTTTCAATAAGATGAACCTGTAGGTTGAGTTAAGCTAGTTTGTCTGCTTTTCAGCTGTCTGCTTTAATTGATGTATTATTTTGGGTTTTATTAAAGTCACATATTAAGGTCACAAGCTCCTTCTGTGAGTATACACTGACTCACAGTGATGAGTAAAATGTTATGAATATGATTATGAAAACATTTCTTGTTTCAGTACATTTGTTTCTCATGGGTTTGTGGGCATTATATTGAACTATAATGTTCAGATAACAGCTTAAAGGTGAGGTGTATTTTTTCGATGAGAAAGTACTAGTTAAACTATTACAAATGTAAGTAAGACGTTTGATTGAGAATTCCTACCTGCAACATGCTTA
This sequence comes from Pimephales promelas, assembly GCF_016745375.1. The sequence continues at coordinate 8,390,211 of NW_024121654.1, forward strand.
TATGAGTGCAACAATCCATTTCCGGATGTAAAAATCCCATTAATTTGATCCATTGGGGAATTGATTTTTAATAAGTTATAAACCTTGAAAGAAGACAGGCCTAATTGCGAGGCAGCCTCGAGGTTAATTAATGGTACATGCTTTTGTTGAAGCCATCAACCTGCATTACTTTAACTTGTTTTTAAAATAATTGCATTTAACAGTGGAAATCCAGGTGAGAAAATAACTATATTACCCAAGATTTTGCAAAGAAATCCACCAATCCGTTAATCAAAAGTTTCGAAACAAGCAAAGCACACCAAGTACTCTTTAACACCCACTCATTCCCATGGAACAGTGCAAATGATGTAATGGAGTTGTGTGTGTGTGTGTTATATAAATGAAATAAATAGGTAAGCCCAAAGTCTTACCCTTTCTCAATAATAAATGACAAGGCTTTTTTTTTTAATCACAGCTGTCATTTTATAATTGCTGACACGTTTTTTGCACATTTCCACTGGGATGTTGGACCAGGCCTCTTTTGCATCGTTCTCCAGGTCCTTGAGTTTGGAAGGCTTCCCTGTCATCCCTCTGCTCTTCAGTTCTCTCCACAGCATTATTTTCCCCTCACCATGCTTGACCGTGGGGATGCTGTTCTCATAGTTGAATGCTTCTCCTTTTTTTACTCCAAATAAAAGCCACATCCCTATGTCCTAACATCTTGAAATTTGTCTGGTCAGACCCATCAGAATCGATGACCAAAAAATGCTTCTTCGTCTAAGTGAGCTTTTCTGTACCTGTATTGAAGGAGTCCTGCTTGGTCGGTGTGTTAATGGAGACCAGCCTTGTGGAGTGTCCACTGGTGTGTCTGCCTTGAAATATTGGTACCAGCTTTACTCAGGATGGCTTTGCTGGTGATCCTTAGAGTCTTCATAGGTTCCTGCACTACAAGTCTTGCCAGGGAACGGGTCACTTTTGAATTCCTTCAATGTCCTTTTAGATTTTTTTTACAATGTGAAACTCTTGAAATTTCTAATAATTATTTGCTCAGTGGATACTAGTAGTGTTGTAGTCAAGACCACCTAACCTGACACCAAGACCAAGACCAGAGTGTATCGAGACCAAGACAAGACCAAGACTTTTAGGGGCCAAGACCAAGACAAGACCAAGACCAGAGTGTATCGAGGCCGAGACAAGACCAAGACTTTTAGGGGCCCAGACCAAGACAAGACCAAGACCAGAGTGTAGCGAGACAAGACCAAGACTTTTATGAATCCCAGACCAAGACAAGACCAAGACCAGAGTGTATCAAGACCGAGACACGACCAATACTTTTAGGGGCCAAGACAAGACCAAGACCAGAGTGTATCGAGACCGAGACACGACCAAGACTTTTAGGGGCCAAGACCAAGACAAGACCAAGACCAGAGTGTATCGAGGCCGAGACAAGACCAAGACTTTTAGGGGCCAAGACCAAGACAAGACCAAGACCAGAGTCTATCGAGACCGAGACAAGACCAAGACCAAGTCCAGAGTGTATCGAGACCGAGACACAACCAAGACTTTTAGGGGCCAAGACAAGACCAAGACCAGAGTGTATCGAGACCAAGACTTTTAGGGGCCAAAGACCAAGACTTTTAGGGGCCCAGACCAAGACAAGACCAAGACCAGAGTGTATCGAGACAAGACCAAGACTTTTATGAATCCCAGACCAAGACAAGACCAAGACCAGAGTGTATCGAGACCGAGACAAGACCAAGACTTTTAGGGGCCCAGACCAAGACAAGACCAAGACCAGAGTGTAGCGAGACAAGACCAAGACTTTTATGAATCCCAGACCAAGACAAGACCAAGACCAGAGTGTATCAAGACCGAGACAAGGTCCAAGACTTTTAGGGGCCAAGACAAGACCAAGACCAGAGTGTATCGAGACCGAGACACGACCAAGACTTTTAGGGGCCAAGACCAAGACAAGACCAAGACCAGAGTGTATCGAGGCCGAGACAAGACCAAGACTTTTAGGGGCCAAGACCAAGACAAGACCAAGACCAGAGTCTATCGAGACCGAGACACGACCAAGACTTTTAGGGGCCAAGACCAAGACAAGACCAAGACCAGAGTGTATCGAGGCCGAGACAAGACCAAGACTTTTAGGGGCCAAGACCAAGACCAAGACCAAGTCCAGAGTGTATCGAGACCGACACACAACCAAGACTTTTAGGGGCCAAGACAAGACCAAGACCAGAGTGTATCGAGACCGAGACACGACCAAGACTTTTAGGGGCCAAAGACCAAGACAAGACTAAGACCAGAGTGTATCGAGACCAAGACTTTTAGGGCCAAAGACCAAGACTTTTAGGGGCCCAGACCAAGACAAGACCAAGACCAGAGTGTATCGAGACCAAGACACGACCAAGACTTTTAGGGGCCAAAGACCAAGATTTTTAGGGGCCCAGACCAAGACAAGACCAAGACCAGAGTGTATCGAGACCGAGACACGACCAAGACTTTTAGGGGCCAAGACCAAGACAAGACCAAGACCAGAGTGTATCGAGGCCGAGACAAGACCAAGACTTTTAGGGGCCAAGACCAAGACAAGACCAAGACCAGAGTCTATCGAGACCGAGACACGACCAAGACTTTTAGGGGCCAAGACCAAGACAAGACCAAGACCAGAGTGTATCGAGGCCGAGACAAGACCAAGACTTTTAGGGGCCAAGACCAAGACCAAGTCCAGAGTGTATCGAGACCGACACACAACCAAGACTTTTAGGGGCCAAGACAAGACCAAGACCAGAGTGTATCGAGACCGAGACACGACCAAGACTTTTAGGGGCCAAAGACCAAGACAAGACTAAGACCAGAGTGTATCGAGACCAAGACTTTTAGGGCCAAAGACCAAGACTTTTAGGGGCCCAGACCAAGACAAGACCAAGACCAGAGTGTATCGAGACCAAGACACGACCAAGACTTTTAGGGGCCAAAGACCAAGATTTTTAGGGGCCCAGACCAAGACAAGACCAAGACCAGAGTGTATCGAGACCGAGACACGACCAAGACTTTTAGGGGCTGAGACCAAGACAAGACCAAGAGACCAGCTCTCCACACTACATGACACAATAAAATGTGAAACATGATCAAAAGAGATTGATCTGAAAGATCCACATTCCCATAAAAACAGAGATATTTAACACTCAAAGCTGAAATAAACCATCTTTATTCAATATTCCTGGGTGACTTCCATCATTAAGTACAGAATGTAAAACAAGTCTTCACTTTTCTCCGCCTTTTATTAACAATACATGAACATGAATACATGGGTGACAGGCAGCGGTAACAAAAATACATAATTAGCAATGACCAACGAGTCACGTTATTGCTTGGTTTTGAATCAGTACATTTTACATACAATAATAGCAAGGATGTTAACAAAAGAACAGTCAATATACTGGCAAATTAGTGATATTATCACAGTTATGGTCTTGTTGTCTAATCTTGAAAAAAAATCCCAAATCCTCAATGTCTGAGACCGAGACAAGACCGAGACCATCAAAAAGTGGTCTCGAGTACTACAACACTAGCTACTAGTACTTGAAAACATTTGGTAATACCTTTTGTAGTCTTTCCCTTTCTTGTGGGCATCCACAATGCGCAACCAGAAGGTCCTCACTAAGCTCCTTGGTTTTAACCATGACTTACAATTGACCAGAAACTGACTAGCAAACAGCTGTATCCACTGTTCTGTATTTATAGTTGATTAGAACACTAGAACCAGGAGCATCCTTAGAATTTTGCAATAAGATCTGGGATATGGGTAATTTTGGACATGGACGATTTTGTCAAAATGAAAGAAAAAAACAGTCTTACAGTTTTTGCCCACATTTTTCTGTTATATCCAGTCAGAAGATAGATACCCATTCACTAAATAAAAATGCACTAACTCAAAATTTGACCTGGAATAAGCTGCCCCAGAAAAATGGGGAAAAATGGAACCTACTAGGTCGGTGAAAACAATGGACAGGCACTGTTGCATTCTGTGGTTTGAGTTTGTTGTGAAACGATCTATTTTTTCGGTACCAGTGTCTAGTTAGATCATCAATCATTTGTTCAAAATTTCTGTTTTACAGTTTTCGTGTCTGGAAATATGAGAGTGTTTTTGCTTGTGTTTCAGTAATTTGTGAGACTGAATGGTTTTGAATGGAAAGTTTGTGTGTGTTGGTAAAATAAACTTGGAGATGTCTAACCCTGGACTGACACAGGGAATATGCAATCTCATTTGACTTGCAAATCTCTATGAAAATGAGGACCCTGAGTAAGGGTGTGTCAAGGAGGTGGTCATATGTCTGCCAGTTGTATGTGTGTGTGTGTGGGGTTATGCTGAGAGAGAGGGAGGGTGAGTGAGTATGCATACGTTGTGAACGATGAGACATGGGACACACAATTACGTTGACTCTCATGTTGGTGCTGCGGTCCACAGCATTATTGCGACATTATGTTCTCAGTTCCTTCCTAGGAAAACTTATTGAGAGATTGCTTGGAGGAACATTCCTGCCGCCTTTCTTATGCTCTTTGCAAATGTGAAAATCCAACACATAGGGGTGTCACTGTTCATGTTGTTTTCTACATTTTTATCTTTTTTAACTTTTTTTTTAAACCTTTTTCAAATTTTTTAAACTGTTTCTACTTCAGACATCTTCAAATATCTTTTACTTGTACTTTGTTTGAACTTTCTCTAGAATTTTCTTTCTTTTATTTTTAAAAACATTTTTTAAAACATGTTACCTTTTGAAGTTTTATTTAAAACCCTTTTTCTACATTTACATTACATTTACATTTACTCATTTAGCTGACGCTTTTATCCAAAGCGACTTATAATCGCTATATATGTCAGAGGTCGCACGCCTTTGGAGCAACTAGGGGTTAAGTGTCTTGCTCAGGGACACATTGGTGTTTCATTGGTGTCTTTAATATTTATTTAATCTCTTTTTTTCTTTTTTTTTTTTACATTTAAACTCTCTTTTTTAAAACAACCTTTCAGTTATTAATCTCATGTTTATCTTCTATGTATGTGGGGTAGAATTCAGACTAGGTGTTTAAACTACATAATTTATAAGTATATCGAGAAAAACTCAAACACACGTTCGATCATGTCTGTTTGAAACAACCAAACTGTTCTCAAATGGCCTAGTAGTTAATAATGTCGTTGTTCATTAACTAGTGCGTTGTGTTTTCTGGAGATCTGGGTGATACAAATTGTTAAGTATTTTGCTTAGTAGATCTGCTGTGTGTTTTTGTGCTTGAGGCTATGTTTTATGGGTAGTTGTGTCTGGCAGGTTGAGGGGACAGACAGAGAATATGGAAAACTGGCTGCTGACTGAGACCCCTGGCCTGATATCATCCAGAGAATTTAATTTGACTCGCAAATGTTATGCAAATAAGGAGACCTGTGACAAGGTGTGTCTAGAAGGCCATCAAGACATTGCCAGGTGTTTTCCAGAGTGGTAAAGAGAGTGTTACATTATAGGATGCTGAGGAAAATAAGGTCTTCACATTAATTCAGGAGTCAAACACCTAGTTCATTTAGGACATTTTAGACATTTTTTATTAACGTACCTTAGAAAAAAATTCTGAATTTCTGAAGAAATGTCAGTGCAAGCTGCTTTCAGTTAAAACAGCTCAAACATGCAAGCTTAAAGGAATACTCTACTTTTTTTTGGAAATAGGCTCATTTTACAACTCCCCCAGAGTTAAACAGTTTAATTTTACCGCTTTTGAATCCACTTAACCGATTTTCTGATATTCAGTAGAATATCAGTAACCAGACAGTTTCTGGTCTCATTGACTTCCATAGTAGGAAAAAATATATACTATGGAAGTCAATGAGACCAGAAACTGTCTGGTTACTGATATTCTTCTAAATATCAGAAAATCGGTTAAATGGATTCGAAAACGGTAAGACTCAACTATTTAACTCTGGCGGAGTTGTAAAATGAGCCTATTTTTCCAAAAAAAAAAGTGGAGTATCCCTTTAAGCCTGTGAAAGTGGGGAATAAAGTCTTATTTGTATTTACTTATTTGCATTAGCTTACATGAACTAACAATGAGCAGTAGATTTATATAGCTTTTATATTAGCAATTAAAGGGATAGGCTCACACAAAAACATGTCACATGTCAAACATGTCGTTCCAAACCTGTAAGACTTTTGTTCATCTTCAGAACACCAATGAAGATCTTATGAATGATATCTGAGAGCTTTCCGTCTCTCCATTGACAGCCTATGCAACTACTACTTTCAAGGCCCAGAAAGGTGCTAAAGACATCATTAAAGTAATCCATGTCACTCCAGTGGTTTAACCTCAAATGTATGAAGTATAAAATCATAATTTACCACTTTATTTACAAAATTTGAATCTCCAACGCACATGAACGAGAGTACCGCAAAGCATGTGTTGTGGCGTTAGTTTGTATTAACAAATGTAGTTAAATAATGTTAATAAATTATGTTACCACGGCATTCAGACGGTGTACAATTTTATGGGGCAATTCAGCACCTTGACTCAAGATAATACTTTCTAGTAAATAAATATGATATGAAAGTTGGATCTAACAACCAACTATATTGCTCATATGAAATACATGCCGAGGACCCAAGACACTTAAAACATTATGAATGCCATTGCATTATACAACAAAAACAAATGGCATTTATATTACATGTGTATAGTAGAATTGAGAAAGTAAGCAGCAAAACCTGTCTATATGGCACACTGACAAATTTTGGGGAAATGACTTCATTCTTTTCAGGCGAAACCCTGCTTGCAAGGGCTTCAGGCAGGTGATTATCCTCTCACGTTATGATGGAGAATCCTCGTCTCAGTCCTCTGGCAGAACTATACATCAGTAGGATCCGGTCTGTCCTGTTTTCCTCCACTTTCCTCTATCTCTGGAATTTATAGGAAAGAAGAAGTGGTGAAAGAGGTGGAGGGGAAGAGGTCAGGCCTATCCGTGTAGATCAGGATGTATATTTTCTGTGCGTTAGGAGAAGTTGACCCTTTGTGGAACTTGCGGATGTTTCATAAGTGTGACCCCAATAAAACAAAATTGGATTCTGCTATATTCGAAAGATGTTTAGCTTCTTAAAAATCCTCCAGGGCTTCCTAATTTCAGCCAGTTAATGGCCTAATAAGCTTTTAGACGAACAAGCACACTGTTCTGACAAAATAAACCCTAAATAAGATCCCCAAGTCAAATGGGTCACATTTTTTCCCGTTCGGCAAGTCTTTACCAAGGCGGGTTTGGACTTGCTGGGAATAGGGAGAAGGTGGAAACAGGTCTGACAGGATTCCAGCTCGGTGTCCCGACTGAGGGAGTATCGGTCCAGCATTTTCCCACGAGAACAGCCGTGACCTTCCAAGCGGCTCTGGGGGTCCCACTCGGATTTAGGGGAAGACTCTGTAAACGAGGGTGTCTGTGTGTTATCAGATATTTATCCAGCACGTGTCTCTGTTCCCTTGTTAAACCACACTATTTTTGTTTCTTTAAATGAGCTGAAAACATTCAAATGTAAGATTCTCTCTGAAATGTATAGTTCAAATATTTGACCGCCGTACTGTGCCGTTTAGCCACTATAAATCATTAAGTAACAATTTTTTCAATCACTAACCAATGTCTAATTTGCGAGCAGTTTGTCCTGAAGGAATTCATTTATCTTGGCCAAAACAGATATTATCTGTACTGGTGTTAAACATTGAAACTTAACAGTACATAAACCATTTATCCAAGTATCATGTTACTGTTTTTTGATGAAGAAAAAAAACATGTATTTATATAGGCCATTTCAACCTAATAAGATGATGTACACTCCTGTCTAGAAGTTTGGAGTCAGCAATATATATTTTTGGTTGAAAGAAATGCTTTTATATTCAGCAATGTCAAATATGGCAGTAAAGACAATAATAATAGTTTCAAATAAATGTGTGTTTGAAATTTCTATAAATAATCCTGAAAAATGTATTACGGTTTAGATATAAATATTATGCACAACTGTTTTTTTTTACCATTGATAATAATAAAATATATGTATATAATAAATAAAAATACAAAACAGTTATTTTTGAAATGGCAATATTTCACATGCAGACCTCTTACTGACACCAATCTTTTGAATGGTAGTGTATATGTTTTACAGTCAGTAATATTTTCAACAATATGTTTTTAATGGTAAATTTAAATAATTTAAGCTTGAAAGCCACAGTCCCATTTTATTGTAATTCAATTGATAAGAAAAATCTTCCAAATATGCAGGTTTGGAACGACACAGATTAAGGTCAATTGTAACAGAAGTTTAATTTTTGAGTGAACTGTTCCTTTAATACGTTCCCCTCTAATTGTCTAGATATCATAGAAACCGGATCCAAGATGTCGTTTTTTTCCTATGAATCTGACATGAAGTATTACATGGATGCTTATCTGGTTGCTAAAAGTGTTTGCTAAACTGTTGCGTAAAGTGTAATTTTGAATATCAGCATGAATAGGTCTCTGTTTACGGCGTCTGAATTAATGCCATGTGGGCAGTATGTTAGATATCTGTATTTGTTTAGTGTCATGGCACTGTTTGTTAATAGTCACCAAGAATAAAATAAGTCAAATTTGAATTTGTATGGGTAGCAACTGGATTTTAGATCTATCGGTGTACTATTAACATCTGTAGGTACACTGTAAAAAATACAACTTGCATATTGTTTGACAAATTCTGTTTTTAAAGTTTATTCAAAGTTTGTACAACTAATGACCCTAAGTTGAGAAAACTCAAAAATGTCCTGCAAATGTCCTTCTCAACTTTTTTTTTATTAAACTTGTTTACCTTATATATTTTAATAATTGTTTTACCCATAATTATTGGCTCTTTGCCACGTTTGTGTTATATGTTCAGAACACTGACAGCGGTTCTGGGGTGTAGGTGCATCAGGTGGGCAGAAATCCAGTCATGCCTCCTCTTGTATCTCTCGTGGATCAGTACAGCCTTCATGATGAACTTGTTTGGACTGGAGGCAAAGATATCTCTGAGGTAAACCTGCTGGTTAGGTTCCCAGGACACAGGGGGACTGACATATAGCTTTTATGAGTCGGATTGCCATGGCCTGTGGCTCTTCCATGTGTCAGGCAGGCTGAAGGCTCTGTTGACAATGCTTTGCCATCCAACTTTCTTGCCAACCATATGTCTTTTTCTCCTATTCTTTTCTTGCTACACTCCCATTGGACCATAATAGCTGTGGTTTTCCCTATATTAAAGGCCTGGCGCTCCCATCTGTATACCTGGTTTACATTAAAACGTCCTGTTGTTTTTATGGCAAAAACTGGTAGCTGTGGCTGCCAGAAATTCAAAATAAAAATACCGCTTCCTGGTCCCTATAGGGCTATTAATGGATTCCTGAAAAAAATAGTTTGGGTAGTTCAATAGATATATATATAATTTTTTTTTGTGATTAGCTATCCCTTTAAACCATTTACATTTGTTTTTCGCTGTAAAAAGTGATGTTACTCACAATTAACCAATTAAAAGGTTTTTTACTGTAGCTTTTTTACAGTATTTTTCAAGACTGATGCTCATTTTGCACAGACAAGTTTCTTTTAGACACACTGTTGTTGCCACTGAGATTATGAAATCTTAATTTGTTGGGAAAATAGCATCTCTGTGACTCCGCTTTGCTGTAAACAACTTTTATCGACTTGTCACACACGTACACATTATTCTTTCACTCTCGTATGATTAAAGTGAACGAAGAGCAGGGTGACAGTACAGGTTAGTCGTGCGTGTCCGGGTTGTGTTGTGTGTGTTAGCGTGTCTGGACTGATCCCGGATCCCAGGGGAGAGGTCCAGGGCGTGATGGGAGGGTGAGGGGGCAGAGACAAGCCGAGCCTGTGCTGATTCACACTTATCCCAATCTGGTTCTGCCAGAAGGATCACATAGCGCTTCTTTTACATCCTCCTTTTCTCTCCTGTCCTTTCTTTCTTGTTTTTGTACTCCTTCCTCTTCATTGCCTGTGCATGTATGCACATTTCGGTATGTTTGTATTTGCATGGGTAGGAACTTGAGTTGCATATAATTGTGACTGAAATAAGCCTTTTGTCTTCTCTGCTTATTTTCTCAGATTTGTCAGCTTTAGCTCCGTTCTATCTATTACATAGACGGAGACGCATCATATGGGCTGCTGGGTTCATCTTTGGTATCACTGCTGGATCTTGCTGTGGCAAAGTCTTCTGTAATGATTCAGCAGACACAAGGTGATCCATATGCAGCTTTTAAGAGTAAACCAGTAAACAAGCAAGAAAAGCCAGAGACAGACAAACCAGATGACAAGCAATGGTCGGGGCAGGCGACGAGAAGCAAGGTCCATTAACAATCCAAATCGAGGCAGGCAGAGAACGATTAGAAACGGGGTACACAGTCCAAGGTCAAGGCAATAAATAAACCACAGAATGACAGCCAGAAAAGTCAAGGCTTCACACTGGTGTGGTGTGTGGAACTGGTGCAAATGAGATGCAGGTGTGTGTAATCAGCACTGTGCAGGTGTATGGTGTTTGGTATAATCAGTCCAGGGAGGTGCATGATGGGAAATGTAGTCTGACTCTGTGGCTAATCGTGACACTTGTAAAGAAAATTTCGGAAGGAGGGGCTTCATCGAAACCAGAACTAAATGTCGTGTTCGGGACAGACTGGGGAGAGAAAGGCTGTAAAAATGTAAAATATGTGAAAAATAATAGCAAGCATCAAAAACAATTCTAGTTCCCCCCTTTGTAAAAGGGCATAATAGGACCCCTTTAAGCGGCATGTCATTAATGATAACAACACTGTTTTTAACTCCTTTGGATATTTAAAGTGAGTGTGTGTTGCATGGCTGAGCAATTTTAGTTGGTATGAGTTGGAAATAGCGAGTGTTTATGGGATGCATGCCCTTTTCAATCACCCTTTCTTTATCAAAATCTGGCATCTTGTTGTGTAAGCACCCCAAGCGTTCAGGCATCCATTGTTTGTATCACCACAACTGCACGTTTACATGAGTGTGTGTGTGTGTGTGTTCATGGGGGGATGGAAGGGCTGACAAGCTCTTATCTATAGTCTCAAGGCTCTGCACCTGTTCTTTATGACTCACCTGTCAGTAAACATCAAAGCCACCATACTATACATACCTGTATTTTAATGCAAACGTGCTGATATTATATAATGAAAAACTAATAGGCTGAAGGATTTCCCCTTCCACTTGTGTTAAATATTTGCTCTGCTAAAAATCCATTCCATAGAAGAGTGTTTTTGTTAGTACGAGATCTTCATCAATGAGTTAAAAGGATTAAAAGAAGTGGAATAAAATAGAGCAAATAAAAGTTTTAGGTTTTTATGTGGCTGTGTGGGTGTGCAGATTAAGGCGTGGTTAGAAAAGTTTGTGTGTTTGTGTTTGTTTGTGTATGTGTGAAAGGCGTGTCTGTGGTTCAGGGAGTGTTTGGGTCTGTCAGCACGTGAGGACTGATGTGTCCTGGCAGAACCGCTGTGTTCATTATTGTCCTGTAGGAGTTCAGAAATGCTGAATAATAGGTGCATATATATAGTATGAAATTATACAGTTTAGAATTTAAGTTGTTTCCTAGAATGTCTTGTCTTGTTTCAGTTTAAGAATTTCAGTTCATAAATTAACATTTGAATTGGCCCTACAGGAAGTTGAATTGGAATGGCTGGAAGTGCACTTTAAAAAAATATTGTTGGTTTAATTTAAAATTAAGTAACCTGGTTGCCTTAAAAATGTAAGTTGATTGAACTGGAAAAAGTGAGTTAATACAATGAAGGAGATTGATTTAATCATAAGAAACTCAAAATAATAAGTTATCTGAACTAATTAAATAAATTATTTAAGTTGATTTGACGAAAGAAAAAATGTTGAAAATAACAAATCTTGAAAATATTTTTTTACAGTGTGGAATTCAACAGATGAACTGGATTAGTTTAGTTTATGTTTTGTATCAACGCATAAAAACAATTATTTAATCACATAGCACAAAATGTCCACTACACTTTTCAGAAATCTTAAAAATAAATATTGAAAGATTTTTAAAAGATGTCACTTATACTCTCCAAGGCTGCATATATTTGACGAAAAACAGTAATACTGTGAAATATCATTATAAGTTAAAATAACTGTTTTCTATTTTAATATATTAAATATTTATTTATTGGTAATTGCTCCACAGTTTAAGGTTGTTTTCCATTGGCTTTACCACCATCCTAACTATCCTAACCTCACAAGGTTGATGCATTCTGGGACTTAATTTTTCAGGATCACATATTATCTTACCAATGGGTGGTAGGGGAAAGACTATGTTAATGATTCACCTTAGAAGTTTAGTCAATTGCCTTGGGGCACCGGCCACTTCCTCTCCAAATGTTTTCAGACGACCTATCCATTGTAGACAGCATCAACAATGGAGATGATTTTAGGGTACAGGAACTGGTGGGGAAATTTGTGTTGCGTGCAAGGAAAACTACAGCTGAATCAGCAAGACGAAGCAGTTTGTGGTGCATTTCTGCTGTGCAGGGAACCCCTGAAACCAGGCTGTACTTTCTAACCACTTATTTCAAGATAAAGTAAAAAATGCATTTGCAAAATGGTGGAAAAACACAGCCGACTGTGTTGTTTATTATGTTTGATGTACCTGCAATTTGCCCTCAGGTATTTCGACTTTGTTTTAAAAATGTGTTTGTAAAGCTTTAAGTTCACTTCCTTATATCTTTCTCAAGTCTGACAGTCTCACCATCCACATTTATTTATGTTTAATAGGAACAGTCTACGTTTTTATGGTCTGCCCACATAGATCACATCCACTTTTTTACTTTCTTTAAGCTGTGAAATATGGTAGACTGTGGGTAATTGTCTTTTTTTAACTGTGTAAATATTGCTCACAATCCTGACTATATAGCAGTGCATGTTGTTACATCATATGGGGTAAGTTGTCACAGTTTGGAACAATTAATATGTTATTTAATAAATTTTTGGAAAAAATGAGTAGTAACATTCTTAGCAGTGCAAAATGATACAATATCAAACCAATGTTCCAATTTTAAAATTATAATCCGTATAAAATTACAACAAAAGCATCAATAAAAATGTGACAACATGTTTTGTTTTAGTATAAAGTTTTAAGTTAATGTCTTCATTATATTGACTTTTGCATGCAGATTCAAGTGTGATTTTGTGGTCCCTTGTTTACACAACAACTATAGCAATAATACTGTATGTGATTTTGGCAGAAAAAATATTCGGATTTGCTTTACGTGCTTTAGAGTAAACCATTTGTGCAGCTAAAATTCTGAAATAGCTACATTATACACTCTCGGAAAAAAGGTACATAAGCTGTCACTGGGGCTGTACCCTATTTTTGGTGCTATAAGTATATTTCAGTTGCTAATATGTACATTTTAAGTGTTAATATGTACATTTTAAGTGTTAATATGTACATTTTAGGTGGTAATATGTAAATTGTAGGTACTAATATGTAAATTTTAAGTGTTAATATGTACATTTTAGGTGCTAATATGTCAATTTCATGAGCTAATATGTCCATTTTAGGTGCTAATATGTACATTTTAGGTGCGACTATGTCCATTTTAGGTGCTAATATTTACATTTTAGGTGCTAATATGTCCATTTCATGAGCTAATATGTCCATTTTAGGTGGTATTATGTACATTTTAGGTGCGAATATGTCCATTTTAGGTGCTAATACATTTTAGGCGCTAATATGTCCATTTCATGAGCTAATATGTCCATTTTAAGTGGTAATATGTCCATTTTAGGTGCTAATATGTACATTTTAGGTGTTAATATGTCAATTTCATGAGCTAATATGCCCATTTTAGGTGGTAATATTTACATTTCAGGTGCTAATATGTACATTTCATGTGCTAATATGTACATTTTAGGTGCTAAAATGTACTAAGGTACCAATATGCAGCTTTTGGGTACAAAAGTGTGCCTTTTGAAAAGGTACAGTCCCAGTGACAGCTTTTGTACCTTTTTTTTGAGAGTGTAACTAAAATTACCATTGCACTGCACTACAACACCATGTCATAGGTCACACTTTGCAAGGACTTACAATTTTTTAGTATTGGCCTCATGGGTTTTTAATGCACCCTTAAAAAAAATGTCTTCTGTTCAGAATGCAAACGTTTAGAAGCTCATGATTAGCACTTATGATGAGTATTTAATAGGCTGGTTTAGCTATTTCATGAAGCACATTGTGAGGCTTTCCATTAGTCCTTTAATGAAATGTAGGCTCGGGGAGAATTTAGGAAGTAGATTAGTATGTTGTGGGATTCGCGGTGGATTCCCAATACTGTGACTTGACTTTGAAAAGCAGGCGACTGGATTGGTTTAGGTGTTCATACGAAGGATTGTTGTGCTTTTTAAAATTGTTTTGCCCTTAAACATGATAACTGTAACCTTTGCACCAAACGTGTGTCCGAAAGCAGTGTAATGAGTCAGCTGTGCAAAGTGGCAGTGAATCTATGTGTGTTTTGCATAACTCCTAGCTCCCTCTTCCCCATTCCGATCAAACGATCACACGGTGAGTCGGCTCAATCTACTCATTCTTACTTAGCTTTAATTGCGTGTGCATTGTGTTTAGTCAATTTGTTGAAATTTCAAAGGAAAAGTGAGTATGAAGCAAATATCATTTGAGCACTTGTATGTGATTTAATGTGTGTTGGTGTGGTTTTTCAGATGGATTACTGACTTTGTATGAGAGGATGTTGAAGGATAAAACGTGAAGGTAAATCGCCCCAGTAATGGACTCGGCTAAAGATGGCATGAGTCATTTTCTCGAAATTCTTCGTTCTCTATTGCTTTATTTTCAGCTTGTTAAGGTATTTTAGTAATGAATCAGTTTTAGGAGACAATTCTTTAAATATGCTCAACATAACTGTCTCAGGTTTCATTTGATCTTTGGTTGATTTAACTCTTTTATTTGTGAAAAAATGAAAGTGAAAAGCCAATGTGACATTTGATTCGTTTAAGGTTAGTTTTTTTGTTTTTTTTTACTTTTATTATGTCATTTTTTCAGTTCTGGTATCAAAAATCCTAATAAAAAATGGCATAAAGCAGAACTTAACTTTACAGACACACTGAATTTAAAATTTTTTGATTAGTTGATGGTACGGATTCAATAAAAAGATGATGAAGTTAGCAAGGCCGCATAGTATATTTACAACAAAATTTGGTAACACTTTATTTTACAGTCTTTGTTTCACACGTTACATGTATTTACTGTAGTAATAACTATATGCATAATTACATGCTAATCCTAACCCTATCCATATAGTAAGTACATGTGATTAATTATTATTACTTGGTACCTAAATGTATAATTACGCTGTAACACACACACCTTAAAATAAAGTGTAACCCAAAATTTCCTCCAATTCAACATAGAGGAATAACTGCAATAAAAATCTGCAATTTAGATCGATTCGTTCTCCCAAAAATCAATTTATTTATGCCAAAAATCGTATGACTTTCTGTCTTCTGTGGATCACTAAAGGGACAATCTTGGAAGAATCTTCTGGTAAATCTATTTGCATGGAGACTGAAGCTTTTTAAGCATAAAATAGGACACAAAAACAAAAAAAGTAGCCATATGACAGCTCTTCTTTGCAAATTTATGAAAGAAAAAACAATGTCCAACTTGTGAGAAAACTGTTAAGTTGGATGTTTTCAATGAAAAGGTTGATTTCTGATCGGTCACAACAGTTAATAGTTCACAGCAAGGGATTTAAAGTAAAATAAAATTGCCAAACATTCAGGCTAAACTATTTTATTATTTGGAATATAGCATGAGACATACGGGCCACATTTGTTAAACCTTATTGAAGCTTGAAAATTCATTGTATCTGTATTCATACTCAATTTTCATGATTTGTTATTACAACTTTTAATCATAAATCATAATCAGTTTAGATTATTTATGTGTTTCAGATAACATAATATTTTGAGTTTCTATTAATTAAACCAATCTCCATTGAATTACCATATTTTTTATTTCAATGAACTAAACATTTTAAGGCAACCAGGTAACTTACTTTAAGTTAAACAAACTTATTTATTGTTCTTCAGGAGAAAGTCAAATGGGTTATCATTTTGATATTTTGGGTTTATAAATGTTGAGTATAAAGATATTAAAGTCTAATTTATGATACAATGATAGTATGTCACCAAGTTTGAGAAGTCCTCAATGATGTGTTGCACTTTCTATTCATCAAACAACAAACAAAAACATTTCTTATCTTTCTGCCCTTCTGTGCTTCTACTTTTTTCCAATCCTATCCACTTTCTCTCTCTTTCTCTGCGTGTGTGTGTCTGTGGTTTCTGTCACTGTTATCTTTGCTTAGGTCTGTCTGAAACCCAAGTGCTTCTGATGACACATTACCCAAGTGCTGTGTTCTGATAATGCTCTCTCTCTCTCTCTCTCTCTCTCTCTCTCTCTCTCTCTCTCTCTCTCTCTCTCTCTGTGTGTGTGTGTGTGTGTGTGTGTGTGTGTGTGTGTGTGCGTGCGTGTGCATACATTTGTGTGTGAAGGGGAACACAAAGTAGTGGCTTCCCAGTTTAATAGCGATGTGGTTTAGGGTGGATATGAGAGAACTCGGAACGTATTTTCCACCTTTTGTCTTGCAGAGTAGCATGTGTTTGCATAAATGTGTTATGTGATAGTGTTCAGCTGTTCTGTTTCGTGTACGAAAGTTTATTTGCTGTAGTTTAGAATAACTGATCAAATGTATGTGTATGCAATTCTCACTAGTTAAGTTGCTTAGCGTGCATATGATTGGCTGTTTATAATGTGTATTTATACTGTCTATATATGATATTGCTATATTACTCTCAGTAAAAAAGGTACGAAAGCTGTCACCGGGGCTGTACCTTTTCAAAAGGTAAACTTTTGTCCCTTTTAGGTTATATGTACATTTTAGGTGTTAATATGTACATTTCAGGTGCTAATATGTACATTTTAAGTGTTGATATGTACATTTCAGATACTAATATGTATTTTAGGTGCTAATATTTACATTTCAGGTGCTAATATGTACATTTTAGGTGCTAATATTTACATTTCAGGTGCTAATTTGTACATTTCAGGTGCTAATATGTACATTTCAGGTCCTAATATGTACATTTTGGGTGCTAATATGTACATTTTGGGTGCTAATATGTACATTTTAGGTGCTAATATTTACATTTCAGGTGTTAAAATGTACATTTTAGGTGCTGATATTTACATTTCAGGTCCTAATATGTACATTTTGGGTGCTAATATGTACATTTTATGTGTTAATGTGAACATTTTAGGTGCTGATATTTACATTTTAAGTGTTGATATGTACATTTTAGGTGTTAATATGAACATTTTAGGTGCTAATATGTACATTTTAAGTCTTGATATGTACATTTTAGGTGCTAATATGTACATTTTAAGTGTTGATATGTACATTTTAGGTGCTAATATGTACCATTAAGGTACCAATATGCACCCTTTAGGTACAAAAGTGCACCTTTTGAAAAGGTACAGTCCCAGTGACAGCTTTTGTACTTTTTTTCAGAGTGATACTGTATGTGTGTGTATATATTCTGCAGATGCATCTAATTTCTAAAAAAAAAAGTATACATATATTTTTTTGTTAAATATCTTTTTATATGAAGCATATAACGAACATTTAATTTCTTACTATATTTCATATTCTGATAGTATAAATATATTTAATGTAATAACCTTTACAAGATAACTCCTCTTGAATTGATGTGCTAAAAATGTTTAAAATAAAAAGAAACTTATTTAAACTGTCTGCTTGTTTTTTTAGTGACCTCTAATTTTTACAGTAGCATAATCTCTCTCTCTCTCTCTCTCATGCTTCTCTTTTCCATTTCTTCTAAACATCATCAGCATTATTTTTTAACACTTTCCCTTGTATCATCTTCTGTCGCTCTTTTTCACACATCCACGCATCTTCATGCACTGTCCATCACTGACTTTCTCTCGTTTAGTTTTTGTGATTGACCCAATCACAAAAACACCAAATGAAAAAACTTCCAAATCCCTCCCCTAACTGTCCTAAGAGGATATTTCTGACATTAATGAGGTATTGTGGAAGGTGTGTGTGTGTGTGTAGCTATAGGGAAGTGACTTGTCGAGTTGTTTTCATTTCGTACTCCAGCTCTCTTACGCTAACCACTAAAAAATCGCACACATACACTACTTCTCCTTTTTTTTCTTTTCTTTTGTATTATACTCGTGTTTGTGTATGCGCATGCAACAAGCTATTCCGTATTTAACACATTCACAGTACAAAATGTACTAAAAATACACTCATATTTCTAATATATACTTTGCAGAACTTAGTTATGAGTTCAAAGTATATACTTATAACTACACACAAAACCTGGAAACCCCCTCATGAAAGGCTATTGTGTCTAATATCATGAATATTCCCTGATAGCATGTGTGTGAGTTGACTGTTTGCTTTTGTATGCGTGTGTGTGTGTGTGTGTATATTGAAGCAGTGCTGTCATTTAATGTACCAATATAAAATAAGTGATAACACTTGAACAGATGTTGTGGAATCCCCGACTGCATTGCCCTACACAATAACACACACACGTCAGGTTCGCTATCTTTGTGGGGACTCTCCATAGACGTGATGATTTTTACCCTTACTCCAACCCTATCCCTAAACCTTCCCATCACAAAAACCTTTCTGCATTTTTACAATTTCAACAACAACAACAAAAAAAAAACTTTGGGTTAAAACAACCCAGCATTTTTTTAGAGTGTGACATTTATGAAAGTGTGTTTTTAGAAATGATTCACAGAAATTCATTTCGCTTTCATGAATGACTGCCATGGTGTTTACGTCACATTCGTGTCAGGCCTGTCTACTTGCATGTTGAAATGTTCCTATATTAAAATATCAATGTGACTGTGTTTGAAATGACTCGCACTAGAAAAGGACATTTCTGTGGAAAATTCAATGTTCATGAAGTGAACACCAGTGAAGAGGTGAAACCGGAAAGACTTGTGACCAACCCGCACTGTCATTTACAGACCAACTTTCGCTTTCATTTCACAGAATTCTGTTGCATCACCGTAAAGAGACTGAATCAATATAATATAGTGTAACTGAGTGACATGTTTAGAGATTTACGAGCTGGTGATGTCCAGCGACCAATGACAAGTGGCCCTAATTCTGTGTGTGTGCTGCTTCATTTGCTGTCAGGATCATTTAGAGAGTAACAAAAGAGTGGACAGCAGCCTGGTGTTGGGGGTTCAGGGCAGGGGGTTTGCATGCGTGTGTGTGGCGGGAGTGTGTATCGGGATGAATAATGAGCTCCATTTAGTCTTTTCATTCTGCTCTATTTCACCAGGTGAATGGAGCACAACACACACATACAAAAACTGACTTAGCGCGGGAAGCAGAAGGCTTTTTGCTACTTTTTAGCGACAAAACTACCCCGACCCCCATGCATACGCGTGCACTGCATTCACGTTCACGATTACTGTACTGTTTTGTCTGTAAATATTCTTTATTATGTGTTTGAATCACTTGGCTTAAAAGAGCAATTATGCATTTGATTATTTCCCATACTCTACAGTCACAGAACAGGCCCCTCTGGGCTTTCAGCTTTTACCACAAGAGTGGTAGTTCTTGTTTTGCCCCCTGTGTAAAGGTGTGTGTGCATGTGTGGATGATCTGTTCGCCAGAGTTTCAGTTTGTGTATGCATGTTGTATGTATTATAAATGTAAGTAATTGATTAATTTTGTATATTTACATTTTTGTAAACATTTGGTCAAAGGAAATGAAACGTCTGTTCAAACTTGTACGCATTTCTTCTGCGTAACGCAAAAGAAGATAGCAAATAATATTGGACCCCATTGACTTCCATTGTGTGAAAAGAAAACCTCAAAATTTAATTTCCTCAAAATGTAAAGCTTTGAAACAATCTAGGTGACTTGACTTGACTTGAACTTCCCTTTAACAAGTGATCAACCTTTGCATTGCAATTATGCAATTATGAGCAAAATAGTTTTTTGTTTGAATTCATAATTTGATTATTTGGAACCTGGGTTTTACAAAAGCACAGTGACATCATATAAAAACAACTGAAATTGAATCAAACTAAACGCTTAAGTGTTTTAGATCAGATGCTTGATATGTTTGATATTACATATGTTGGTGCTCTTTCTCAAAAGAATTTTTGAAGAGAATAAATGTAGAAAGGATTTGTTGGTATTTTTAAACATTAAAAAGGTTAGAGTGTGTTTTATAGGATACCATGCAATATAAACGTAAATGTATCTAGGCCTATGATGAAATATACTAGATTTAGCCAACGGCTAATTTTCATCTGCAGTCTAATGCATTTCAAGTTTTAATAAACTACACTGTCTTCACTGTAAAAAAATATTTTCATGATTTGTAATCACAACATTTGTTCTTTTGTCAAATCAACTTAAATAATTTATGTAGTTCAAATAAGTATAATATTTTGAGTTTCTGGTGATTAAATCAATCCTTCATTGTATTAACTCAATTTTCCCAGTTCAAATGAACTTTCATTTTTTAAGTTAAACCAACAATATTTTTAACAGTGAAGGCAAAATAATACACTCTTATATGTTGAGATTTAATTATGCCTTCAGAAAGGTAATAGGATTGACAGTTTTATCTTTTATTTGTGGATTAGATGCCTTAAGATTCTTCACTTCTGACAAACAACCACAAAAAAAGATTTTTACTTGTCATTGTTGAAAAGCTGCTGATTATATTGAAGTCAACATATATTAAAGTGTATTCATTGGGAAACAGCAACCATTAAACAAAAATCCTCTAACTTTATTATGAGTATATCCTCACGAAGTAAGTTAGAGGATTTTGTTTACGTGTTTAGAACAGTAAAATCTGAAATCAGCTCTTTATTAATTAATTAATTTTTATACATCATTTTTGAGGGACAAGATGGCACCCATTTTGCAGAATAACCTGAATAATGAATTTAAAGTGTTGCTGTCTCAAATTTCAGAACTTCTTACTTAAGTTTTAGGCCTAGGCTAGAATATCTAATCCAGTCACTGATTTGCTAAAAGTGAACAATGAAATACAATGACTATTTGATTGTGATTCCAGTGAGATTTTATTTTTTCTTTTATTATCTTTGTTTCCTTGTTGTTCTTGCATCGCTTTTACCTTTTCTCTTTGACCTACTTCTCATCTGAACTGTTGTTTTGTCTGTGTGTTTACAGTTAATATTGTTTTTTCTGTGATTATCAGCCACTGGCACGCCGCTCTATATGTTTCTGCTCTCTCACAAACAAACCGTCAAACGTACGGATGCCAACACTGGGCCAAATCTGGGGACAGAGACAGTTTCTTGGGCTAATCACCCTCAGTGCAGCACTCCCTCGCTCGGCCCTCCTCCCTTTCTCCTCTGTCTTTTGCCTTTTCTCTCTCGCTTTCTCTTTATCTGATCAATCTGTGTAAGCTTCTCTCAGTGTGAGAGTGTTGACAGCGGATCGTTTTGGGCAGGGGTCTGGTCCTGCGTTCTCTCCTCTATCGCTAATAAACCATCTGTCATCTCAATCCCTCGCTGTGTGTGTGTGTGTGTGTGTTTTGTGACTTAGTTTTGGTTTGCTTTTGTTTACACTCATCAGCACATACGTTTGTCTTTATCTCAAGGTGTTGCCTCACCATTTCAACCTTTACCTTAGCAGTGAGATAGTCACAGCACCTTCTTCATCTTCCTCATGTTTCCGCTGTTCTCGTAATTCTGTCAAAGAGATCAAATGATCAAAGAGATCTTTATGATTTCATTAAATGTGTTTAGAGTTGAGGCTACTTATGTTTTGAGCTGCCTGACGTGCAACCTTTCCAAAGTTTGGGGTCAGTTTGATTTTTTTTTTTTTTTTATAGAAAGATGATTTGAAAACATGTATTAAAGGGATAGTTGACTTTGAAATTAATTTTTGATATGTTTTAGCTTACCTCAAGGGCATCCAAGATGTAGGTGTGTTTGTTTCCACAGTATTTTCAATTTTAATATATTTTTAGGTCAAAGCGTTCAGTCATATAATGGAGGTCTAAGAGCATGCACAGAAAAGTCCAAATTAAACATGATTTAATGACTCGAGAATGTAATAGATGGCCTAAGACACGAAACGAGCGATTTGTGTGAGAAAAGGAACAGTATCCACAAGTTTCCGAGGGGCGCTCTGTAAAAAATAAAGTGGGTGAAACTTCCGGTAAGGCGGCGGAAGTAGCATTCCAATGGTATTTTCTGTGTTAGTTAGCGAAGAGGCTAGCTGTTTTTCGGAGAATTATTTTACTATTTAAAGACGCATATATTTATGAGAGATGTCGTTACGGAGCTCAGGGACTGTTCGCGGTTGTATGTATGACCAGACTAAACTAATTCAGTGGCTTAAACGTGATTGTTTTGAACATAAGCCGAAAACGAAATCAGAGTGATCCTGCCAACGACTGTAACGTTAGTTTCCATCACCTCCCAAAAGACGACGAATCTTCCTGTGTACATTTGTTTAAATTCCTAATATTTTATAAACTCTATCAGCATGTGTTTGGCTGTTCGCTACTGATGTTACACCTAAACTCAGGATCTAAGCCTGAGGTCATAGAATACCAAATGTGCCAGTTAATTTATTCAAGTAGCACATTCATTTATAATTTTGAATAAACTCCAAACCACAATGACTAAGTGTGTATTTTTTATTTTAATTGTTTGTCAGCTCACACAACTGTCTGTTACCATGCCTTGATGAGTATTGATTATTAATAATGTTATTATAATAGTCCCAACCAACTACTACGAAGGGTAAAGGTACTGTTATTGCACCCTTTTTAATTTCGTTGAGGTTGTGTTCCCACATCGTTAGCTTGTTTGGATCGCTATAACTTGAATGACTGTCAACTGTTGAATGAACGAGTGTGAAGTATGTCAAGTCGCGCTTTGTTTACTTCGAACCGGAAGACGCGCCCACTTTGACGCAAAGCCTCACGGGGTGTAGGAAACTTGTGGATATATATCGTTTTTACTGATAAAAATTTGCAACATCTGTGGCATTGCGCTGTGTGATAAAACTGCACATTTTAGAGTGGCCTTTTATTGTGGCCAGCCTGAGGCACACCTGTACAATAATCATGCTGTCTAATCAGCATCTAGACAGATTTGTGTACAAAATTTGAAAGAAATAGGCCTTTTGTGTACATAGAAAAACGCTTAGATCTTTGAGTTCAGCTCATGAAAGATGGGGGCAAAAACAAAAGTGTTGCGTTTTATAATTTTGTTCAGAGTAGAAAAAAAACAACCATGTAGGAAGATGGCAATATTCCAGGATGACAATGTCAAGATTTATCAGGGTTAAAATTGTTAAATGTTGAAAGATCAAACAGCTGTTTGTGCCTCAAATGCAGTGTTTGTGTGTATTATGGGTTGGATGATGTTTTTAATTTAATGCTGCTTTAATGATACCTCAATAATGCTTTTTTAATCATTAGCTTGACTTATGTTTATGAATGTAAAGAGTTGCGTTGCTTATTAACACTATTTAAATTAGGGATGGGCAGCGATTAATCGTGATTAATCGCATCCAAAATAAAAGTTTGTGTTTACATGATATATGTGTGTGTGGTGTGTATAATTATTTTGTATATATAAATACTAACACATGCATGTATATATTTAAGAAAAATGTGTTATTAATATATCAAATATTTATATTTATACATAATATTAATTATGTATAAATATATATAAATATATATATTTCTTAAATATATACATGCATGCTTTTATTTTGGATGCGATTAATCGCGATTAATCATTGCCCATCCCTAATTTAAATGGAGTGGGATGTTTGTATACACTGAGATTAAGTTATGGTAGTGAAATGTTAAAGTAGTAGTTAAATCCATCTGGAACCACAGTAATACTTCGAAAATTTGCATACAGTATATTCATATGTACTTGATATAATTATTTAAAATTCAGTACATTTTGTGAATATCTCCATGACCTAAGTTTCCCCCCCACATTGAACAGCTGTGTGTGCGTCAAATGTCGTTTATACATATTGTGGTTTGGATGATGTTATTGGAAAGTTTAAATAACAGACACACATGTTTTATCCAACCATCTCCCCCCCCTGTTTTTTTTTTTTAAATTTGTGTTTGAAAAATAATTATTATTTGTCATTACAGTGGCATCATAAACAGAGGAATCATTAGCCTATATTCTGTTTTTTTTTCATCATGTTTTTAATTCATATTCGCGTTACAAACTTTGAGACAGTCTTCTAGATCTTACACACACACACACACACACACACACACTTTGACTTATCATGGCAGCTCAGAAGCATTGTACCTGCCAGTGGAATGGGGAGTGGCTACTAGGCTTGACCACAGAGGAAATCAGCCTATTGTAATCTTCCCAGTGGGTACATGTGCATGTGTATGTGTGTGTGTGTGGGTGGGTAAGTCAGAGAAGAGTGAACCAGAGAACGAGAGAGAGAGAGCGTGAGTGAAAAAATAAGGAAAAATGGTTCTACTGCAACATCCGGCTAATAATTTATTGTGACAGGTCGAACGAACTGAATTTATGTGCCAATCTACTTGCGACACAGAGATCCCCTGTTGAACACAGAAGGAAAAGGAGCTGTGACTCAACCAAGAGATATGAAAGAAGTTATTCTTGCCAGCTCATGTCAACTTGTCTTCATTCATATAGAATATCGTATAGACTCATATGCAAATCAATTCAAATTGGAGACATTAATGAATACAAGTTTCTAATCGCTTTGCGCAAGGTCTGTGGCGTTGTAAAGTGGAGTTTGCATCGAAGTGCCTGCGTATGTTTATGTCAGCTTTGATTGTGTCATCATGTAAACTAACCATTGACAGGTAAATTGGTCAGAGCTGACTTTAACCGCACTGACCCTCCTGCAACATAATCTTGCAGGTGATACCGAGCTCTCACCCCTGGTTAGAAAGAACACTGGGGGCGTTAGACAACTTCATGATCATTGAGTTAGATTTGGGATGGATTTTACTAAAGATCTCATTGTTGTTGTAGAATATGAGTTCTGACTGTATGCAAATTATTCCACGACAGTCAAAGTGGTCAACCTGTTTAAAGCACTTTAGAAATAGGTAATTTACAGCACACATTATGTGGAGGTTAATCTCACACAACCTTGTTAGGCCCTTTGCACGGTTAGCAAGAAGTTAAACATTTTAGGCTACACTTTATTTTAAGGTGACGTAGTTACATTGTTGAGTAATATTAATTAACTACGTCTACTTAACTACTTATATTATAGAGTTAGGGTTAGGGTTTTGGTTTAGGGTGAGTTACTTATAGGCTAATTATGCATTATTTACTATCACTTACTTTTATCACTACAAGTAAGTAGCCTATATGTAGTAGTAATGTATAAATATGCCATCTTAAAATAAAGTGTTCCCAAATTTTTTGTCATATACGTTGTAAATATATATTAATTAAATAGATAATTGTTTATGTTCAGTTAATGTCAATGCAATTATGTCCTCAGGTTCACATGACTTTTGTTTGCAAGTGTTTATCTGGTGCCAGTGGGAAATATACTTTTTTATATATATGAAATATGCATCTTTTTTATAATTTGAAATAAATCTTAATTTTCAGAAGGAGCTGGTAATACATTTTTTTAAGGTCCTTCGGGCATCATTCGAATATGCTGATTTGGTCTAAAATGCTCAGAAACATTTCTTATAATTATCAATGTTGAAAATGGTTGTGTGGGTTAATATTTTTGTGGAAAACATATTTTTTTCAGGATTCGTAGATTGTTCTTGTGTTTTCATTCTCACTTCTGATCAATTTAATGCATCCTTGTAGAATAAAAGTTTTAATTTTTAAAAAAATATATATTTTGAATGGTGTATATTAAATACTTCAATACATAATAATATAATATAGTAATAGATAATATAATGTAATGCTTACTAACATTCGCGTTTAGTAAAGTTAATAAAAAGGGAGTTGAAGCATTGTATAACAAAACTGTAATATAAATACTTTATATATATATATATATATATATATGTGTGTGTATATATGTATATATATATATATGTGTATATGTATATATATATATATATATACATATACTACTCCCTTCCAACCCACCCTGTAAATTGAACTCTGAGTTCTGATTGGAGGTCGATCTGAGACACATATCTGATGTCATTATTGAGTTCGGAAACGTTCCATGCACCATGTTTCCAATACAAAGGTCACGTTCAGAGGGTGTGTATGAGTGGAAGGAACTCTTTGCACCTGTGTTTTTGTTTTTTGGTGTCACTTTGGGGTGGTGATTCAACCCCCACCACCACTACCACTGCCACCATCTATCTTTCTTTCTTTCTTTCTTTCTTTCTTTCTTTCTTTCTTTCTTTCTTTCTTTCTTTCTTTCTTTCTTTCTCTCTCTCTCTCTCTCTCTCTCTCTCTCTCTCTCTCTCTCTCTCTCTCTCTCTCTCTCTCTCTCTCAGACAGCGAGCAGGTGTGTGGGGTTTTGGGGGGCTGTGCTCCTGTTCTGAAAGTCTGCTCGTGTCTCTTCATTGACAGGCCTTTCCGTTCCTGTAACCCACAGCGTTCGTAGTCGCATACACACAAACACACACATTTAGTGAACAGATGCTTGCACAAAAGAGCATCAGCTGACACAGTAGCAAAACTCTTTTTAGACAATAATTCTCTGTTTCATCTCTCCCTTTTTCTACCTCCCTCTCCCCTTTCAGGCGTCCTCTTTAATTGTGTATAGATTTATCCACAGTACTTTTTGCCGGATAAAAATAATTATGACGGAATCATTAGATTTGGTCCTCACTCGTCATCATCATCATCATCTCTTTTTATCTGAAAAAACACAAAGCACCTTTCTTACAGTAAATCAACGTTATGTGTGGTTGAGGGTTGTGATATTATTCTAATGTACTGAACCATGAATAGCCTTCCAGCTCGTCACTAGCGCTGTGTGTGTGTATATTTGGCACCTATGGTGTGTTTTTGGGGCTGAATGTGGGTGTGAGGAGGCCAGTGAGCAGGTGGTCAGGATGGGGGATGTGAGAGCTGGGCAGCTGTAAATTTAGGCCCTGGTCTGAGCCGGGCCTCCGCCTTAAACAGCCACACAGGAAAAGCTATACTCTCAAGAGACTCAAGCAGAGTTTCTGCACCTCAAACACACACATATAGATGTTCAAATGCTAGAATAAACCCATAATGTGCTTTTTTTTAAACTTCATTTTCTCACCCACACAGGACACGCACAGGGGGAGCATCTGTTAGGGCTAGAGTTGGAAGGTTTTTCCATTAGTGTGAAGCCCTGGGGGACTGACAGCTCTCTACAAAACACCTCGCTTAAAGATCTCAAATTCACCCTCAAAAACAGTCGACACACTCGTATGAACAAATAGATGTTGTGTCTAATTTGGCGACTTGTGCGTGTGATGGTGTAGGCCTTCAGGGAAAGCATTCTTCAGATAGCCTGAGAGAATACAGTTGGTGCCATTTGCATATCCCTTACTCCAAACCCTGATAAAAAGTTAATAGGTCATTCTAGATTTTCTCCATTCATATTGAGCCTTTATCATTTTTTTATGAGTTATAAAGAACCATTTGAATACTATTGTAGTTATCTCACTGCCCACAAGTGCTTGAGTGAATACTGAGTACTACACTAGTTGAGATGGCTCAGTGGTCTATGGAAAATGGCTGCCTTCATTTATGTGGGTGTGTGTGATGTTGTTTCTTCACAAATGGATTACAATTATCCATCATAGGGCTATAAGTCTGCAAAAGCATTCAGTCGCTCTTTGGGCAAGAATTTTAAGCCACATGTCTTTGGATTGTATTATAAAGAAAACCAAACTTTACCATTGTGTCGCATTTTATTATAATAAAATATAAAACAAAGTTGCATTATTGAAAAAATACTTTTAAGCAAGCCATTTTAATAATATGAAATATTTCTATACTTCTATTTTTTTGTTATAAAAGACGTTGTTTATAATTAAAACAAATTATATTTGTATACCGACTAAATCACTCGTTCATTGCAGATGTGACTTATTTAAGAGTAACTAAGTCTTAGGGCCACTGTATAGTATTTCATTAACTTAAAATTATTAAATAATAAAAATCAATTACTATTTTGGTTTTTATGGAACTTGACATAAAATACAGAAAGTAGTTTCATTTAGGTCTGTGCAAGTGAATAGATTTTATTAAACATTGAGGAACACGCTATTCAAAACCCAATTAGCAATTAAGTGGAAAAGAAACTTTTAAGCCAGAGATATATTTTCAAAAACACACTTTATTTACAAGGCAGTTATAAAAGTTTGTATAAAAAATGTATGAAAAGTTCATAATCAGTGTAAAAAAAGTGTTTGTACTTGAAGCTAATACAAAAAGGCAGCGAATAACAAAAACGTTATTGCTAAATGCTTTTGATTGGGCACTGCAATCTTAGTATCAAATGCTGATTGAAATATCAAAACAAGCTGACTAGGTATAAAAGCAACAATCATTTCAGTGTTTCAAAAAGTAAAAAATACCAAATGTAAATCTGATCACAAATTGACATTAAAAAAAGTGTTTAAGAAAACATGATCAAGAAATGGTTCGTCATCGCAAAGGCAAATTTGTTACAATTTTAAACCCTTGACTTGAAAATGCTTGGTAAACCTTGTACAAAAACTGTAAAAAAAAAACACTTTTTGTTCTGTTGAAATCTTTGCATAGTTGATCTAAAACCTGAAATAGTGCTAATACAATGAAAGCTCAACATTGTGGTTTTGCTTTTTGAAATGGCAACACTACTAAACTGACAGAGTACCTTTTTACACTAGATATATCACCAAAGATCTACATTAGGCAAACTTGAATTTTCAAACTTGGCAAAGTCATTTTTAGGCATTGGACATGGTTTGTTTTGGCTAGCAATACATAGCAGTGCTTTTAGGCATTTGGCTGAAATACATACGATCTCTGCAAGGGCAGTTCTGTTGTTCACCCACTGAAAAGGAGTACAAATCTTGTGTAGTTTTAGGTGTGTGATTCTGATAATGCTAGGAGGACACAAGCTCCTTACAATTAACACACATTTAGCGATTAAGAAGTGAGCAATACTGGGGGCAAACACTGGCAAAGGCGGCCACCGTAGTTAATTATTATTCTTAATATAAAATAATAATAAATTACTGCAAATTGTTCCTTATATTAAAATCCATAAAATTAGAACCCACATAGAGAATTCATTTCCCATATATAATACAAAATATATAATACAATATTATTCAGTTCAAATCAAAAAAAGGTAGAAAAACACAACATGAATAATGTCTTTGGTTGCTCAAATCAAATAAGCGACGGCACAGCTTAAACATTGGCGACTAACATCAACTGTGCAGTCTACAAAATGGCTTGAAGCCTCTCCCAAATAATGTACCAGAAGTGTTGAAGTGTTCCTCTTTTACTTCTTTTCAGAACGATTGTCTTCTTTCACTCTCCCTCCTTCTTCTTCCCTTTCTAGATTTGTCTCTGTCTCATTCTATCTGTCTCTTTACATGACCAGTGCTCGTGAAGAATAATTGCTGAGGTATTTGTGCGTGGCTTCGGAGGGCATCGTCTGCTCTTCCGTCTTCCCACAAAGCACCTGTTCCCATGTGCTTAACTGCTGCGAGAGAGAAAAGGATACAGAGAGAGAGGAAGTAAAGAGGGAGAGAAGTAGAAAAAGTCAAAAATGAAGGTGATTGCTCTGGTTTTGCATAGCGTACGCTTCGGTGTCTAATAAATCACACATTTTACAAGTTTATGGCACAATTCAACACCTGAAGTCATAAAGTCTGCTACGACAAAACGAGCTATACAGTTTTTTTACATGTACATAATTTCAAAACTGTATCTGGACACTTTCTGATGGTCAAACATTTTAAATGTGTGTGTATGTATATAAGGGTAATATGGTAGCTTTAGTACCTGCAGAGGACTTCCCATGGCTCTGCGGGGAAGCTGGGCGGCTTTGTGTCCTTCCTCAGTTTTCTCTGCGTTAGGAAGCATCAGCACAGAGCTAGTCAAAAGATCCTATAAAGAGAACGGAGTCGTCAAATATCAAAATAATACTGATAAATGAAAAGAGGCGGAGATCAACATCCATATACGAACAAAATCAAGATACTCACAGGCATGTCATGGGCGGAGCCACTGGATGGGAACAGCTGGGTGTGGAGATCTTGCTCCTCCCACTGCAGACAAGCCGACTCCACCTATATAGATCCCAATCCATTATTGACTATGCAATTTATTCCTGGCAGATTTGTATAGTGTATTACTTTCACTATCCAATATCAAATATCCAATTCACACCCCCACTCTTACACAGACGGATCAGACAAGTTTGACTAAATACTGATTATAACTAACAAATTCAAATAGCAATCTTAACATTTCTGCTATTTGAATATCACATAGAGATGTATTCAAATGAAGGGGTGCACATTAGCCCAAACTGACCTCCTGTTTGATCTTCTTCAGGGGGGGCTGGTCCAGATGCACCCCCCCGACGCCGATCTCACACTCCTGAGGCTCCTGCTTAATTGTACCAACCACTCCAGAGTCCAATGAAGGGCTGTGGGCCTAAAACCAGAATAGAGTCTTGAGTAAAATATAGTGATGCTGCTGCAGTATAAAGATGCATGATGTATTCGGTTCCGAATTGGTTGTTGGGCAAAATTAAATGCTTTTTGGATAATTTTGCATATTTATTTGTGCCCCTTATTTACGTTCAGATTACCTTTGGCATATATATATATATATATATATATATATAATGCATTACTATTAATTCTTTAGCAAATCTTAAAATGTGCATTAAAAATGTAATATTTCATTTAAAAAAATTTGTTTTATTTTCAATTATACACAAAATAGAATTCAATTTGAATATCAGAGAGTACACTCAAAAAAATGCTGGGTTGTTTCAACCCAAATTTGTGTCAAATATGGACAAACCCAAATGTTGGGTTAAAAATGCAATTAAAAAAATATAGTTGAAAGTGAAAATTTTACATTTTTAACCCAACATTTGGGTTTGTCCATATTTTACCCAAATTGGGTTAAAACAACCCAGCATTTTTTTAGAGTGCATGAAATGCACACACGGACAATTTTTCATCTACTTTTGTGAGGATATTCATTGACACAATGTCTCCTTACCCTAACCCTACACATTTCAACTAAGTGCCGGACCCCTAAACCTAATTATAACCTTATCCCAAAAAACAGGCCTTTAAAGGGCTCTCATAAAGTGAGGACCGTCCAAAATGTGTCCCTTTACTCTTTTTATCCTCACTCTGGTGGTCTAAAACTCAAACCAGTCCTCACAAAGATAGTTGAACAAGCACACACACACACACACACACACAGAGAGTCTATCATTTTTATTTTTTTTTTATTTTTTTAAGTCTCACCCTTTTCAAAGGTCCGTATTTGGTGTCCTGCATTGTCAGTGTGGATTTGAATGGAGTGGGTGTGCGAGGAGAGCACTCCATGATAGAACGCCTCAGGTTGGGGGTCCGGAACCTGAAACAGAACATATATACATTATGAATTGTTCAGTGTTTTATTAGAATCACATAAATCTCATTAAGTCTCATTGATTTAATTCACCCTGTGATTATGCTTTATATCTTTATGGGAAGTTATTTAAGAATCCCATAAAGAACCATTGCAAATGCAAAAAGTATTGAAATGGGCCCTTACAGCTCGTTTTCCTTCTGAGGCCGAAGAGCAAGGTCTTGCTGCAGTGCTTTCTGGGAGCAGACAGGTGAGGTCGTGACCGGTACATTTTGGCTGTCTGAGTCTGGGCTCACTGATGCATTAAAGAACTACAAAAGAGAGGAAGAAAGGAAGGCAACAATCAGATACTAAACTAAAAACCACATATTTAACATTCAGAGGTGTAGGAGGACCTCTAAAAGGGGTCAAAATCAGCATACACCTCAAAATTGAGGATTACATATGATTCATCATGCACAAAATTTTCAAGTGCAACAAATATCTGTCAGAGGAAATAAACGTGATTGCATTCAGTGTTCACTAGACATTCCTTTCAATTTGCCCCTGGCAATCAAGAAAACAATGAAGCATTCCTTCACGTACAAATTCAAATATTTCAATGATTTCTGGGTAACACTTTATTTGAATGTCTCCCTGTTACACATTACATGTATTTACTATAGTAATATCTATAGATTAGGAAGCATTACATTAAACTAACCCTAAATCAAACCCCAATCCTACCCTTAGGATTAATTAATACAACTCAGAACTTAAAATGTATAATTAAACAGTAACAGGGACACATTCAAATAAAGTATAACCGATTTCTGATATTAAAGTCAAATGCCGTCTTGGTTATGAAGTTGACATCACTAGGAACCGAAGAGGTAAAAAGTGTCGCACTAAGAGCTGATGTAATACAATGTAATATCTTTTCCTCAGCACACACATTATGACACCCAAAAAACACTCATGGGTGTTATGTTATATATGGTGACATGACCTTTAGATGAATCCTACGCATGTAGTCTAATGCAGACTGATTTGTGTTAGTGTAAAGAGACTGATTCATGGTGCGTTATTGGGTGACTGATTGATTTACGCAGAGAATTTTCAGGCTACCTGAGAGGGAGAAAAGGGCAGGTGTCTGACGGTTGAATGTTTGGGCGTAGAGCAAAGAAATTTGAGGGCACTGCTGTCGTCGTTCTGGGTGGGCGAACCCAGATTGGACTTAGCTTCAGTTTTAGACAAGTTGGCCCAGATAGATGGGGCCTGAGAAGACGAGATCAAGTGAGGACACCGAGGTTGACAGGTAACTAAACAGACCTTTACAGGGTCACCGTTCCTTTTAGATCTAATAATGCTTTTTTTTTGGTCTCTTACCGAATCAATAGCATCAATAAACTCTGGTAAACTGGAGCTGGAGTCATTGTTCGGGCTGTTTGTGTTGCCATGGGCGCTTTCCTCCGGAAGGCATCCCTGGTCTACGGATGGAGCCGGGACTGACACAAACACGCCGACCGAGCTGTCCGTCAAAGAGCCTCTGTTCCACCCACTGTAGCCATTCATGGAAATCTGCGAGAGAGGGAGGCAAAAAGAAGTTGTGTTTTTGAGTGAGCGGCAGAAATGAAGCAAAATAAAGAGAGGGATGCATGCAGGAAGAACAGTCAGAGAGAAAGGGAACTTGTTGAGTTGAATGATGTGAAGTGTTGGGAGGGGGTTCGGAGTTGCACAAGGAGTTAAACAGAGCTTGTGGTGTGATAAGGCACAATTGCATAATTTAGCCAAGCAGTTAGAATGTGAAATAGACCCCCAGATGCTTCCTCCAATTAATCACACACACACACACACACACTTACTGGTAGTGCCTGCTGTCCCTTCAGCTCATTTTCTGTTGACATCAAGAGCATCTCAATCTCCTTCACCCTCTTTTCTTTCTCGGGGTCCTCTTCGCTGTAGTGTCTCTACGTCACAGGAATCAAAATGGAGCACATTTATTTTGAACTGAATGTGATCATATAAAAAACTAGGAAATAATATGAAAACAATAGAGAGAAAACAGTTTAATTGACTCATTGGTTACCTGGATAGGAGCAGTGCCATGTTGAGGAATGTTCAAGATGTTCAATTGAAGAGCAAGTGGAAATGGCACCTGAACACAAGGGGAATAAAAGATCAATTACCAACAGAAGAATTACAACTCTATGGCCATTATTGAAAGAGAAGTTCTCGTACCCGTTGTGAGTCAGGCATGTAGTACGGATACTGATTGCTCATGGAAGAGGCGGGCATGGATGTGTTGGTCGGTGTGTGATTGTAGCTCAGGAGATGAGATTTAGCGTAGCCGTTGCTTAGTGGAGTGGGGCTGACTTTAGCGGCGTGCTGGAGGTAGCCCTCTTGCTCGACCTTCCGCCGCATGGTGGAGTTCCAGTGGTTCTTTATGGCATTATCGGTTCTGATGACAAGACAATAACATGAGTTTGTCCTCATCGCATCCAAATACGAAGAATATAAGCGTTTACGTAGCATTTTCTTACCTTCCCGGGAGTAGCTTGGCGATCTCCGCCCATCGGTTTCCGAGTTTCTCGTGCGCCTGATAGATGATCTGATCTTCTTCCTCGGTCCAGGAAGTCTTCTTCACCTCAGGGTTCAGGTGGTTGTGCCAGCGTTCTCTACATTGTTTGCCGATCCGCCCCTTTAAGTGCTTTGCGATCACAGACCAACGTTTGGGGCCGTACTTCTGAACCAACTCAATCACCTAGGACCACAGAAAATTGTGGTGAGCAAGTGATTGAGGAAAAGGAGGTGTATGCCGAAAGAGGGGGTGTACTGGAGGCCCAGAGAGAAAGGGAACTAACATTGCATAAGCGTTTTAAGATTGCACACAGATACAGATAGTGGTATTACGGTGAATATCTGCGAAATACACCTGCTAATGACTTCTGCTGGGTCATAAAAATGACGATAAATGGAGAAACACCTGGTCTCGCCAGTTAATCATTACAACACATTACCCGCTCAATGGATCTTTACTTTCCCCCTCAACTGCATGTGGATTATTTGGTTGTGTCATTGCAATCCTGTGGCTGTATTTTGGCTATCTGAGGTAACATATTGGTTGTGGTAGGTTATTTTGTGTCAGGTTGTGGATGTCTTACCCGTTGGTCTTCTTCTTTCGTCCACGGCCCTTTGATAAGTTCAGGGTTAAGAACTTTCTGCCAACGATGCTGACACTGAACATCTGTGCGATTCTGTGAAACACACACACACAAGTACAGTGAGAATGGAAGCTAATTTTGGATTGTCAGTGTGACGTGTAACTTGAATTAAAGTCATTTTTTGTGTGTTTAATATGAGTTTAGTGGGTATGAGAGATCCCAGGTGTTTTGGAAACCCCACAGAGTGAATCAGAAATGAAACAGCTTTAGTTTCTAATTCTTGTTCATGTGTTGAGATTGACATGTGGCAATATCTAGATATAGATCTCAAGATATTTTTTTAACGCATTAAGCTTAGCATCTGTATGTGTGTGCACTGTATGTCTTTGTGCCTGAGAAGTGTTATACATTTGTATGTGAACATATGCTTCTACCTGAGTGCACATTTGTGTTTGTGTGTGTTTGTACATCCGTGTGTGCTTGCAGGTGCACAGTGGATTCTGAAACCTTGCCATATCCCCCCCCATTTGACTCTGTTCCAAACTAGGCCAACCAATGAGGAATACCCAATTATGCAAAATCCTCCAAAACGTGCACACACTTCTACAGTACCTGATCCTTTGGCTATTCACATGCAAATGCACATATATAAAACACCACACCTAACATAACCTAACCTAACCCCCTAAAGCTTAAATACATAAGCCACATACATACACACACACACACGTTTAAACAATCGTAGACACAAAAACACACACACTCACAGGTAGAAAGCTGGCAATGACTTTCCAGTCTTCTGAACCATGATGCTCTACCAGCCTCTTCAACTTCTCATCCTGTAAAAACGGTCAACATTATAGCATTGAATACATAATACAATAATGCATTGTTAAACAAACAATAAATAAATTATATTCCATTTTCCAAGAATAAAGTTATCAGTTAAACTAAACTAAGTTAACAAATAAATAGGATGCAATATAAAACAAAGCAGTCAAAAACACTACTCTAAAACATTTGAATGTCAAAATAGAATGTGAAAAAATCTAATACTTAGTTTGTGCAAGACCATAAAAAAATGAAAGCTTTTTTGCTTTGAATTATATATCAGAAGAATAGCTGTTAAAACTATATAATTAAAAACTACAATACACACACACACACACTATATATATGACCCTATAGAGGGTTGATACTCTAATAAATGTTTATAAATAAATATATATATATATAATATTTAAAATATTAATTTAGCATTATTTGTAATGGAAAAAAAATCTAAACAAGAAACATTTTTAAAGTTTATCTCTATTTTTTAAGCATGTTTTTTAAAGGTTATACTAAAAAATAACACCCAGACAAAGGCAGATAACAGTTTTGCATACCTCCTCTCGGGTCCAGCGTGTCTTGCCGAGGTGGCGTTTTCCTGTCTTGGCATGAGGACCATCGTAGTCATGATCATAAATCTCCACATCATCATCATCTTCGTCGCTACTATAAACACTGGAGGGGAGGGTAAATGAAAGATTGTGAGATAAGGTGAGTAGGGTAATAACCAGAGGGGTGAGGGGTGGGGTGGGGGGTATAGTTAAACAGCAGAAGAGCACGCATGAAGGATGAGGAAAAACGAGCAGATCCTCGTGAAAATGTTAGATGTGGTTGTTGACATACACTAAAAAAAAAAACACTCTCTCACCCCCATAACTCTATCACGTATTATAGTAAATTTAAGCGATAACACAGTCAACACAAAGCCAGAGTGGATGAACCAGTACAGCCGGCAGGGTTAGGGTGCAGGGGGAACACACTCAGAGAAACCTGTTCTGATGTTTTTGGTTTCCACAGAAACAGTGAGCGTGTGCATGGACTGGCACTGTTTCATGATGGAAGCGTGTTCAGACCTGCACAGGTACTGTCAAAACCATCTCACCTGGCCAGCTCTTGGCCAATCACGATAGAGCACAAGCAGACGTGGAGAACAATGTTCTGCTGCTCTTTGTGCCACAGGTGTCTGTGTATACGTACTTTTAAATCCCACGTTTATCCTTACTCCCAGTGCTTAAAGCGAAAGATGAAGATGATAGCTCACGTCTTTGACTACCAGCACTAAGAAACTTTTAGAAACTTGGAACTGGAAATGTAAAACTATATATATGTATATATATATAGTCAAAAAGATATGGTTTCATCTTGGTGTGTAATGAGGGTTGTTGACTAATTGTACATGATGTGAGTTGAAATATTTGTCAAAATAGACTGTGGCTGAAACCTTATTCAAAGGATTTTTTTTTAAAAAAACTCTGAGTCTGAGTCTTAAGTAGTTTATCATGATCTTATGTGACCAATACAACATCAAATGCCTGTCGTCTGAGCTTTTAAAATGTATCTAATGCAAAAGTATATGTGCCTGATGGCTTTGAAATTTGAAACACAAACTTAAAGGGACAGTGCAAGCAAAAATGAAGATTTTGTCATCAATTATTCACCCTCATTATTTTCTTCTAAAATTCTTGATATTTTTCAAAAGGAAATATTAGGCAGGATAACAGCCACAGTCGCCATTCACTTTCATAGTATGGAAAAAAAAGATGCAGTCAAAGGGGCTGTCAGCCCCTCACATTCTGCCTAATATATATATATATATATATATATATATATATAGCTATAGCTATATAGCCTATATATAAATCTGTATATTGTTTTCCTTTCAAAAAAGAAATTCATGCATGAGGGTGAGTAAATGATGACAGAACAGAATTTCATTTTGTGGGTGAACTATCCCTTTAAGTCTATAATACTAGTTGTTCCAAATCCCGACAATTGTAAGGCGGATTTAGAAAATTTAGTGGACATAATCCATCCGGCTCACATATAATCTCAAAATTAATCCAAACGTTATAATAAAACGTTAGACAAAAATCCCCACACGAACATGCCGAGAGGTTTCTGCATTGCAATCGCCCGCTATTTTTCTGCCACACTACGTTGCCGCTGAAATTGTGCCTCTCGTCGATTGTTTCTGAATCAAAATGAGTGTGTGATTTTTGGGGAAGTACCGAATCTCACAGTAACCTGTCCAGCGGATTCGCACGCTCCACCTGCGCACGGTGGATGAATGAAAATTTAAATGAGCACGAGCGCGAGACCACCGCGCGCGGGCGCGAGCTGGAGCGCACATGCCATCCACCTGTTCAGCGCGGCTCAGCCCAACCAGAAGAAATAAACATTACGCGGAGAGATGCGTGCGTTTGGAAACTTGCAACCATATAGAAGTGCTACATTTCTAAGCACGCATTTAATAAATGCAATGGTATCAGCACGAACTGTCTAGCCTTGCGTCTAAATTCCCGCATGTGACTATGGAGCGCAGTCTCATAATATAAGGAAATACATGCGCGAAAGTTCATCAAAATGCATAAAACTTAAATCTCACCTGTGTCTGTGCCGCCTCGCCATCCCGCTGTTTAAAAGGAGGGTAGAGAGGTGATGATGAGTGCGCTCGGCTCAAGTGTGCTGAAGTTGAGTGCTGTCAGCTCCTCTTCGAGGAGGAAGTACTGATATTAAGCTCTCTAGCGGAGTGTGCGATATTGTAAACAGATCCATCAGACAAAGCTAGGGCTGTCTCTCTCCCTCCCGCTAAATTTGGCGCCTCGGGTCGTGCGCATGCGCACAACTTCACTACCATTCACTCATCAGAGCGCCTTTTGAGCAGGAGGTCCGCGCTAATCGTACACTGTTGTTTTTTTTTCAGAACAATTAGATTGTGTTTTTCGAGGTAAAAAGGCAGGGAGGGGTGGCAGTGCGTTTCTTAGAGGACAATGTGGACTCTGAGTGGGAGTGAAAGTTTGGAAAACAGGGGGAAACAGAGCGTGAGGGGTCCGGGCATCTTGTCTCAAGCTTAGCGCTGTTTCTGCGGTACTGAGGCTGTACTGTAGTAAGTGACGGAATCGTAAAGGATGGTTCCGATCGCGATTCCTCTGAACGAGTCCGGTTCGAGATTATTAAATATATATTTTAAATGGTAATTATTTTAAAAAGTGTTACTATTTCATCGTTTCATATTTTAACAGAACATTTAACATATTACAAATCAGAAATGAATATAATACAATTCTTACATCGTGTTTTCTCACAAAACCCAGATTTGTGTGCCTTTTAAAAGATCATTTAAAGGCAGCATACATGCAAATCAGTAATTAATTACCTTTTTGTATTTTAAATACAAATAGCCTACTAAACAAACATGTGGTAACATTTTATTCACTTTTATTAAACAACAGTGAATACAACAAAGCTTATAATGTGTATCTTTAATAGGCTATGTATGAACAACCATATGAACAAGTCTCACGAGCCTTACAATTCGGACATGGGGAGATTAACTGATTCGGTGTAAAGAACTAGTTCATAAGAGTCATTCGTTCTGGCATCGGACTACATAGTGGCGCTGTATGTGTTTGATTCACTAAAAAGAACCGGCTCTTAAGAGTCATTTGTTCGAAAATTGAACTGCACTGGTCTCCGTATGTCTCATCATTACCATAACGTGGTGGATTCAACAGCAAGCTATTGTTGCGCTTAAATTCAGAGCACAGAACACACACTCAGAGTAGACTACTTTAATAACGTCACAATGAACGAATAGCCTACACGTTTCAGAACTGCTGACATCATTCGATACTTTTTCGAATTCGTAATTCAAAGTTCAGGTGTGCAGTTATGGAACAAACTACCCTGAAATCTACTGAGAATTATATTCGTTCGAAATCTGCTGTTTTGTTATTTCCTAGGAATTATTTTAATCAACTACTTTATTTCACTTCTCTCACTAGGTTGCAACAGTTTCGCTTTTCCTTTTCCAGAAATGTAGCCTATTGGCTACCACCTCTGGTTTGCTGATATTTTCACTTTGCTCCAGTACAAAAGTTACACAATCCATACATTTTGTTACTGGAAGTCACGATCAGGTTATTGTCTGGAACTGAAAAGTAGTGCAGCTTGTTTAAGTTCTCCGACATGTCCAACCTGTTGCCATGTGATAGTCTACGTAATTGCATAATCAAGGATAACCAGCAAGCTCGCTCTATTTTTCACACACCCTTGAGGGTTGTGGTCTATATGTTTTGTGTTATAGGTTGCCTTTGCGCTTACTTGGTTGGCACATTGTGACTGTCACTTATCATATCGGTCAGCGCGAGCCATTGTTTCTGACCACTGACGCTCACGTGCTCAGCAGAGCTCGTGAACGCGCCTCTGTTGTGTCTGCGCGCCGATGACTGGGAGCGCTCATCCATCCACTGCAGAACAAGGAGGGGTTATTACTGTGGCGCTTCATTAAAAGATAGAAGAAAAAACACTTAGTCGCCATTTTATTTCAGTAGTTTACTTCCCTTTCATGAGGGCATGCGATTTATGACCTACTCCTAGATTACACAACATCACATCTAATTCATATTTGCTGTGGTGTCATACAACAGCTTAAAAAGGGTTTGAATTTCATTCCGTAAATAACAGAATATCACACCGAGTATAATCTAAAGACATTTTAGATTGTTATAAGTAACTTCAGAATGTTTTGATTCATATTGATCAAATAGGTCCAATTATTTAAATGAAGAATAACACTGACCAATCAAAATGAGGTAGGCCTTTTCCAGAAAGTACTGTAATAAATTCCAACAATTAAAGAATATTAATAATTCTATTGCAGTTAGTTATGAAATGCAATATTATAGAGCATTGCTCAGCTGAAAAGCCATGACATCACTTAAAATAGTAGGTCTAACTAATTTGATGATAAATCGGACTGCACATTTCTCTCCAACCCTGTTGCCCCCCACTCAAACAGCATGTCTGAAGCTTTTAAAATGTGTCTAACATCAAATGTAGGCTACAAGGAGAATCATTTCATCTGAGCACATGTGTGATGATATTAAAGTGCAGAGTTTTCCATTGACCTCAAAATATTTGTGAGTCATTCTGGAAACAGACGCCACAAACAGACAGACTTGGTGATGTGAGAGACTAAGACTGACGCTGACCACTGTTTAATGCCTAATTAAAATGTTGAATTTGATCTCTACTCTTTCCCCCAAACCATGATACCCAGGCCCAGCCACCGAGACAACCTGTGGGTAACACTTTTTAGAAAGTTACAGTGAATGAAACATCCCCCACCGCACACACATACCACACCTGAGGTGAATCCAGGGTCACTCAAATGTTCATCTCCTGTCTCCTTCATCCCACCTCTCCTCCTTACTGTTTGCCACCGTCATTTAAAGTCACCATGACATCAAAAGTGACAATTCTTGTTTTGAATGGAATATTGCAGTATTTATTATAAATTGATCTGTGCACATCATAACTTTTATTTTAAATGCATGCCCTCGTAATCTTTCATCAAAATAACTTCTCCTCCCTCTTGCATCATCATCTTTTCTCTTCTCTGATGACAAGGGCAACCTGTCACTCACATCACATAAAATAACAGCAATAGCAAACCACAAAGATTCTGTCAATTCTCAATGAGCAAAATCAAGTCCCGGACAACATTTTTCCTTGTTCGAGAATCCGTTTCATTCGGATATACGTCACGGTAAAGAAAAGACTATTGCAACTTTCATTTCATGATGACTATAAAGAAATTTTAATTATGCATATTTGTGCCATCAATTCAAACTCCTCCACACTCTCATGGCAATTCAACTATGTTATATTTGTGGAAATTGGTGGTTAATTCATATTCACACATATTTGTATGATCTGCTTACGCCCCACTGATGGTAAGGTTTAGGGGTGGATTCTTCTTCAAAAATGTTACATTTCCGTACAAATAACATCATACAAATTCATACAAAATTGCTTCGGGATGCTTTTTCTGTATGGAAAGAACCCCTCCCACCTGTGTCTTTGCAACCTACTCTGTAGACTTGACACAACAACTGGGTCAGTCTAAGAAAGCATGAAGCAATGAAGCATCTGTATATCTGCCGTGCTGAGTGTGTTTTAAGTTAAATTTAGACATGTTCTCAATGTTTAAATGTCATGCAGATGTGAATGAAACCATATTTAGCACAAACAGTATCAGATTAGTGACTGTGGTAAATCTCTCTCCTTATCAGCCTGCTGTACAGAATAACTTCACCTATACTTTACCTCACTATTCCTGATTTATAAGACATTACAATGTAAATGGCAATCAAATTGATTCAACATTCACCCAAAAACCCCTATCTCTCCTTTATGTTTTTGATAATTCTCCCTATGTTTCCCCCAGCCCAGACTGAAAGGCGCATTTAGGGAACTAAGCAATCAACTTAGTTCTCTGTTCATACTGTATATCATAAGTGATTCCTCCGTTTAGGGCCATCGATTTATTGAAAGTATTGAAAACGAAAGATCAAGATCCTAAAAAATCTGATATAGCAGAGAGGAGGAGAGAGATTGAAGGTGGTTTCCAGGAGTAGGTTTCACAGCTGCAGTCTTGTGTTCCAAGGAGAGATAAACCTTACAGGGGATTTTTTTTTCTCCACTTGGGCTGCTATATAGATGTCAAAAGATCAATTAAACACATGACAATGAGTGAAAAATATACACATTATAGATAAGCTAGTTGGAAAACCCATTGTCAGCGGTTCCCCAACTGTCACGCAACTGTATTAATCTAATTAATCTCATTTAATAATTTAGTTTGACATTACCTACACATTGTCATATGTGTCAGTTAATTTATAATTGATGTATATATACACTTTGCATTGTAGAATAGGCTATAAAGTCTCTTGTTAACTGTTTCACTACAGACATATTATAATCTAAGTAAATATTTTCTTAAAGTGTATGTTTATCCTTTACAAAACTTACCGTGTCAACCATAATCTCCGCATAGATTCCAGTTTTGACTAAAAACATAATTGTTGAATCTTTTTAGTTTTAGAGGCTTTCAGAAACAAGACTGTGTATTTTCTCACTGCGCATGCGCGTCCTTTTTGATTCTGATGGCCGTCAACATGGCGGCTGTGGAGTGAGACGCATGTCTAAACTTTGTTCCGACAATTGATATTTTGCCTCGCGTATATTGTTTACGTGAAAGAAAGCCGTCGAACAAAAAAATGTCACGCCACAGGAATGTCCGAGGTTATAACTACGACGAAGGTATATACGGGAAATATGATATTTAGCCGCTTTTATTTAAAGAGGCCTATATGATTGCTAGTTAGCTGGTTTATTTACAGAGTCCAGTGCTAGAGATTATGACAGACTGCTGTCGTGTCACTGTTTCAGATTGTAACAGCTGGACTGTGCACCTGGTAATCAGTTCTGTGCTGTTAAACTCAAATATTTGTATTTAATTCAAATCAAATCACAACTAACAGTTACTGTACATATTGCCTTTATATTTCTGTCTATTTGGCTGATCACAGATCAGCCGTCTAGTATATAAAACAAAAGTAAGAGCTGGGTTCTTTAAATTCACTCTATATCCACTCAGTTTTAGTGACTTTTGACGTTCACTTTTGTTAAAAAGCTGTTGTTGCATTGCGTCAGGTGGTGTTGCTGACTATGCAAAGCTTTTTGGGCCCCATCAATGCTTTTTTTGTTTGTTGATGCAGTGGAATTGCTTTAACTATAACTAGGATTGTCTCAATTTCTTCTTTGTTTATAGACTTTGAGGATGATGACTTGTACGGGCAGTCAGTGGAGGATGACTACTGCATCTCTCCTGCCACTGGTTTGTGTTTT
Organism: Pimephales promelas; assembly: GCF_016745375.1. The sequence continues at coordinate 8,433,805 of NW_024121654.1, forward strand.
CATTTAAGCTTGCATGTGTTTTAAATAGTGTAAATTTCTTATTTTGTATTCCGGTCATTTTAATCTTCAAAACCAAATGAAGGTATTATTAATGAAATCTGAGATATTTAGATCTGTCCCTCCATTGAAAGTCATTTCACCCAAAACTCTGAAGGTTCATAACATTAATGAAGAGATTGTAAAAACAAATCTGATGGATCCACGTCTTCTGAAGAGTGAAGAGACACGGTTGCTTTAAATGATGAACAGATTTAATTCAGGATTTTATAAACGTTGACCATATAAAGAAGACTCAATTGTGGAAAATGGAAGCTCAAACCAGTTGTTTGATGCATGAGAACAAATCTCATTTGTTTCTGTGGAAGCTCAGACTCAAAGGTGCTGCGTGATGCACAAGAATGAACATATAGATGCATCACAGTTTTGGGTGAATAGACTTGTAACGGAGGAACAGAAATCTCTCAGATTTGATAAAAAATATATTCTGTTGTGTTCTGAAGATGAACAAAGGTCTTATGGGTTTGGAACGACATGAGGGTGAGTAATTGATGACAGAACTGACCCTTTAACTGTAAAAGATTGACGTTCATTTTCGTCTGTTATGGAGATATTTGTGAATTTGTGTCTCCATAGCTGCACAGTTTATCTATTCACGCCAAGACTCAAGGCAGGCTCGACATGTAGAGACCGTGGAGGAGGCAGAATATGAGGAGGAGGAAGAGGAGATGCCAACCTCTCCAACCATCACAAGCACACTAGATCCGCTAAAGCAAGGTACACACTGACTTTATGGGTTAAGAGATTGGTTAAGATGGTCACTTATTCTAATGAGTATCTGGCTCTTAAGTTTATCTAATTTTATCTTTAATATTTTTAAAGGCGGTGCTTTAGAGGGAGTGAATATAGAGATACGAATTCTCAAAGGATTTCACAGGGCTGACAGTCTAAAAATTAGGCCTATTATTACTAAGTGTTGCAGTTTTGTATTTCTAAGAAATGTCTGATTAGAGTTTGGTGGACTAAATCAGGCTAACCATTTGGGTAACATTTTTTTAATGTTTCTGAAAGTAATCTCTTATGCTTACCATTTATTTGATGGTGAGCATAAGAGTAATTTGCTCACCATCAAAAATACAGTAATGTTGTGGTTAAATATAATTAATAATAACTGAAATATTAGAACAATTACTGTTGTACTCTACTCTAGTATTCATTTCTCCAGTCTTTAATGTCACATGATCCTTCAGAAATATTTCAGAAATATGTTGATTTTGTGCTCAAGAAACATTTATTATCATTATCAATGTTAAAAACAGTTGCTGCTGAGACATGCATCTCCATCTCTGCTGAATAAAAGTATACATTTCTTTAAGAAAAAAAATCGTATTGACACTTATTACACTTTGACTTCAGAGTTCAGCTTTTCAATTCATGTCAGAAAAGAGTGACCAACCAAGGGTTTAATCTTTAGGATTTTATTAAAATACCTTGTGGAATTTACCATCAGAGGTTACCACCCCAAACCTTTGAAAGGAAGTAAAGTTCAAACTTAAACACAAAGGATTAAATTAGTAATTATTACATTAGTACAAAAACACCATTGTGTAATGCTAACATGTTCCATTAGGGATATGTGTTCTATTGGATTTTATATCAATATGTTTGTGTTTGGACAGGTCAGTTGTTTTCCTGTTTGGATCACATGAGAGAAGTACTAGGAGACTCAGTTCCAGACTCCTCACTGACTCAGGCAGCTCTTAAATACGACTGCGACCCTCACCGGGCCCTTGATTTCATTCTAACTGAGGAGAACGCCAATACACACGCCCCTCCTGTCAGAACCAACGCACAGCCCGAGCCTACCACCACAGCTGCACCACAGAAAGGTACACACACACACCCTTCCACCCAAAACCAGAACACACCAACCAAAAAAAAAAAAACCCTACACACACTATTATACAATTTATAGCACATTAAGTACCCAAAACACATCTGTGCCACTTCCACTTAAAAATGTGCCCTCTTATGTATTTTAATCCAAAATGAAAATGAAAACCACTCCAGCAAGACCACAAATAGTTAAAACAAAGACTTGGCATGAGGTCTCAGGGGAAAATGTTAAAATCCAGGGTTTTTCCAAAACTGGGGAGAACCTAATTTTTTTTGTGTGTTTCAGTACCAGAGGCTATAAAGAAGTGCAAATAATACAACAAAAAAACTATTTATAAAAGCAATACTGCTAACACTGATTTTTCATTATTATTATTATTTGGTGTATATTTAAGACAATTTTCTACTTTACCTATACAATTAAAAAATTTAAGATACAAATTTTTCCCCAGGCTTCAACTGCTGACTTTGTTTACATACACCAGACTGAGTTTGTATTTGTTGCTGGTGTCTTTTTTTATCCTTAATTTTACCATGTATAACGTATTGCCTTTTTCTTGCTTTCTCTGTGGTCTCGGCTAACCATTGATCGCCTTCCTCATCCTCTCGGTTGTACTCTCTGACTACAATTGGCCCTCGTAAGGTAAGGAGCCTTATTTTCTCCATCACACGACAGTATTAAGACTGTATCAAGTGCACATTCAGGCAAACCCCTGAAACGAGACGGTGGTCAGTCTTACAGCCTCAGTGATCTGTTAGCCATGCCTGAACCAAATCCTCCCCCTGGTCTGGGAAGTTTGACAAAAGGCCATTTAAAAGGGCTTTCAAGTCATAATTTGAGCAGTGACGGAACTTTAGGACAAAGTTCACTCGCCCAAGTAATAGCTGAGCATGAACAGAAGTGTACAAACATTCCTCCTTTAGTTGCTTCCACTGGTGTCTCATTGGATTACTCAGCTCCTCTTACTACCAGTCCTTTTGGTTCTTTTCTTGGTTCTACCCCTCCACTTTCTGCAGTTCTATCGCAGGGTCCTAGTGTCCCACCTTTTCCCGGTTTGTCTGTTGGCTCTGGGGCGTCTCTCTCTTCTGGTTTCTCTTTGGGAACCACTGTCCCAGCTGGTCTGGGTGTGACATCCTCATCTCTTCTAACCTGCTCTCTCAGTAGTTTGGCGCTCCAGGATTCCCAGCGGTCCGCCCCTCTTCCGGTTTCCTTAGGAAGTTTGAGTTCTGTCCTGCAAAGCAGTGGGCCGTTGGGAGTACCTGGGCAAGGGAAGAGCTCTGGAAGCCTTTCATTGGCTGAGCTGATTCAAGAGCACCAGGATAGCAGTCCCAAACTCTATGACAGTTTACCAGGACTCCAAAACACCCAAAATTCATATATTACTGGTACACAAAACAATACGCCTATCCAAACATCCGCTGCAAATGCTCCTCCGGGCTTTTCAGAGGCACCATCCCTGTCTGAACTTGTGTCCCGCCACAACCAAGTGTCACTTACATGCACTGCATCTCTCAAGAGTGAGAATATGTCTAATCATCAAGCATTGAACAAATCTGCAACAGTATTACCTAAGCCCCGCCCACTAAGCTTAAATCAGAGCGTCGATCTTAGCGCACTTATCTCCCAAACATCTCCTGACAGTCGCTCGCCAACCCTTTTGAGCTTTACCCAAGTCTCCGCTAGTAAGAAAAAACGTGTGTTTGCTAAACCGTCAATTTTTGCGTCCGCGTTTTGCATGTCCGTGAGTAGCGAGAATTGCATGCGCGGTAGAGCAACGCATAATGCTTTCTTATACAGCAGACAAATGGAGAGAGTGAAAGAACGAGTGCAGTGTCTACCTCTCCATCACATCACCCCGTTTTCTTTCGACACGCCCTCTCCGGATGACGTGGTCAAGGCGAATCAGAGAAAAGCTTTTACTCGAGAATGACATTTTTTTAATTTTATCGTTCAGGACCATTTCAAAAATCTTCCAAACAAACAGTTTTGAGACTCAGGTTCATTTTTACTCAAGATTATGACGTTACAGTTTTGCCCATAATCCAAAGAAGCAGGGCTGTATCTAGAAGTTGTCTGACTGAATGCTAAATAGGGCTGTGAAACGATTATTCGCGATTAATCGGGTCCAAAATAAAAGTTTGTGTTTACATAATATATGTGTGTGTAGTCGTGTGTATAATTATTTTGTATACATAAATACACACATATGCATGTATATATTTAAGAAAAATGTGTTATTAATATATCAAATATTTATATTTATGTATAATATAAATATATAAAGTATATACATGCAAATAATTCTTAAATATATACATGCATGTGTGTGTATTTTTATATATACAAAATAATTATACACACTACACACATATATTATGTAAACACAAACTTTTATTTTGGGTGCGATTAATCGTGATTAATCGTTTCACAGCCCTAATGCTAAATAATAGTGATTATGGAATGAAATGCATAGATTAGCATTAATAATTTTAGGAAAATAAGAACTTTCTGGTGTTAATTAATCATTGATAAGCACTCAAAGGGATGTACATTTGAGCCATGAAATTATTATTGAAAGAACTGAGACTGCTATTTTATATCATTCCCCATATAATTCTTTATAATTTAGTATTTTTCAGATTTTTTTAATAGGCTATATTTATTCACAGCTAACCATTACACTGAAAAGGACTTTTTGTTCAAAATGTCACAACCTCAGATAGTAATATAGTATTACTTTTAAAGTCCTCTTGTTTTCAATTTTTCATATTGATTTTTCATATTTTCATTTTTTAAAAATTTGTCATGAGGCTAAATGTATATTTTTATACTTGATTATGTAGTTTTATGACATTTTGACAAATTATTGATTCAATTCTAGAGTCTCTCTACATAACAAAACAGAAAAAATATAGAGTAGGTGCAGATAGAGTGCAAAAGATTAAAAAAAACAGCAGATTCTCTTTACAGCTGTTTTGCTGCCTATGAAGGTGCAGCGCTGGTTTACCACAAACACAGAAAGAGGGAAGACATTTGGGTTTGGGGGACACCTGTAGTCTTTCCTATTGTGTTTTGACACCCAACACTGTAAAAGTGTGTTTTATTTATAATAATTATTGTTTAATAGACATTTTGTTCATTGTTTTTTCAATTTTGATTGTCCACTGCATTTTTAACTTGTTTTAAAGCACTGATGTGGCCATGGAGTTTTGTATATATTCTGAAATAAAGATTTTCCATTTTCATTTCTGTGATTGATGTTGAAGTGTGTAAGTATATGGGGGTGGAGGGGAACTTGTTGAGGATGTGCTTGTTTTTGCTCACCTTAAAAGGGTGTGTTAGCTTGTGGTGTTTATCACTTACGTGTGTGTGTGTGTGTGTGTGTGTGTGTGTGTGTGTGTGCGCGCAAACATATGTACATATAAAACAGAGAGTCTTTGTGGCCACATAAAGGTGTTAACACACCCAGAGCATATTGGAAGAGATTTTACAAAGGCTTTGCTTTCAAAGTGGTAGACCATCCACCATGGGAGATGATACACACTTGTGCACAGATCTGAAGATGGTCTGAAAACACTCACACACCTGCATGTGCATGTTTAGATTGGCTTTGTTTCCTCATTGCACACTGACCTAGTCTAAAACAGCATTATCCTGATAATCACTTGAAAAGAGTCTGTTCTTTAGGACTGTTGGTGAATAAGACTTGGTTAAGCCTATATAAACTATAAGACTTAATTAATTTAGTGACTAAATGTTCTGGCCATTTAATCACTGACTGTTCTTGTTGGGTTAAATGTTTACTGAATTTCTTCATTGAAAGGCATCCAAAATTACTAGTGGTTCTATAAGTAGTTATTAGTACTATTGTTTATATTTGGAGTTAGATATTTGAACAAACTGCTAATCTTAAAGATTGTAAAAATGAAAATGGTCATTATTTATTGCACCCTCATGTCACTCAAATACTAAAGAAGAAAATTTGAAGAAGGTTTCAGCTGTTTTTGTCCATGTATTGAAAGTCAATGGGGTCCAAAACAACATTGGACCCCACTGACTTTAATTGTATGAACAAAATAAAACAGACCTTACCTTTTTTCCAAATTGAAATGAAAGTGAGTGTAAATTAAAGGAGTGACCTGTGCCATATCTAGAGACCAGAATATCGTGTTGTTGAGCTCTTTTGGCATAGAACAGTAAGTAGCAACCTTAAAAACCATCAGAAAACCCTTAGCAACCGCATAGCAATGCCCTGGCAACCACTTGGATTACCCTAGAAACCATGATGATGAGTTTTGCATAGGCAAACATCCACTATTTTCTTCAGAAAATGTAAAAGCTTTATTTTTACTGTTAGGATGCTTTGACTGCACACACTTTATATCTTTCCTTCTCGCGTGTGTTCTTGTTAACTCTCTGATTGCCGAGCCAAGCGTGGGTGTAGGCCTGCTTTTGAAAAGCATGATGCAGCTCACCTTTCACACTTGCTGTCTTCAACTCCTTTTTGTAAAATCTCTTTGCCATCTGACCACCTCAAGTCATCTATCCCTTTTTCCCCCCTCTCTGTTTTCTCTGCCTTCTTTTGCCACCCACACAGGAAAGAGTGACTGGTTTACAGCTGGCCCTGTTACTGCTCTTTGACGTTTTCTCCCTTTTTTGCACTTTGTGGCTTTTGCAGAAATGGTGATATGTCATTGTGTCTGCTGCGAGTCGTGCAGCACTACATAGATTGGTCAGAGAGCGAGCGAGAGAGGTTATTGACCCTATTTTAGTGTGAATATAGATCATTTGTAGCTTTTCTCCTTCTCCGTCAGACTGTTTCTTATTTTCTCATTCTTTGTTCACTGTCAGTAGAACTAGATGATTTTACTCCTTTAGACTGTGAAGACTTGTACAGACTTCATACACAGTAGTCTACATGCCTATATAATTTAGTTTAAAGTAAGAAATACAATTGATGTTTAAGTTTGTATTAGTGGTGTTTGTTAAGCATCATACTTGGAGATTTGATTTGATTTGAACAGATCCCTAACCCTAAGAATTCATCTTGACCTGAATTGTTTGTACTACAGAGATGAATGATGCCTCAAATCTTGTGGCTTGGTTCTGAGAACTATGCTATTACTTATTATCCGAAAGATTAGACTTTTTTTTTTTTTCCCACCTCGCGATTACAAAATGGACAATGTATAGGCTACCGAATATCAGTCATGGCTGATTTTTATTTGGTAAATTAAAAAAACTGTGTAGAAATGGCATAAAACTGACTAGAGCTTAGATGTGCGCACGTTTTGTGCCCGAGCCCGGCCCGACACATTAACTGTAATTATGAGCCAGAGCTCTTTTTTTTTATTTTTATTTTTTTTAGTACGTGGGTCGTTATAACTGATGCTCTCGACTACTTTCTGTTACTTTCTCCCGCCCGCAACTTTGATTTGCCCCGCTCCCGCCCGCAAATAGACTTAGCCTCCGTGTCGCCACCATACACATCAACATAAAATGATGCTCCTGATAAATGAGTTGTTATTATTACCCAAAAATGAAAATTAAGTCATTAATTACTCACCCCCATGCTGTACCAACCCCGTAAGACATCTTCGGAACACAAATAAAGATGTTTTTGATTAAATTTGAGAGGTGGATAACTGCTACATAGGCTGCCTAAGGGATTGAAACTTGAAAGGCCCAGAAAGTCATTGAAGAAAATGTTTAAATATTCCTTGTGACAACAGTGGCTCAAGTATAAGTTTATCAAGCGACGAGAATACTTTTTGTGCGAAAAAACAAACAAAAATAACGACTTTGTTCAGCTGTTCCCTTTCTTCCTTGAAGGCCTGAGACGAGAGTTTAACAGAAATTTCCACGACGCATGCGCGAGAACTGAACTGAAGTAGTTGAAGGAGATCGCAATTCTCGCGCATGCGTCGTGGAAATCTCTTGAACTCTCATCTCAGGCCCAGAGGAATAGTCGAATAAAGTCGTTATTTTTGCATTTTCCACACCAAAAATGTTCTCGTCGCTTGATAAACTTATACTTGAGCCACTGTTGCCAATATTAAATATTTAAACATTTTCTTCATTGACTTTCTGGGCCGTCAAGTTTCGATCCCTTAGGCAGCCTATGTAGCAATGATCCACCACTCTGTTCTAAATCTGTTCTAAAAATTCGTTCAAAAATGTGATGACGTCACACAATAGCAGAATGCTTCCGGCCAACAACAACCTAACCTGTAAGAAATCGAATGGACATAAGTACTCGTTCTTTCGACTTTTGGCCTATAATCTATAGTGAACTTGTGGAATCAACAATAAAATCTATGTTGATTCAACGACAAGCAGGAGAAAGAGATGCATTTATCCGTTTAGCTCCATAGACTCCCATTCATTCTGCACTCGTCCGCTATCACCTCCAGTGGAATTCTTATGTAACTGCAACCAAGATGATACACAACGGGGCTAATAGGAAGTGCCAAGGCTCTCCGTTAGATGGGCCTCTGGTATCACTCCCATTGTCTTGAAATTAGTTTGAAAACGAATGTGACTAGGTGGCCGTTAGAGGAGTTCTGAATCTGATTGGGAGTTCTGAGGGTTTACAAGGGGGTTGCTAGGGGGTTGCTAAGGTGTTCTAAATCTGAGGGAATTCAGAATGTTGCTATGCAGTTGTTGTTGGTGGGGTGTTTCTTACAATAGTGCTGCTAGGATGTTGCAAGGTGTTCTTAAAATCTAGTTTTAATTTCTATTGTAAAGATGGAGGTGTTGAGAAGACTGCCCCATTCATTTGCATGGAGGCCTTTGTCAACATTTGCCCTTCCCTGTTTATGAAAGAGATTAAATGAGTGCAGTGTGGGATGCATCTGAGTTGCATCTGTCTTGTTCATGTATTGTTTTCGGCAGGTGTGTATTGTAAGGGCAAGGCCACATGTGAGAATATCTTTAATAGTGCGTGAGATGTCATCGTGAACTGAGCCAATGTGAATGAGAGTAGTAAGGTGAGTGTACGGGGGATTCCCCTTAGTTATTATGGGACGTCCGTGCTACACTCAACCCAATAAAAATAACTGATATGGAAAAGAAGGGGATGGATGATAAGCTTGAGAGAAGATAATGTAGATTGCAAGTGTTTTGGAAAGTAGACCGTTCCTCCTTGGTTTTTTTTTTGTTTCCTTCCAGGATTTGTAACACTAGTGCCCCCTACTGGAGCAAAAAAATGTCCCAACACATTTGACTTTCCAGACCTGTTTAGTTAGACAACGTATTAAGATGGAAGTAACTTTTATTTTAGCAAATTTTATTTTACTATTTGAGTTTTATTTCATTGCTCTCTGTTAGTGTGATTCTTTCACTGTTGCACTATTGAATTTGACTCACACTGCAAAGCAAACAAGGGCTAGCGGCGGGTAACACACTGATCTAGAAGATGGAGTAAGTACAGTCACTGACTGCTAGATAATCAGGTAGGATCATGTCTCATTGGTGTTTGTATAGGCCTGGATCCGTTTTGCTAGGAAGAGCACATTTACATATCCTGAAGGGTGTGTGTCTCAGACTTTTTTTGTGCTACCTATTTTTTCAACCTGTTTTTCATTGTCATCACAGTTGAGTAATACTTTTGAACAACAGCCGACACCAAGTCAGAGTTGACGAGGCTTTATAGCCGACACTTATACAAATTTTGAATTTAGAGTGAATTTAAATGGTGGTAAAATATAAATAATAAATGTAGTGTGGTGATACATGATTAACATGTTGAGATGCTGTTACTCAGTCACTGTCTCTCGTTTCTTTGATCCATAAACTTTTTTTTAGTGTCTGGAAACCATTTTTGGAAACAAGTTGAATTTGCCAGCGCAGTGTGTTCTGGCGGCTTTGTGTGTAGAGATATGTTGTGTGGGTGTGGTTTGTGTGTAAAGTGTTGCGAAGTGTGTGTGTGTTCAGATATTTGTGGGTGTGGCCGAGTATGTGTGTGTGTGTGAGCAGGTGAACTGCTATCTACATTCCCCAGCACTTCCTGTCCCTGTAACAGGTGTGTGTGTGCTGTCGTCTTGAGCTCTTTGTGTGTAAAGGGTCCTTGTAGTGTGGCCATAACACATCTGGGGGCTCATACTGTTTATCTTTATATAATTATTAACACTGGTTTTAAAACAATGCAATTCTCATGTTATGATACTTTAAAATTGGTGAGTCAGACATCTCACAAATTCTCCTGAAGATTATAGTGTTTTTTTCCCATTGTGTTTTTTCCCTTGGATTTTTTAAAATATATATATATATATAAAGATCTCCCTTATTGCCTCGTCTTCTCATCCTTTTTGTGCTTGGAGGTTAGAGGTTTTTTTATTTTTACACATTAACCCTCTGTGTGCTGGAAGTGCACAGTCAGTGTGGGAGTGCGAGTGACGTGCCGGAGTTAACCCTTTTCTTGCCAGAGCGTTCGCTATTCAGAGTGAGATGACTGGCTGTGGCCGTTGCCACTGAAACGGCTCTACTGCTATGACGAGACAGGGACAGAAACGATGCTCTCTCTCATCCTCGTTTTCTTACATCCCTTCCCCCTCTTTGGCTCTGAGAGCCTGTTTTGGTGCAGCACGGAGGAGTTGACTCATGAATTTCAGTAAGATAGCGAGAAAATGAGGCTCTTCGCATGTTGAGTGCACTGACACACACATCTGCACATCTGAAAATGAGTAACCCTTTATACTGTACCAAACAGGAAACTTGACTTTCATAAAAGGTACACTGTCATACATTTCAGAGCGCAAGTCACGTCAGATTAGTATTGTACAAAAAAAGCTGGCTTCATGCTAAGAAAGAGATGGTTTTAAAAATGCAGACTATTTTTAACCTTTGATAAACATAAATATCAATAAAATGAATATTACTGTAATATCAGGAATTTAGTGTGTGCGCATTGTTTTCTACGTCCTAGCAAAAGTACGGGACGCTCCAGAGAGTCGTGTCGAAGCAGAGGTTGTCCCTAAGGTTGCCCGGATGACTGTGTCAGGCAAGAAGCAGACCATGGGCTTTGATGTGCGAAGGTAAGCCAGTCGAGGTAACGTGGAAGTGGTTTAAAGATGTGCCCTGGTAACCCAAACACTGTTGGTTCAAACCTTATAAGGGACACTTTATGAACTATATGATCTTTCACCCTTAAGCAACGCATGTAACCACAGCTCACTCCACTGGGACTGTCCCTGTAATAGGTGCGCTGCAACACCGTGACCTAACCCGACACGATTGTCTTGTTTTCAGTGATTTAATTATTTTTTTTCTTCGGACCAGACTCAACGCTAGTGAGACGCATTAAATTAACAATGATTAAAGGTGATCTTTACAACAGAACTGAACCAAAACCGAACTGACTTCAGCTGAAATCCTGTTATCACTGGACGTAGTTTTAGCTCAATATACATTTCATTTCACGATGGAACCTTTGGATATACTTGCATTTAGTGAAGGATACCTTTGTTCATTTTTATTTTAAATGTACAGAAAATTGACCATCTGCTGTCCACTCATTGCTGAACTGCTGTAGTTGAGCTTTCCTCTTATCGGTTGTTGCAGTTACAGTCCCTAATATTACAGAATTAATTCTCTGAACCAGGCCAAGTCTTGTCTACCTGCATTGCATTGTGGGATAGCAGAAAACCACAGAGATGGCTGGTGCCTGTAGATTAATCTCACACTCACTAACATGAACCCGCAGCCTATCACTCCCTCTCCTTCAGCCACAGACCACACCCGCCGAACTCAAGAACAAGCGTGTAGGGGTTTCTGCAGGTGGAGCAGCCAATGTACTTTCATTTAATAGGTTAAGTTTGTTCAGAACAGTCTTTAAGTGACTATGAGAGGATATGTGGTAAATTTTACAAACAATATTTTTTATCAAAAGATATCTTTAGGTTTCCACCTATTATGAATTTAAAAGGTTGTATATAGATTGTACAGTCTACTGTCCGAGGGGTCCGAAAGTTCTGAAAGAAATGGTTACAGTAAAGACATTTATGATGTTACAAAAGATTTCTGTTTCAAATAGATGCTGTTCTTTTGAACATTCGATTCATCAAAGATTCCTGAAAACAATTCCACAAATATATTAAGCACCACAACTGTTTTAAACTGTGATGATGAGAAAGCACAGAAAAATTAGCATGTTAGAATGATTTCTGAAGGATCATGTGACACTGAAAACTGGAGTAAATACACACAAAATGAATGTAAATGTAATGAAAATAATCAGCTTTGATAACAGGAATAAATTGCACATCCAAATATTTTCAAATTGAAATTGTTTTTTAAATTGTAATATTTCATAATATTAGTTATTAATTTACCATTTACCAAATGTAAAAATTTGTAAAAAAAAAAAAAAAAAAAAAAAAACCCTGACCCCAAACTTTTCAAAAACTTCCCATAAAATCCAAAACCATGGGTTGTGAAAATTAGACACAGTGGGAAAATACTGATTTGATTAAATGTCTATCTTCATCACATAAACAGAATGAGGTTTGATTGACTTTAAGATCATAAAAAATGATCAACAAACCATCCTAGAAATTCTGAGGTGACATTTGCTTTTGTTTCCCTTTTTAGCCCGGAAGAAAATGGCGTTGTTGCTTCATCGGTTCGCAGAGGGCAAAGTCCAGAGGTCACTGCTGCACCAACCACAGAAACCCCATCCAAAACAGGGGTTATGACTGAAGACCCTACCGCTACGACCCCATCTCGGCCAGCTGGAAAGAGCAAACAGCAGCTCAACATCCGTGCCGAACTGGAGAAAAGACAAGGAGGAAAACCGTTACTCAATCTGGTGGTCATAGGCACGATATCCTCTCTACTATCCATCCAGTCACATTATCATCCAGTTCATTTTTTGGTCACATTTGAATTAATTTTATTCTTTTGATTCATCCAATTAACTACCTGGTGAGAAAAGAATAAACTCTACGAGGTGGCCCTCAAACACTTAGATAAACACCCACATGTATGAATGTAATTGGATAAATGTTGTGAATATGGATCTTGAACTTGGTTTGTGTGTGTAGGTCATGTAGATGCTGGTAAGAGCACCCTCATGGGTCATCTGTTGTATCTGCTGGGGAACGTTAATAAGAGAACCATGCATAAATATGAGCAGGAGGCCAAGAAAGCTGGCAAGGCCTCGTTCGCCTATGCGTGGGTACTGGATGAGACCGGAGAGGAAAGAGACAGGTTGGTTTAATACAAACACTCAGGTGTCATTTCTGTCTTGAGATATGTTACCCAAACTAAGCTTCATTTGTTCATCATCTGCTCTCTTTCACAGAGGAGTGACCATGGATGTGGGCATGACAAAGTTTGAGACGGACTCGAAGGTTGTTACTCTGATGGACGCACCAGGACACAAAGACTTCATTCCGAACATGATCACGGGGGCGGCACAGGTACTACGACTCAGTTAAAAAAAAAAAAGGTCATCATTTCAATACCTTGACCACCATGTTGTATCAAACTTCCCTGAATATTTGAAGCAGCAAATAAAGCTTTCAGACATCAAAAAGGACACAAAAGTTCCAGACACTATATTTCAAGTCTTCTGAAGCCTTATGATAGCTTAGTGTGTGAATCAGGCACATATTTCAAACTAAAAAAGTGGTTCTCTGAAAATCTTGTTAATGAGTGATGGGCATTGGGCAGTAGCATTTCTGTGAAGTTGGATCTTCAATGAAACAGTTGATCTGGGTAATAAAAAGGTCTGAATGAATCATTCACATTCAGATTGATTCAGCTCCCTGACTCAATGGTCTGGCCCCAGTACTTTGCAACTCACTATAGGGAAGAATCACCATTGAATAATGACGTCATTTTGGTCTGTTTCTTACATAAAGCTATTGTATGACTTTAGAAGACAAGTCATATGGACAACTTTATGATGTTTTCATGTTTTTTTGGAGCTTGAAAGCTTCTGTTCCCATTGTAACTGTAATTTCACCACATGAGAAACGCGTATAGGTTTAAAGTGACAGGAAAGTGAGTAAATGTCTGAATTTGATCATCTAGAGTCCTCTTTCAGATTGTTCTTCTATTGCCCATTCGTTTTTTTTTTGTTTTTTTTTTGCATGTACACGAGTTGACGAGAGGACAACCGATGTCTGCATAATTTCATGTGCACAGTGAAGTTTCAATGAAACTTGTTCATTGTGGATTTGGGTGCCACCACCACTAGTACTCCGTGTATGAGTGTGTGTGTTTGGATTTGGCTGATACTTACAAATGCAGTGAATGAAATTAGTCACATTGTGCAGATCGGATTTACTCATTTCCTCAGTTCTGTCTGCTGAGAAATGTTTTTTGGGGGCAAGTGGGTGTGTGTGTATTGCGGGTGGGTGTGTATTGGGTCTAAACTATTTCTGTATGATGACAGGAGTTGAAATTGACATGACAAAGCAATATCGATTAGGGGGATATTTGATGTTTTGTGACCCCTGAAAGCTATTATTTAAACTATAAATGTATATATATATATGTATGTGTATATATATATATATATGCATGTGCATGTCGGATAATGTACATCCAGCCGGTGATTATCACAGAATAAACTGATATATATTGGATCACCCTGAGGGGGTTTATTTTGCGTTAACAACCAGCTCGCTTTAGATTATCCTGCTTATTACATGGCTACTTCCCACAGAAGTGAATAATTGGACACCAAAAAATGTAAAATTCTTGTGAAATATTTTATTAGCTCACTAAACACAAAGCTTCTGTGAAGAAAACAGTTGCTAGATATATAGATGCAAGAGATATTGATTTGATATTTGACCAGTTTATTATCTTATAATCCAAGGAGATGAACACAGCAGTGATATTACAGTACTATTAATACTGATGTCCTACTATTTGGTTTTCAATGCAATCGATAAATGTAACAGAGACTCAAGATGGCAGCAGCTGCGTTTGTATGAATCAAGCGAGAGCGAGTCCGCGCCGCGGTATGATGCGAGAGACATGAAAGACGCACAGGCTTCATAAACCCAGATGGCCGTCGTGTTATTTAGCATTGCTATTTATTACTTTTGTTATCGTGGAATAACCCACTTCGGAAAATTGTGACTGACCAATCAGAATCAAGTATTCCAGATAGCCGTGTAATGCTTTGAGCTGCTTTTCATTTTGACTGCATTTTCAAGAAGTTTTTGTGTGCGTTTCTGTAATGTTTGGGTGTCTTAGCAGGTGTTAATAGTGATGGATGCTGGTCGCAGAGTGTTTGAGGAGGAGTATGTGTGTGTGTTTTGCAGGCAGATGTGGCTGTGTTAGTCGTAGATGCCAGCCGTGGGGAGTTTGAGGCCGGGTTTGAGGCAGGGGGGCAGACCCGCGAGCACGGCCTGCTGGTTCGATCCCTCGGAGTCACACAGCTTGCTGTTGCTGTCAACAAGATGGACCAGGTGGGTAACCATGGGGACCACAACAGCGTACAGTAACCACGGCAATGTCAATCATGATTTTATTTGTCTGAGAACTATGCTTCACTCCCACTCCCACCATTGTGCTCATCACGTCATGTGGTGTGTGTGTGTGTGTGTGTGTCTGCAGGTTAACTGGCAGCAGGAGAGGTTCCAGGAAATCATCTCTAAGCTCGGTCACTTTCTAAAGCAGGCTGGTTTTAAGGTAATGCAGTCTGTGCACATGGAGGATGTTTATATATTTTTCCCCTGTGCTTTTCGTACTTTGGTAATTCCCCCCCAATTGTTTTGTGTTACTTTCATTTAAGTGCATGAGATTTCTGTTGGTGCTTCAGGATAAAGTGAATGTTCATCTGATCAATGACACATCCAGAAACTGCAATTCAGACATAAAAAAGATGTCTTGCGTGTTCTGATTGAATCTCACACAATATCAGCTTACACTCTGATACTTGTCAGTCTTTTCTGACTGATTTTTCGTTTTTATGTGCTGCAAATGCATATGAAGGAAGAAAAAAAGTTATTTAAATGCTTTTGTGGAACTCAAATGAATATATTTTGTAAAATGTTCTGTGTTTTAGCTTGTGATATGATATAGCTTTGTGTGTGAAGCAGATTTAAACGGTCATTTGTTAAAAATCTGCAAATATTTGTTTTGCCAATTCAAGCACAAATACAGTATATATAATTCAAATATAATCAATAATAACATATAATTGAGCACAAATGAGCACTAAGGTGGGTGAGAACAGCAAATAATGATTTTAATTTTGATTTATTCCTTACACAACACTATTGAATATATATATATATATATATATATATATATATAGTATTTTTTTTTTACTTAACCTCGCTCCAAAGACACCCGCGTTTAATATACATATTTTATGTGTGAGAATGAGTGAAAAATTACAGAATTTTCTATTTTGTATAAACTACTCTTCAAAAAAAATTAAGAGAAAATAAGATTCTTTCATTGTAATAATGAAATATGGGCTACGGAAGAGAAACTTTTTTTACTAGTTTCAGCTTTGCTCAACTTATTTCTACTTCTAGTTTCTAAAATAATATGAGTGCGATTTTTTTTTTTTTGCAGACATGAATTTCCTAAAGAAATTTTTTCATGTAAATTCATCTCTCAGTAGCGGTTCTGGTGCACTAGGCCACATATGACATGTCACCCACACCCAAAATTGATGCACTTTTATTGTAGAACTATATACACAAGTATAAATCCACTAAATAAAATAATTTAATAAATTATTTACAAAAAGCACTCAAATAGCTAATAAATAATAAAATGAATAACTACAGAACAGGCTGACTAATCTTAGCTTGAAATTTGTACATGGAATTATTTGATATACAAAGATGGATCTTAAATTTCTATTCAATTTAAAGGTAAACTAACTGTTATTTTATCAGTCAATCGTGGAAGTCTGATGGTTGATAGCCAGGGCAAAGTGCAAAGGGGAAAAGTTTGAGCGCACATGCAATATCTGAGCGACAGCAGAGACATTTTTGCCATTTTCTAGTATTTTAGCTTACACATTATCTTTCTTACATTTTATGGATCAACAGTACAATAGATGTTCTTGCAGTGAACTGTAATGATACGTGTTGTACTGTACGTGTCACGTGTCTGATGTGCTAGCAAGAGGTATATTTGTGGCCTGTAACACATTCTGTGGCCTGTAAATGGTTTGGGAATGTAAACCAACATTTCATGGCCCATTTCCACCTGCAAGTTGATTTGATCAGTCAACAGCACACGCTGCTATGGAAATGATCTGTGCTGGTCATGTGTTACAAATGTGCTTGTCTTTGCAGGATTCTGATGTGTATTACATCCCCACCAGTGGCCTATCAGGAGAGAATCTGACCACTAGGAGCAAAGTAGCAGACCTTACAGCCTGGTACACTGGACCATGTCTGCTGGAACAGATAGGTGGGTGTGTTTGTTTGTGGACACATTTGTGCAGTTGCTATTTGCATGCACATACACAATGTATACAGTATAATATATTACAATATAATGCATAATATTCCAAAATTACAATATAATGTAATAGGTGCTTTATTATTTTTGATATTTTGATCATTTTCTCTTTTTTTGTGGGAAAAAATGTTTTGTGTATTATTAGTGTGAGTAGATAATGATAAAACGGTCTGTAGAAGGTGTAACCGCGTCTAAATTGACCAAATCATTTCTGCACCAGTGTTTTTTCCCCCTTCAATAATCATGCAAATGAATTATCAAAGGTAAAAAAATGGCTGTTCAAAAATGTCTAATCTTCTGCATCTTGTTGATAACTTTGAACAGGCACTTCTATGTTCATGCGCATGGATGAGTGTGTAGTGTAAAATGTTTTCGCACAAGCTTTTGTGTCATGATTCTGATCTGATTGGTGGCTGAGCTGTGAGAATCCTCAGCAGTTTTACTTTGACTCACTTAAACTTGATGAGGCAAACAGAAAACTGCATGCAGGCCACTGCGTCTTTTCTCATCTCTCTCCTTCTGTCTGTTTGCAGATGCCTTCAAACCTCCCCAGAGGTCAGTGGAGAAGCCGTTCAGGCTTTGTGTCTCAGACGTCTTCAAAGGTCAGCGTGGGAACCCACATAAAAGCAAAGTGTACTAAATCTAAATGCACAAATATTGGATTTTGTTGGATTCTGTGCAAATACTCCCAGGTTTTCAAAAAATGAAACGAACCCTTATTCTGTTAGGGGCAGTTCAGAGAGGTTTGATTTCATGATCATTAAACAATTTCACTGTTTTCAGACCAGGGCTCTGGATTCTGTGTGACGGGGAAGGTTGAGGCTGGCTTCATTCAAACAGGAGATAAAGCTCTGGTCATGCCTCCTAATGAGACCTGCACTGTTAAAGGTAAACACGCAGCAGCTTTATCAACTTATAGAGACATGGATGTGCAACAGCACCCTCTTCTGGTGTTTTCATAAAGCACCGTGATTACTGGTTAATACTGCTTTAGACTTGTTTTAGAGCTTTTTCCCAGTCCTGTGACTAAGAAATGGATGCCGAATGTAGAAGACATGCACAATTTTGACATTTGCCGAAATTAAACAATAATACATGTGTATATATATATATATATATATATAACTGAAAACAAATAAGAATTATATTTAATCGTTTCCTTGCACCAATATAACAAATAGGGTTGTTTAACACGTTAATGTATTTAATTAGTTATGGATAAAAAAATAATGTGTTAAAATTAGCACATATAACCCAACCGCCCCGCCCCATGTAGGCCATCTGACATTTCCTACGTAGTCTCGACACCCGTCTCGTGGACATCCTGTAGAATTCAACCAATCAGACCACGACTTCGAAACTCCTGTGTGTTTTGATGCATATGGTACACTTTTCTGGAAACACTTCAGGAGTCGCAATCTGTTGTCCTCCTGCATCATACTCAACAACTCACTGTGTGATGGAGCCAATAAAATGCAATGCATTAATATACCCCTAAAATTCAATATTCAAAACTCCATAGACCCTGAATGACTTTTTGGCTGATATTTATATAGTATAGCAATAACATTCGAGCAATGAGCGCAGTATCTCTCGAGTGCTGTTTTTATCCTGAATAGCACGAGTGCAGATGTGATACTGATTTTATACAACAGTTCAATAAATATGTTACTATTGTTATATTTTAGACACAATATTGTCTGTTTTTGAACGAAACAAAAACATTACATATAAAACCACAGCAGAACGATTGTGTATCCAAGCAACACAGTGGCGTTTTGAATGAATCAAACGGGAGGCCCCATTCATAAAGAGAGACATTTACTTAATTCCTGAATGAATCAGCCGTTTGAACAAATCGAATGAATGACTTACTCATGTAGACATTTAGTACTGGCAGTTTGTTTCTTATTTAGAATATTATTTCAGCAAAAGAATAATATCATATTCCATATTAATAAAAAAAAAACATTAATGGTATAGTTAACCCAAAAATGGCTCATGGCTTTTGTAGCCTAAAAGTGTATGTTTAATGAATTCTGTTAAATCAAATATAATATTTCTTTCTAAAGCTACGTTTTGTAATGTCTATTTAATGAACAGTCCAAAATGAAAAATAAATAAATAAATAAAAATCAATCTCTCTGTCTTACCCTAATTCCATAATTGGCAATTATTTCTTTCTTTTTTTTAAAGAAAAGAAAAAAATATAAGTGATTCATCCTTAAAATACAGCCGTCTCTCTCTCTCTCTCTCTCTCTCCAGGGATCACTCTCCATGATGAAGCATTAGACTGGGCAGCTGCCGGTGATCATGTCAGTCTAACTGTAACAGGCATGGACATCATCAAAATAAAGTGAGTGTGGAGTGAATCACTGCTGTTGAAAGCATTCCTTTCCTTTGAGTATACTGTAATTCTGTGGTTATATAATATTTTGATTATATTACATAATACTTGATTAGAAAACTTTCTTTGCGCGCTTATGATTCTGTATGATCATGTTTTTTTCTCTAGCATTGGATGTATATTCTGTGACCCCAAAGAGCCCATCAGAGCCTGCACAAGATTCAGAGCAAGAATTCTTCTCTTTAATATAGAACTCCCCATCACGCAAGGCTTCCCTGTGAGAACACACTCCCTCTGCGTTCAGACTTCTAGTATATACACATCTCTCCATCTACATGTTGTGCAAGTGCATTTGTCAACAATTCCTTGTATTTTGTGTTTGATTGGCAGGTGCTGTTGCATTATCAGACTGTAAGCGAACCGGCCACTATTAGGAAGTTAGTCAGTATATTACACAAGAGCAGCGGAGAAGTTCTCAAGAAGAAACCAAAGTAAGTGAATGAATGATATGGAATCATATGTTACCAAATTAAAAATACTATTTATTCACCCTCATGTTGTTCCAAACCTGTCTGATTTTCTTCATTGAAACAAAAGCTTTGAAGAATGTGCTCATTTCCATATAACAATAACAAAAAAAGCATCATTGATGTATAGTAAAAGTAGTAGTTGTGTGGTATAGTGTGCTCTGAATCCATATGACACTATTTGTATGATGAACACAAAAATCGATATTAAAATCGATAATAAAGCGATTAATTTGGTAAATGTGTTTACATCATAGTTAACTCAATTGAGTGCATACATCTTTTTATGTACGCATTTTTTTAATTGATGCTCATCTTGATGTATCCATTTAGATTTTTTTTGAATGGTATATCTCAAAATCTGCATAAAAATTGGTGGATGGAAACATAGCTACTGTTGTTATTAACTAAAACTGAAACATTTAAAAATACATTTCAGTAATTGAAATAAGGCTAAAATAAAATATAAATAGTAGATGTAAAACTTAAGAAACTTGAATGTGAAATTTTGCATTGGCAAGTAACCAAAATAAGTTGAGGTACTAAAATTGCTAAAGCTGAAATAAAAAATAATTAAAAAAAAAATGGAAATATATATTTTAAAAGTAATAAAAATGATAAAAGCACTTAAAATGACTTGGTATTTATTAATATTTTATGTATTAAATAAAAAGAAACCCATTTTCCAAGTTGGTGACACAATGGCATTGTGGCATTGACACAAGCAAGGACCCCAATGGTGTTTGTTGTCATTTGCCACTTTTAATATCATTTTTGGATGAACTATTCCTTTAATGACGGTTCAGAATGGTGTTTCCACTTAATTTCATTATCAGTGTGTAATATTGATGTTTAATGTTGTGCAGGTGTTTGAGTAAAGGACAGAACGCAGTGGTGGAGATTCAAACGCAGAGGCCTGTGGCTCTAGAGCTCTATAAGGACTATAAAGAACTGGGGCGGTTCATGCTGAGATATGTGGGCTCCACCATTGCTGCTGGAGTCGTCACAGAGGTAAAACCTTTCTCACTAAACACATTCCTGTTGCAAAAAGCATACGCCTTGTATTCATCAGCATTTTTGGATGTTGCATCATAAGAATGTGACGCTTGTTAATGCTGATGTTTACACTGTTTTAGATCAAAGAGTAAGGACCAGTCGGAACTGGAAGAGCGGAGAGAAGTGCAATTTCCCCTCAAACACAAATTGAATTCACCGGGCAACCTGACAGTGATTCTAGCCACAGTTCATTTCACCTTTCACAAGTCTAAAGGCAGGAGAGAGCGTGAATGTGTGTGTTAAAGAGAGAATGCCTTTTGTCCTGCTCTTCAGCTTACAAAATACAACTGAACTGTAATTCATCCCAAGTTTCAACTCGAACCCTCCTAATAACACGCAGGAACAGACAGAAAGATCGCCCGCTGCCGTTCAATAATTGCGTCAACAAACTGAACTCATATTCTTTTATTTAATATTTTATTTAGATTATTGTAAATGGCATTATTTTTGACTAAATTGGCAGAATATAATGGACATTTAGGCTTGGTTTAACTTGAAATCGAAGGATTTTAAGGTTGGTTCTGATTAGTTAAAGATGTGGACATTTGTAAAAGGGGAAATAGAAGACAATAAACAACATATCTGGCTGCTCTCATCTCCTCCACCAGTTTCTCGTATGAGCGGGACAGTGTGTGAATGAAACCTGCCCTTCCATTGCTGCTACTAAGTCTTTTCCTGATCTTTAATGGGTCAGTGACAAGAAAACGGGAGGATTGAGAACCAGTGGACAAAGGGATATTTCGTGAAACTCATCCGGTGTCTGTAATCTAACAGTAATCGCTTTAAGGACCTAACGGACTTACTCATCTGTTTTTGAGTTGTTTATTAAGGGGTTTTAATTTGAAGAACATCTGTTTGGGTGTATCGAAGCGGAAGTTGTTTCGTCCAGGGAAAGCTTCTTCATCAGAAAAATAAAAAATATTCATCACTGTGGAAAACCTGTCTGTGTATTTTTGGGCCAGTAAATAAATTGGCTTTATGACCCCGCTTAAAATTCACCAAAGTATTTTCTCCGGACGTTTTTTCTGCCTGCAAGCTTTGTTTTTCATCTCTGCAATTTTTAGTGATTCTTTGTTGAGCTTTTTGCACCTTTTGGCCTGATGCGGAATGACATGAATCCCAATGCAATCATGTTTTATTAACTTTCTTTGCTATTGCAGTATATCTATGATTGAAGTGATGGTGAAATTGTTTTAAATATAAAATGCTAAATACATTATATTCCCCTATATATTGATATTTTCCCTTTTAATGGAAATATGAATGACATCTCAGAACCTCCAGCAAGTTAAGGTCTTTTAATGTCCAACTCGTGCTCAAACTAATCAGTGTTGAAACATGTGCTGGTGAAGCCCTTAAGTTTCCTATACAACCTCTCATTTACCTAAGTAAACAGATTGCAAAAGAGTCCGGTGAAAGCTCATATGTGACAGCACGCTGACTGGTGCGGAAACATCTCGTATCCTTTTGTTTGCAAAACTGATTTTTCTGCAATGTCAAAAGAAATGAAATATCTGGTGCTGGAAAACTATATCGGTGGGAAGTTTGTACCATGTTCCAAGCTTGTGGACTCTTTTGACCCATCGACGGGAGAGATTTACTGCAAAGTTCCAGACAGTGGATCTGAAGAGGTGAGGTTTTTCTCAATATTTCTCTCTTTTTCTCAGGTTTTGTTGAATATTTTAAGATGTCACTTGTACATGTTCAATTATGCACTGCGTTACAAAATAAAAGTGCAGTTTTACCTTTAAAAAATATTTAACCACTCACACCATTATTTGGCTGAAGACACAAATTCTGAGAAAGTTCAGAGTAATAATTGCTTGCTGAGTCAGGGTGACGTACCTTTGGTCTCATATATTTCTTGCTGTAAACACTTTGGTCATAAACAAATTAGGCAATGCTCAAGGTCCGGTGTCTAATGATTAAGCCAAACTTGTGTGGAGCAGTTGAACAAAAAAGAGATTTTTATTTTCTAATATTATATTTTATGACAATGCACTTATATAAGCCTTAAATACCAAAAAAGGAGGTCTTACATGAATTTTTTCCCCACCACACAGAGTGACACTTCTCTCAGTTGTGAAATATATTGGTTTACCCTTTTCTCAATGGTCATAGGTGGATGCTGCAGTGAGGGCAGCCAAAGAGGCCTTTCCTGATTGGTCAGCTAAGAGCCCAGCAGAGAGAGCCAAAGTACTGAATAAACTGGCAGACCTGATAGAGGCTCGACTGGAGGAGTTTGCCCAGGCTGAGTCTAAAGACCAGGGTAAAACACTAGAAACACTACAGCATCATAGTACAGGGGCCGGCATAAACTGCTTAGACTAGTCTTAAAGGGATAGTTCACTTTGAAATTAATTTTTGATATGTTTTAGCTTAACTCAAGGGCATCCAAGATGTAGGAGTCTTTGTTTTCCGCAGTATTTGATATTTTTAGGTCAAACCATTCTTGTCTGTCAGTCATATAATGGAGGTCTATGGTCACCACCTCAAAAAGCATGCTCAGAGAAGTCCGACTTAAACATGATTCAATGACTCGTAAATGTAAGTACACATTGATGACCCGAGACACGAAATGAGCGCTTTCAGATCGCACCCTCAGATCAGTTGGACAAGGTAAAAACGATATAAAGGCTGTTCGTTTTCAAACACAAACCTACCGGCCATCAGTGTGTACTTACATTTATGAGTCATTAAATCATGTTTAATTTGGACTTCTCTGTGCATGCTTTTTGAGGATTTATCATTTTTATTTTGGATTTATTATTTTTTACAGCCATTTTTGATGATATTTACCAGGGGTGCCATTAATTCTGACCACAACTGTATCTAATATATCTTGTTACCTTGTGTCACTGAAGAATTTAAGTGGGTCTTAAAGGGCTCTTAAAGCATGAAATGAACTCATTTCCTTTTCTCTTTTATTTTTCCAGGGAAGACTATAACTTTTGCCCGAAATGTGGACATTCCTCGATCAGCGTACAACTTCCGTTTCTTTGCTTCATCTGTCCTGCATCACACTAATGACTGCAGTCAGATGGATCACATGGGCTGCCTCAACTACACCGTACGCTGTCCTGTAGGAGTGGGTATGTGTCAGTCTCTACCACAAATCAGATCAGATCAACCACAAATCAGTTTCTTCAGTCGAAAAGTTAAGGTTTTTGATTAAAACATTCCAGGATGTTCTCCATATAATGGACTTCATTGGGAACCGAAACGGTTCAAGGTCCAAATGAGAGTTTTAGTGCAGCTTCAAGGGGCTTTAAATGACACCAGGCGATGAATAAGGGTCTTATCTAGCAAAAATAAATAAAAAAGTCTAAGTTTTATAAGCACAAATGCCCGCCGTGCTGTGTTCTGTGATGAGCATTCATGACTCTCTTGTTCAAACTTGTTAATCAAAATGAACAAATCTTTTTTCGAGTCATGACTTGAAGGGTCCTAGATAAGACCCTTTTAACGCCCTTTGAAGCTGCACTGAAACTCTCATTTGGTCCTTGAACCGTTTGGTTCCCAATGAAGTCCATTATATGGAGAAAATCTTGGAAAGTTTTCATCAAAAACCTTAATTTCTTTTCGACTGAGGAAAGAAAGACATGGACATCTTGGATGACATGGGGGTGAGTAAATTATCAGCAAAATTTTTTTAAAAGTGAACTACTCCTTTAAATTCCCTGTCTAGCTGGTCTTATAAGCCCATGGAATCTGCCACTGTATCTCCTGACCTGGAAGATTGCTCCGGCTGTTGCTACAGGAAACACTGTGGTCGCGAAACCTAGTGAATTGACCTCAGTCACTGCCTGGATGATGTGTCAGCTATTGGAGGAAGCTGGTGAGGGATTTGTGTGTGTATCTGGGACAGATTTGTTAATTAGCTCATCTCAGGGTACATTGGTAGCTTTATTTTGCTTTTAATTATGGTGATGCTTCTGAATTGAGTGAATGTGTCTTACTCTTACATAATAATAAAAGTGTGTGTGTCTTAGGCTTTCCACCCGGTGTGGTCAACATTGTCTTTGGTACGGGCCCACGAGCCGGGGATGCATTGGTGTCTCACCCTGACGTGCCGCTGATCTCATTTACTGGGAGTACGGCAACAGCGAGACTGATAACAGAACGCAGTGCGCCGTATTGTAAGAAGCTTTCATTGGAGCTTGGCGGGAAAAACCCGGCTGTTATATTTGCTGATGCTGACATGGATCAATCCATCAGCACTACTGTACGATCCAGCTTCTCCAATCAGGTGAGCTCATGCACAACTTGACCAATCAGGTTATATTTTTAGTTACACATGCTTTCTGGTTGAAAAAAATTTGATGCCATTACTGAGCTCATCCAATCAAACTCCTGCAGGTGTCTGCATTAGCAATAGGTTGAAACAACGTTAAAGGTGTAGTTCACTTTTTTAAAAAAAAATTTGCTGATTATTTACTCACCCCCATGTCATCCAAGATGTCCATGTCTTTCTTTCTTCAGTCGAAAAGAAATTAAGGTTTTTGATGAAAACATGCCAGGATTTTCTCCATATAATGGACTTCATTGGGAACCAAACGGTTCAAGGTCCAAATGAGAGTTTCAGTGCAGCTTCAAAGGGCTTTAAATGACCACAGACAATGAATAAGGATCTTATAGGACCCTTCGAGTCATGACTCGAAAAAAGATTCGTTCATTTTGATGAATGAGTTTGAACAGGAGAGTCACGAATGCTCATCACAGAACAGAGCAAGGCGAGCATTTGTGCTTATAAAACTTAATTTTTTTATTTTTATTTTTTAAATGACCAATCGTTTCGCTTGATAAGAGCCTTATTCATCATCTGGTGTTGTTTAAAGCCCTTTGAAGCTGCACTGAAACTCTCATTTGGACCTTGAACCGTTTGGTTCCCAATAAAGTCCATTATAAGGAGAAAATCCTTGAATGTTTTCATCAAAAAACCTAAATTTCTTTTCGACTGAAGAAAGAAAGATGTGGACATCTTGGATGACGTCACATGGGGGGTGAGTAAATTATCAGCAAAAGTTTTTTTTAAAAAAGTGAAAAGTGGCATACTAGTATCATACTTCTCAAAATGTTTCTTTACAGTATGAATACTGGGTGTAAAATGTGACTTCTATAATAAATGTGTTTCATCTAACATTTGTCATATTTTATTTCAGCTTTGTTTCATTTAGCGATTTCATTTTTTAAAAATATACCCTATAGGTTTAGTTGATGATGATAACCTTAGTTAAACACGCAACATACTGGAGTAACTGGGAAATATTTGATATACTTTGACTCAAATCTTTTTTAATGGGAAGACACCATGTAGTTCCGTTTTCTGCCACACTGTGGTGCTCAGAATACAGCATTGTGTATTGTGAACAGCACTCTCACACTGTCTCTCTCTCTTTCTCTCTCGCTCAGGCCTTCACATCGCGCGCACACAAACACATCATCACAGTGCTAATATGTAAAGTGTCCATATTAGTTTGCACAGCCCAGTGATAACTGAGAATTACTGATGAACTTATTTACATCTTTTTCTTTTCTCTCTCAGGGAGAGATCTGCCTGTGTACCAGCAGAATCTTCGTTGAGCGAAGCATTTACCCAGAATTCCTCACTCGTTTCGTGGAGGCGGTTCGTCGGTGGAAAACTGGAGTGCCCTCTGACCCCTCCAACGATAATGGAGCGCTCGTCAGCAAAGAGCATCTACAGAAGGTCTGAGTCTTTATCTCTCTCTCTGCTCATATAAAATTACATTTCTAGGTTTACAAACAGATACATTCTTTTAAAACATCTAAATTGCTTGCCAACTCATACAGGTTAAAGGTTATGTTGCTTTGGCGCTGGCAGAAGGTGCACAGGTGCATTGTGGGGAGGGTGTGGACAACCTTACCCTTCCGCAGCATAATGCGGATGGCTATTTCATGTTGCCCACCGTCATCTCTGGAGTAAAAGACTCCTCCGCATTGATGCAGGAAGAGATTTTCGGTCCTGTAACCTGTGTGACACCCTTCGATGAGGAAGAGGAAGTGATATCACGGGCCAACGGCGTACGCTACGGCTTATCCGCCACAGTGTGGTCCCGAGATGTGGGGCGCGTACACAGGGTTGCTAGGAAACTGCAGGCTGGGTTGGTGTGGACCAACTGCTGGCTGGTCAGAGACTTAAATCTTCCATTCGGTGGCATGAAAAACTCTGGCATTGGTCGAGAGGGGGGGAAAGACTCATACCACTTCTTCACTGAGGTTAAAGTTGTCACCATCAAACACTGACACGGGATGAAGCAATGCATGCAGGGATAGTGAATCACTCATGTGTCATTTCAAATCTGTGTGTAAATTATATAAAGGAAGCAATCAGAGATCAGACTTAATATGATTGGGAATAAATTTAATAAAAAAGCGCGTCATAGTATTTTTGTTGATAGAATGTGGGTGAATTATTGTAATAGTCTTAAGGTGTCATATTCCTTAGCATAATTTTAAGACAGACCAGTGTTGAATTTTATTCCTTGAAAGTTGCTGTTTCATAGCTGAAAGACTTAAAGGTTTAGTTCACCCAAAAATGAAAATTCTGTCAGTATTTACTCACCCTCAGTATTTACTCAACCTCTATGTGTTTATTTTTTCTGCTATACACAAATAAAGATTTTTGGAAGAATGTTTTAATCAAATAGATCTCATTCCCCATTGAGATCTGGGAATGAGATCTGTTTGATTGGGTAAGTAAATACTGACAGAATTTTCATTTTTGGGTGAACTAACCCTTTAAAGGTGCAGTGTGTGATTTATACCGACATCTAGTGGTGAGGTTACGAATTGCAAACATCAAAAGTTACGGTGGCCGACAGATGTCGTCGTCTGAGACAGAAAAAAGTAGCCAGGTTTACAATGAAGTTTCTTTATAAAGATAAATTAAGAAATTCTGTTTACTTTATTATTCAGTAAAACGATGTTATTGCAAATATTATTGTTACCCATCATTGTGTCAGTGGTGTTTTATTCAATGACTTTAGCTTGCTTCTTTGCATGTAGAACAACATACAGTAGTGACGAAACGTGTCCATTTCAGTGTAAGGGGACCTGTGGTGTATGTAGATAGAAATGCCTCATTTTAAGGTTATAAAATCATAACGGTTCATTAAGTAAGCCAAGGTCTTTATACATCACTGAAAACGTAGTTATGTATAATATATTGCATTTCTATCTACAAATCCTCCTAAATATTGCACAATGCACATTTAATGGAGTTTTCAGTACTGATTTAATTGTTGGCTTTAAGGCTATGCTATATTTGAGTTAAAAATCAGAGAAGCAGGAAACTCCGTTTGCTCTCCATTTCATCTCATTGTAGTCTTGGAGAAACTCATATGAGTTTTGATATCCTGTGTGTAAAGATTGGGATTAGGTTGGTAGACTCTTGTGTGATAGTGTGGGAACTGTGACTATCTGACACATAGCACAACACACACAAACACATCTCTGCAAAATCCCACAACTGTCCGTTTCATGTCAGAGTCAGAGCACCAGCTAAAGAGATCTTTGAGTTTTTCATCTTTGTTCAAGCCTCTCTGGTCTTCAGGGTGAATCTCAAATGCCTTAAAAATGAACTTTAACAAGCAGAAAGCTTCCCACAGTCATGTAAAACCATTGGGGGATTTTAAAAATGTGATGTCTAGGCCAGGCAAAATCATGGGAATTAATACAATCTTGAACTTGATTTTCAATGCATTTAAATAGTTCTGGTGAATTTCCTTGCACATTCAGCT
The DNA here is from genome assembly GCF_016745375.1 of Pimephales promelas. The sequence goes on from NW_024121654.1 coordinate 8,462,836, forward strand.
CTAAAGTATTTAATTGGCTATTAAAGTATATAGCCTGGACTCTGTGTTTGAAAAAGTCAGAGAAGTGCCAGGAACAATTACGTGTCTGTGTGGTGCAGGAAAGCACAAAAGAAGCCAGTGGAAAGCTCCAGCAGTGATATCTTACATCTTTATTGAAAGGCTTTCTCAGTTAATGAGGGGTGTGTGCACGTTTGAGTGAAAAAACTGAGGGAAACTTGTGAATGTGTTCAGTCACGTCTCTGCACGCTCGTATAGCATCCGTGCTCAAAGGGCAGAGCTTTATTTTGACTTGACCACAGGCAATGCCCTGTACCACCCATTGTAGACACGCACACACACCGGTGCACCTATAATGATGCGGACATTGTAATTGTTTTTATATTGTAGAAACTGTATTCTGTATATTTGTTTCCAACCTGGCCATACTTATTTTTTCAAAGTTGTCATAAAAATGTAGCTTTATCTGAACAAATAACTAAACACAAGTCAAGAGCTAAATCGGAAGATCTGGTCACACTTTAACTACCGCTTGCCTAGTTAACTCCTAATTACTGCTTATTAAAAATGAAGGTAGTTGTTACGTTTAGGTATAGGATTAGGAATGTAAAATAAGGAATTAATGTGCTTTACAAGTACTAATAAACAGCTAATAAGCAACTTAATACTGAGAATTGGACCCTAAACTAAAGTGTTACCAGAATTTTTTTGATAGTGTTAGAATGTTATAGTCTGTAAAACAGACACCTGTGGCATGTTCCCATTAAATATCAAGATAAAAGTGCGTGTAAAAGTGTTGTGTGAACAGAACAGCAGGTCATATCAGGGCAATTTTCCGTTGAGGCCCTCGGTGGGTGGAGGGCATCTAATGCTTCAAAGAATATTGCAGAGTTGTGAGAAATATCACAAGTGTAATCAGGTTAAATAAACTCCCCCCTCTCCTCTCTCTCTCTCCCCATTCATTAATTTGTCTCTTGTGTGCGTGACCCAGGAAGAAAATGGCGGAAGATCACGTAGCTTATAAAACTTCCTGCAAAAGAAAAAACGATGGAATCTGTGTATGTGTGTGTTTGTGTCTGTACAACCCACCCAGTCCACCCTTCTTGCCAACCGAGGGTGTGGAGAGCAGTGCGAGAGAGAAAGACGCTGCTAATTTGTGATTATTTTTCACAATGTCTTCATATCACAACTGCATCTCAAAATTGTGACTTTGTATCTCAGAATGGGCTTTATGCCCAGCTGCACTACTTCCTGAACTTCAGCCAGCTCCTTGTTTCCTGTCTGCCATTATTGGCCAAATTGATTAATTCAGGTGTGTCTGATTATTGTTGCCATGACTACTGAGGTCAGGTACACCTGAATTAATCAATTTGGCCAATAATGGCGGACAGGAAACAAGGAGCTGGCTGAAGTTCAGGAAGTAGTGCAGCTGGGCATAAAGCCCATTAGCTTCTTCCCATAATTTTTGACTTTTGTTTCTCTTATTTTTAAAATAATTATCTTACAAGTATTTTTACTCTGAGGTGGAAACAGGCTTTCATACAGTATTGTAGTCACTATACATTTATCTTTATAGCACTCAAGTCTTCAGGTATGAAGTTATGGTGACTTTGAAGCCATTAGTTTCCATATATTGATGGATATACTGTAGATATGCACTTACTGTCCAGATTTCTGAAAGCTGTTCTGAAACTCGTATCGCAATAGTTCCACTTGAGCACAATCAAATATAATATCCACAAAAAGCTGCACATTTCAATTCATACAATTCTAAATGTGTCCCTGGCCAAGCTTGTTATTTTGTGCATGAGTGCATGATGTTTTACCATAAATTAAATCTATGCCGCCGATATAATTATAGAAATTGTGAATAAAGTGTGCTGATTCCATGCTGGCCTACACATGACTCGGGACTTATGTAATTGTCTGCCTTGTGACACAAATTACATGCCAAAAAAAAAAAAAAAAAAAGACAGATTTGGGTCAAACCAGTCAAACATTAATAATTGAATATTTCAACATGTGTTTGTGAACATATGTGGATTTAGCCTGGGCAAACATGAGCTTTAAAATTGCGTTTTTTCATAATGCTGCATTAGGACACATTGTGTTATAAGAGGTCGACCTCTTAGTTCTGACGTCCTCCTTCATTTATCAGTCTTATGGGGCTGTAGTTCCCAGTCCTCCTCGGCATTACCACAGGTCTTGTCACATGATCAAATGATGTTGAGTCTTGGATCACTTTCTGCTGACTAGTGTTTCACCATTGAACCAGATGGTCTCACTCCATGGAAACAGCAACACACACACAGCAACAGAAAGGACAATACACACATAGACACATGATGATGATGCAATCATGCTAAGCGTTCTTCTGTTATGATTTGAATTCTAAGATGAGAGATACACTGAATGTGAGGACACAAGGATTAAGAGGGTTTAAATAAAGCTAACAGAAATACCAAAATAAGTGTTTTATTTGCCCTCATAACAGAGGATTTTTTATGCTCAAAGGTTCAGTTTAGGAGACTTAAAGGAGTTCGCGATTATGCTTAATGCTGTCTCGGGTATTTCTCCTAAAAAATAAGACGTAATTAGTGGTACATTGAGAGAATAAAAAATAATGTAATGAAATAATTATAAACTGAAATTGGGAGTTTAATATTGGGAGTTTAATGTTGAATTGAAATTTTGACTTCTCAGATATTCCAAGGCATCATCTAACTGATGCCTTGGGAAGCATTTTGACCATGCTTCAATATCTGACCCTTCAGTGTCAGTAGATGATGCCCTAGGATCGCGTGTAACCCTACCCCAGACATAAATCTACCCGCGTCATCCTAACTGACGCTTTTCATTTAGCGTCAGTTTGATGACGCCGTAGGATCGCGTCGAATAATGCGTCGAATAATGAAGCATGGGCAAAAGGTGACACGTTGGGGTGAGAACGCATTGATTTTGAGCACATTTTGAGATGTTTTTGGATATGTCCAGAAGAAGATGCATGCGAGATTAGGGCCTTTTTCTCAGGAGACAAATTTGAATAGCAGATTTAACAAATGTCCATGTAAACTCTCTATTATAGTTGAGAAATATTTGAGATCTTCACCATTGTGGTTTAATTAAACCACTTTGAGCTTATACTGATTTTTTTTTTTTTTTTTTTTAGAATAGTCTTGGTCAATTTCGTCATATAGTTTGATTGCATCTGTTATCCTGTGATGTTTTCTGTGATGAATTGAAAAAAGATAATTGTTGACATACAGTAAGAGTGTAAACCTTTCAAATTAATTTGTATGTTTTAGCTCAGATCATTTGGCTTTGAATTAATGACAAATGTTGAAGTTTCAACAGACTTTTGAAAAATATGTTCATTTTGTTCACCATTTAATCTCACTCATGTCTAGGAAAAACCTTTTATATATTAAAAAAAAAAAAAAGATATTAAGGTTTTTTCTTTCTCAAGGCCTACTCAATCAGTTTAGTGTAAAATATGTGATGAGATTCAGATGACAGTTCCCATCACCTGACCTCCATCTGACCCAAACCATGATGACATGATCCACGTTAGGCATGAATGGTTAGAATTATAATTGATATCATACTTTGATTGCGATCTGCCATCAAATGTTTCAGCCAGAACTGAAACTGAATTGTCCCACGCAATTTAAGAGCAAAGATTTAGTCATGTGACATGAAGACACTCGCAAACAGTATGAAATGACATCTAAATCCATCCATCACGGTTCTGCGTCATAGTGAATCAGCACAGCGCTCTGCTTCCAAACTCACTTACTCACTTGTGATGAATGGATATTTGTCCTGGATGTGTAAACAATACAGGCCATTATGATGAAATGATAACAGCTTGAGCTTAATTCCCATTGTTTATAGAGGAAGTTATTGCGGCTAGAGTTTGTGATGCTTCAAAGAATATTCACAGAATGGGATGATGAGCTATGGAATAAATACATCATTTTCTAGGTCTCGCTAATAAATGCTCATGCAGAAATACAGGCAGACGGCTATAGAACTGAATTGGTGGACAGAGACACACCTCCCGGCCTTAACATTCCCTTCACACACAGACACAAACCCACTCACTGCAAACACAAAGGTGACTGGCTGACCTTGTCCTGGATACTGCGATACTGGATAGTGCGTCATTGCTTTTATTTACATTTCACAACGGAGGGCAGCCTGTTTCCCCAATATTCAGTATAATGGTCAATCAATATGGGTTTATGGGTTTTCTATTGGCGCATTCTTATATTATTACATTTGACCTTCCCAATTTTAAATCGTTACATGTGTTCTTCTCAATACATTTTTCTGCCTCTCCAATACAACAATTGATGATCAGTTATAGTCTCCTTTCACCAGTTTGGAAACCCTTTTTTAAATGATTACTTATTTTCACTGGTTTGTATACAGATGATCTTGATAAGAAAATTGGTGGCTAGAAATAAAAAGATTCAATTGTGTAAGCACACTGAACCAAGTCCAAATGTTAAATAATCAGTGGAGATCACATTCCCAGTGGGGAAAAGTGCTAAATGGCGGATCCTTTCTTTTTTTTAATCATTCCAAAGTGAAGTTTTATTATATAAGAGTTCTAGTTAGGCCTGTTTCATTTCATTATACAAAAAATGAATAAGATAATTGTAGACAATCATAAAGAATATTGTGGATTGCATAACTCGGACCATTTGGCTTTAAATTAGATGACAAATGTTTGAGTTATATTGAATTTTATATTTTGCTTACCATTTGAGATATTAAAAAGATCTCATGTATAATATTTCTTGATTATTTTTTCTTACGGCTTTTCTTTTCGGAGTAATAGCCACAGATTTGAAATACATGTTTAGACATTTTTGTTCTGGATGACATTTCTAAAAATGTCTCAGAAGCATTGTGCTTGCTTTTGCATCACATGTACCAATATTTAATCTGCACAGAGAAGATTAGTATGGCCCAGGGACAGGATGACACACAAATCCTTGGAGATATCAGATGTTCTGCAGCTAGATGTGTTTGTGATTTTGGCTGCCAACAACACAAAGGTTAAAAGTTCAATCTCCAGGATGTCTGTACATGCAGTTGATGTACGGATTTTGCTTGTAAAAAAAACCTTTTTTCTGCTCTTCTTTTGATCTGACTGATTGATTGAAAGCATGTTCGGTTTGCAGATGTGTCTGATAAAGGACCCCTGAGAGAGGCAGACATCTTGACTCCATTGCTGGAAGGGTGTGTTTAGGTGTGTTCATAAGACGTCTTGATGCTGAAGACATCACAACTGAATTTTCCCTGTGCGTGTTTATATGTTGTGTTACTGTCTCTTTCAGTCTATTATACTCCTTCCGCCTCAGACAGGCGTCTCTGTCAGGCACTCGGGGAGTGTATCAAGAGTGTGTGCGAGTCCATATGTCTGTGTATCTGTATTATTCAATGAGCATGCAACCGCTGACTTCCTGACCTAAACAAAGCATGTAGAGAAAGCAGCGTTTCCTTGGATTCAGCCCACATTGTCCCTTCAGCACACACAATGACAGCAGGTAAAAGAATATGACGTAGACACTGCAGGGAAGATTTTTATTTTTATTTTTTTTAAAAGCTGAAACCCCACAGACAAGGGAGAGAAAATAGCTTACTTCAAATTATTTTGCTAAAACATCATAGGCCTATAGGATAGGCGATTAGACTGCCATAGTATACAACATTTTTTTTCTATTCTTATAGCATGATGAAAAAAGGAAGAGTTTACACAATGCATTCCGACCTAGAAAATAGCAAAATTTCTTAGAAATAATCAATGAAGTAGTGAGCTGAATCTTTTTTTTTAACTCTATTTTCACTAAAGTTACACCACACTGTAAACCATAACATTCTACCTCTATGTTGTATACGTTTTGGTTTAAATAAGTCGTTTGAACTATAACTTTTTTTTTCCGAGCATGTCATGTACGGGGCTCCGTATTTTCCGCCTGTCAATCATATTGCGCTTCACAGCAGGAGGTCCATATATGGTCAGCTGGTAGCTGAGCGCGTGAGTTTTTTCTCCGTCATAAACCGTAACGGCCTACACGGTGAAACGTCCGTAAAGGAGTAGAAAGACAGGAAAGAAAAGAAAAAAATGATAATATAAAAAGACCAAATGGGTGGAAACAGATGCCGAACTTTGCTTTTGCTTGACAGGTAAATAATACCATAACTTTCGCCAAAGCGACCGAGCTTGTCTGACATGGCCTGTAAACGTCATAAAAAATATATTACGGGCAGGTAGTGACTGAGACTGACACTGTCATAAGTTCCCTATAATAAATAATTACGAGCTAATTACGAGGTTAGAGTAAACAATATTTTATAACACATGTGTGTTAAGTCCAGTCCGCCTGTTAAGTTTTATTTATTCATTTATCTAAAAGGGACAATGCATATTGATAAACATTTCAGTAATGTAAATATGCCAGAATTAGCCCCAGGGCTACTTTCCATCTGCAGTCCCCCGTCAGGTCATCACAAAACAACACATAATAAAACTAACATTTAAATTTAAATAAGATACTACACAGTTTAAAGAACACCTTAAAATTCAGTAACAATTACAAAAGACACCACTGTTTTCAGGCAAATTACACATATACAGTAAAGTGCTATTCTATGTACTTCAAATGCATTGTAATTATGCTTTGCTTGTCAAGTTCTCTCTAGAATTAATTTCAATGATTTTCCGTGTACAATTGTCCGAGTTCCGAGTTTCCAAGCCAATTAAGTAGGCCTATGTTAACTTTTCAATCTTTTTGCGCGCTTTTAAAAAAAGCAAACCAATCTCATTTTACAGTGAAGAACGAATAAAAGTTTGCCCCCGGAAACTTACTCCGGAAACTACCGAGAGTACAGAGTGTACCCATCACCAACACTGGTCAAAGCCTTTTGTCATTAGTTTCCTCTGTAAACGGAGGTGGTTCTAGTGAACAAAAGGCACTCTGTTCCAACCTAGTCAGCTGACCCATGAGCATGAGTGGGCATCTCAGAGCAAACGTCAATTTAGACTGGCACAAGCTCTTTAAAGCTCTCAAATGCTGCCCAACGACACCCATCTGATGTTTGCTTTGCAAGCCTGTGATGGTTTTATTCTTTATATGCATGGTCTATGTGCTTTAATGTTTCCTGGTCTCTAGCAAGCCATATAAGCATGACACAGGAATTTTTACCTTTGTTTTGAAACTAACCTTCTCAGTCCCCATATCTTAGTTTATACAATCTACTTCCAAAATTCTGCATTGATTCTCTACTAATGATTAATTCAGTCTTTGTGCTTGTGTTGATTTTCAGTGCTTGGGTGTTTTGTGAATGCTGTGCGTCACTGGACCTCACAGAGATATCATCTCCATTCAGATGTTGTTTTGGTTTCTGTGTTTGGATTTTACGTTATCACGTGAGCAAATGCACATACTCAACACTACACAAATTGTACAGGCAAGCACGTGTTTGTCAGGTGTTTTCAAGGTTATTAGAGGTTAGAAATATAGGGAACCAATCACATATAGGCAGAGACAGATGTGTTGTTGGTTAGAAGAAAACAAGATTCTGCCGGTTGCTTTATTTGCTAATGAGGTTCATTATTACCCGGTTGGAAAAACATATTTATCCCCAACTTCAAAAGAAAAATGTTAAAATATGAAATTAGATTTTGTATGCCAAACAATGCCTAATTTAAGAATTTTTTGCATTTTTACATTAAATATATCTTCTTTTCTTTATGAAAATAATCAATAAACACAAAAAACTAAATAGAATAAATACATAATTTGTTTTAGTCAGTATGGATTATTATATCATTTGTTGTACTAAATGAGATAAGAGATAAAATGAATAATTGATTGTGCCTCGATAGGGTGGTTTTCATTACTGTATTATATATTTTTTCAACTTTAATGTAATGAGAATTGTAGGGGTAAGTGTTTTTAATTGTCTTGACTATAATGCCAACATACAAAAAGCTTAATGGTCCTAAAATAGACTTCATTGTCTTTATGCAAATATATATATCTTTTTTGATTTTGAGGTTTTCATGACCTTTCAGGACATTTCTTAGTAAAATTCGCCCCACCACTTAATGACCCATGAAGGTCTTTGACTCGAACATAGAAGCCTGACCTTGCATTTATAGGGTCATCACAGCTCTCATAAATTTGCTAACAGACATTGAGCTGCCAGAGACTGTTTTCCGGGATAATTCCCAGCATATTCCCTATAAAAAGATACCAGGATAGTACATTGTACTGTCAATCTCTCTTTGCGTCAATAAATAATAACAATCTGAAAATGAAAAAGACAAGAAAGAGAGATGCATTTTTTTTTGTTTTGGATACATTCTGCTTGATGAAGTCTGCATTTGAGCTTTTGTGTTTGCCATTTACATACACATTGTGTGTGTGTGTATACACTTGTGAGGGGATTGAAAATAAAATATGCAAATAAACAAAACCAAAAATTTACCAAATAAATGTTGTCATATAAAATTATAACGTTATGATGTTAAACTAGTAAAAAAAAATCTGCTGATTTGTAATGAAAAAAAAAGTGCTACATTTAGTGGAAAAGAGAAGTATGTCTCTTTCCTGCAAAGCTGTGCATTGTGAGTAGAGTTGTGTGTGACTCTTGACCCTGAGCTGTGCTGTGCAGACGGCCGTCTCCAGCGCTTCTCAGCTACTTCCTGTCCACACACACCCCTCATCCTGTCCATAGAGGGGAGCTATTTTAAAGCCAGTGAAGGCCTGGGATGGCCAAGAGGGGAGACACACTGACTGCTGACTGTGTGTGTGTGTGTCTTTATGGCTTTGATGATTGAAATCAGGAGAGGACAAGAACAATGATCTCACTGTTCTTCCTCAATCCTCTTCTAATAAGGAAATATCCAATTCTGTTGGCATAAATAAAAATGACTAATTATGAAAGTTCTTGCTAGTTTTTATGCTTTAATGAAGTCAAGAAAAATGCAGTGAAGCATCAGAGACAACAAACATTGTGGACACAATAAAACCACACTGGCATACATTAAGATAACTGTCAACTACATAATTATATATATTTTGACCAATGAAACTGTGTACTTAGGATAGGGCATTTTTAATGTCAGGTTGGGGTGCAGTGTGTTGTAATTTGAGCTTTACCGATTTAACTGATTAGTCAATTCAGTAAAATTAGGCCAAATCACTGATTTAAAATTTTTACACTTTTAAGTATTTTGTGTTTACATGCCCCAATGTTGTCACAAAATATTTTTTTTCCTAGGCATTAATGTTGTCGAACATGTCCAATAACTGTTTGTAGAGACTTTAAGGTCAGTTTTCATACAGTTCATGCAGATTTTCCTCTCTTCCTAGTAGTTTGAAGTAAAGTTGTGTAGCAGGCTAGAAGCATGTGATTCACAATCGCACCATCATGCTTTGCACACTTACAGAACAAACACTTAACATCACATGATCTTTTTGGAAAGTTCAGTCAGAAAGGAATGTACAGAATGGAAAAATGATGATCTAGTTTGATAAACGCACAAAGTGTCACTGTGCAAACTGGTGATTTCACATTCACAATGAAATACAAAGGGAAGTGCAGTGCATTGTGTAGATCTTTCTGAAAAGGAAACCATGCAAGAGTTTTGTAACTGCTCTCTTAACGTGGGAATAAGACTAATTGTCAGGGTGTAAAGTTACTTTATGTTTCAGGAGTATGACTATGAAGTGAAATATGCAACACAATTGGAAATTGTGTTCTGACATTTTTTTGGCATCCATATTACATTTTAACAGAAGAAAATGTATCTTAATTTTTTGAGAGAAAACTACATTTAATTTAGAGCTTTTCACATTAAACATGTCTCCAGTGCAGTTTTACAGAGAATATAATAGTGACCTACAAACCCTCATTGAGACAGCCAAAATACCACTTGTCCGCAAAATCTCCCCACAGTTAAAACAGACTTTTTACACAGAAGCATAGCAAAATATATATACAAATAAGACCTGTAACCCTATAAAGCAAATACACAGGGACAATAAACGTATCATTACAATGTAAGATGAAATGTTTCATCATGTCCAACGCTTTCTACATCAATGTTGACACACAAATATTTTGACCAGAGAGAGGCAGTGACCTTGCTGTTGTGTAATATGGTTGTGAGAGAGGTTTGCTTTTCTAGTGGTCTAAGAGTTCTGTGCTGTTCAAGGAACAGTGTGATTCGGGTAGCATTACAAAACAAATTGGATCGAAACATTAAGAAAATCGGTCCATTTCCATCTGCTTGGAAGTCGAAGTAATCCCGCCGGTTTGGAGACGAGATGTTGAGGATCAGTGGCGATGGCTGTCGTGTCGATGAGGCCGCAGCATTAAGGATGAGTCGGGATGGGTCCAGGCGCAGGTCCACCATAGAGGGTCCCTCGGGATAAACGAAGAGACCAATATTAGCGTAGACGCCATGTTTCTTTTGATGTACCAAGCACATCAAGATGCTAGGCCAAAGAAATGTGTTTTTAGTCTAGATTTGTCTAGAACTGACAGATTGTGTCTGCTTCACGGACAATTTTAGGAAGATTGTTCCAGAGTTTTGGTGCTAAATAGGAAAAGGATCTACCACCAGCACTCGATTTCGATATTCTAGGTATTATCAACTAGCCGGAGTTTTGAGATCGCAATAAGGACTGTAATGTGTTAAGAGCTCGCTCGAGTACTGCGGAGCTAATCCATTTAGTGCTTTATAAGTAATCAGCAATATTTTAAAATGTATACGATGTTTAATTGGCAGCCAATGCAGTGTTGACAGAACCGGGCTAAAATGGTCATACTTCCTGGTTCTGGTAAGAACTTGAGCTGCTGCGTTTTGAACTAGCTGTAGTTTGTTTATTAAGCGTGCAGGGCAACCACCCAGTAGAGCGTTACAACAATCTAGCCTTAATGTCATGAACGCATGAACTAATTGTTAACATTTTTCAATGAGAGCATATGGCGTAATTTAGATATATATTTTAAGATGTTTTACAGATACTAGTGGTCAATGCAGACTAAATGCAACAAAAATCATGGGCAATACTAGAGTGCATAAAAGTGATGCTAGAATCAGACATTTCAAGGGTAATTAGAAGGGAAAACTAAGTAAAAGAATAGCACAAAGCTTAATTTTGGAAAGATTAATTAGAGCAGAATCTCCAAGATTGAATTGAGATACTCATACATATGCCACATTCTACTAGCATCAGATAAAGGAGATGCTGATTGTCATTCTTACGTAAGCCAGGCCGAGAGATAAAGAGGACAGCCTGTCTCCTCCTGCCTCACAGGCCTCAGGGCAGAGGGAACCGGCTGACTTACCGTCTCTTCAGCCTCCTTAACAAGCACAGCGTCCCCCCCCCCAAACGCAGGTTATGTGAGGATCTTTACCAGCAATGATTCACAGCGCTAATTCTTCTGTTTTTAGGATCAGCCTTAAGTCCTGAATGTCTGGTACTTGATGTGATATTAGAATTGAAATGTCTTACTACTGTATCATTTTTGTTTATTTTACTATCTTATTTTGTTTATACGGATGATATTCTGTAGATTAAAATATCAGAAGGCTGTAGAAAAAGAAAAACAGAGGAGAAAGAGAAAAAGAAAATAAGATTTAAGAGCTACTAGAACAGTCATTAGATTCACCTGTTGGTCAATTAATTTTTTCATGAATTGTTTGTGCTGCTGCTGTGTTGAATATATGCCAGAGATGTGGTGTTTCACAGCAGATCAAATTTATTTTTGATTTGCTTTTGGTGCGTGAGTCCCGAAACACACATACATACAGTTGTTGTTGAAAACCTGGGCTAAGAATTTAGAAAGTACATTGCAATGGGCCATTTTTATAGATCATATGCTTTTTGGACTGATGATGGTCAATAATAATGTCATATTATTTCTCTTTATCAAACATCCAAAGAGATGGCAGCAAGCTCAGCTATAGTTAAAGGTGTGGTTCAGCCAAAAATAAATGTTTTTTTCATTATTTACTCGACCTCATTTCATTCCAAACAAGAATTCATTGTGAACACAGTTGTGAACATGCAGTCAAGTTTCACAGAAGTGGTCCATATAACTTGATGTTGATGATGTATTTGACAGCTCAATGCTCATTTTATTTTAAAAACTCTTTTATGTTTTCCACAGCTGAACTAAGTAACAATGTATGGCTTTGTAACGGCGTGAGGTTGATTAAATTATGACGTAAATTTCATTTTTGCCTGAACTATTCCTTCAATAATTGTTGAATGTACTTCAATGTTGTTCTCCACTTTAGAAAAGTTGACTGTTTTACTGTCCCACGAGAGGTGGATGCTGTTGCTGGGATATTGTTGCCTGGATACCATTGTTTCCATGTGTGGCCTGTATCTTTCCGTGGTCAGATGAGACTTCTAGTTGTGATGTCAAGTTGCAGCCAATCAGCGTGCAGGATGAGCTGAAGAGTGCTTATGCAAGAGGTAAGAACATACAGCGCGCATACAAATGAACTTGGTGTGCACACAGTCTAAATACTGATCTGCTGACACACACACACACACACACACACACACACACACACACACGCAGTGCTACACTAAATTAGAAATGTTTCATTTTCAGCTGGAACAAAAGAATGAAATTAACTAATTAACGTTCATTCATACAAACCTTTACTTCTAATTATGTGTTTGTGTGTGGATGAGAGAAATTTGACTCACATCTTCATTAGCACATGAATAACCATTCAAGCCTTTAACACACTTCAGTCACTCACTGAAAACAAACAACTCACAAGCTCAAAGCCGTGCCATCTTGGAAAACCCACAATGCACTTCCCATCCCCCCAAACCCCTGAAAAAAACTTGGCTGACAACACTCCCAACGTCACTAACTGCTTTTATTTTAGCCGTTATAGTGAGCCAAAAGGGATTATTTACAGTATCTGGTTCGGGTAATCTGATTAGAAGTGGATTTCATGTGATACAGATTTAAATGGGGTCCAATGTGTCTTGTGATTTATCACTCAAACCACATTTGAGAGGGTCAGGGTGTTGTTTTCTCCCTTTTTTTCTCACTGCAGAATATGTCCTATATGGTGAGGGCGAGGGACCTCAGGCCTGTAAAGCCGAGTAAATCCTGTCCTGATGAAGTTCTGTAGCCTAAACCTGGAAGTCCGGATGGGATCAATGAGTCAACTGCACCGGATCTTCACTAATGATGAAGGAAATTCACGAGTCATCCTGCTGGACCTCTTCATCAGCTGACATCCCTTTCTGATGGAGTGAGTGATAAAAGAAGAGGATTTTTATGAAGTATGTATACAAGGTTTTGCACACACTGTAAAAAGAAAGTTTTTAAAAAGTAAGATTTTTTTTAAGGAAATGAATAGGCTACTTTTATTCAGAGAGCATGCTTAAAATGTATTGCAAGTGACGGTAAAGTCTTTTACATTGTTACAAATGATTTCTATTTATATTAATCAAAGAATCCTAAAAATTTTTTCCACAAACAACTGTTTCAGCTGAAGACTAAAGTAATGGCTGCTAAAAATGTGCTTTGAAATCACGCCAATATATTACATTTTTATCAAATAAAATTATATATTTTTTAAAATAGTAATATTTCACAATATTACTGTTTTTACTGTATTGATCAAATACATGCAGCATAAGAGACTTCGTTCATTAAAACATAAAAAAAAATCTCACCGACCTCAAACTTTGAAATATATTACTAAAGAAATGACTTAAGAAGTGACTAGAGTTTCAGTTCTATTATTGACACATGATGTTGGTAAGCTGTTCCTGCAAACAAAATGTTATTAGATATTTAGACTTTACCAAATCCAACTTTTCACTCTTCTAGAGCTTCTGGCTTGAAATGAAACTCTTTGGTGAGAAAGTGAATCAATTATTTTTGAGAGGAACATCATGTTTTAACTTTGCCTATATGCTTTTATTGTGTACCTGTATTAGCATTTTTGCTTGTGTGTGCTTCACTGCATTTCTTCAGAATTACTCAAATGGAACAATGCATTGAGTATTAAACCTGTGAATGCATTAGCACATTCACACAAATTCAAACACACACATTCAGACCAAACTCAAGCAAGAAGGAAGTTAGATCAGAAAAGAGTAAATGTCTGAGTGTGTGTGTTTGTTGAAGGTCGTTTTGAAGGGCAGTTGAATGTTATCAGTGCCGGGTTCTAATGCCAGGAAGACTTTCTTGGGTTATGTAACATGTTACAATGGCATTCCACTCACTGGACAATAAATTGACCACTAAGGCTTCAGGAAACAATGAAGGTGTGTGTGTGTGTGTGTGTGTGTAATGCGTATGCATGTGTGATATCCTCTCCATTCTTAACCTGATGCCATAGAACTGCAGCAGTGAAGTGAAACTAGGTTAAGATGCCACTTCAGGCTGTCTGCAAAATCTACAGATCTGACAGGTTTGTCGTGCATGCCTGTGCTGTGCCTGTGTGTGGAAGCGAGCAAGTTGTTGAGAAGATGTTCGCATCTTAATCATTAACGTTCTCATTAGCTTTTCTTCTTATTGATCAGGATAGCATTTCGGATAAAGCCGCCTTTGAAACGGCTGAATTGGGGGTGACTTTGGACCAATCAGCTGTGAGAGTGAGGTGTGTTTCTCTTTTTTTTTCCAACAGTGAGAATCCAGGCCAAGTCCTTTGGGATCTCGCTGCTCATATCCAATTCACTTTAACACAAGCCTTCCTTTCTTTTCTGTCTCAAATTTATTGTTTTCATCTCTCTGACTCATCTCTCTCTCTTTCTCTCTCGCTCTTTCCTTCTCTTTTCCTTTCAATCATGGTTAAATATTCTCTTTGCATGGTCTTGTCTGGGTTGTGAGTTGCTCCTTGTCATTAGCTGTAAGTAAGTGGAGGCAGTTTCGCAAATGAGGGATGAAACGTGCTTGTGTCCAGCTCCGGTCCTCTTCCAGTCAACTGCCGCTATCTAGTTTACAAGAGTTGCACATTCACTGCATACATAGTCGCCTACTATCAATATCGCATTGAAAATCATTTTGTCTTGTTTTCCAATTAAAATTCAACAGCATAAATGTATGAGAAGTCAAATTGGGTTAGATATTAAAGGGATAGGTCTCCCAAAAATGTTACGTTTTCTTCCATACAATAAAAGTGGATGGAAACCAGGTAACTATTCCCTCCTGTTGATTCAACTTGCGTTATGCAAAACTCCCCCTAAAGGTACGGTAGTTAATTGTGAACATGTTTTCATCAGATAATATATCAGGCTTATTTATGTATGTTTTTTCTTTAATATTGAAATAGAATAATTATTTAAAATATACAGTATATAAATGTAAATATATATATATATATATATATATATATAAAATAAATATATAAATGTAAAATATAATTCTACAAATTATAAATTAAAATGTAATATTTGTATATATATATATATATATATATATATATATATTAATTTATAAATTATATTCTTTTTAAAATCATCTTTATATTGGCTAAACCTTTAAATATAAGTGAAGTTTGAATAATGACTGTGTTAACCATTGAGATTGGTAACAAGACAGTTGTGCAACTATAGAACATTTTAAATGCATTGCTTTGTATTTACCAAAAGACAGAGCTAAACTGTGACAAGAGCTTAATATAGATACCAAAATAATCGGATTCTCCTCAATATATTCTTTCCTTCCTTCTTTCTGTCTTATCTCACCCATCTCTTTGACCTTTTCAGAAATGCTGAGCAGTTTAGGGACACAGATGATACACACATGCCCTGAGTGCTGGGTGTGTGTGTGTGTGTGAGAGAGTGTCTGTGAGAAGCATATGTTTATAACTTAACCTCATGTCATATTTGACACGGTCACTTTCACGGTCTTAAGCATGTAATGCATTCAAACACACTAGCACACTGATGCCGTGCCAGTCTGTTGTTGTGTCAGTCAGGGCATAATCAATCTGTCCCTCAATCATTCTCTCCACGTGCAGAGAATGTGAAAGCACATATACAATCCTCCCACTGCTCACTGAGACAAAACAGATGTTGCACACATATGCTGTCATTTGCCCCATTTAAAATGGGTTTTAATGAGTGTAAATGGAATGAGGCTGTAAATGTATGTTTGGAAGGAGCCTCTAGTCTTGCATGTAATACTAAGGCAAGTTATGTATACAGTTTTCACAAGAAATATTTAGACAAGCTTAAAAATGCCTTGGAGAAAAATTTATCAAACCAAGTGGCATGTGCAAACAAACTTTTCTAGAACTTACGACTTTTTCCAAAGATGTGCTGTGTAGCAAGACCAAACACACAGTTTTTAAGTGCATGAGGTGAGGCAATAATCAAACGCATTTAATTCATTCTAGTGAATCGTTTCATTTGGACAATCCAATTTTTAATGCACTACTGTTTGGGTAGGTATGATTTTTGGTAACACTTTATTTTGATGGTCCCTTTTGAACATCCTTTGAACATGTCTTTACTGTTACTTGTTAGTCAATTTAATGTGTCCTTGGTGAATATAAGCATTCCTTTCTTTCTTAATTTTAAATCACTGACACAATCGGTAGTGTATATAGCAGTAGTTATATAGGACTAGTTCCCTTTTGAAAAAACGTTTGCTGATAATTTACTCACCCCCATGTCATCCAAGATCCACGTCTTTCTTTCTTCAGTCGAAAAGAAATTAAGGTTTTTGATGAAAACATTCCAGAGAGTTTTAAACGATTCCAGACGACGAATAAGGGTCTTATCAAGCGAAACGATCGCTCATTTAAAAAAAAAATAACAAAAAAGTTTACGTTTTATAAGCTCAAATGGTCGACTTGCTCTGTTCTGTGACGCACGTTTGTGACTCTCCTGTTCGAACTCGTTCATCAAAATGAACAAATCTTTTTCCCAGTCAATTCATTCGTTTTGTTCGTTGAATGAACCAAATGACTCGGAAAAAGATTCATTCATTTTGGTGAACGAGTTCGAACAGGAGAGTCACAAACTTGCGTCACAGAACAGAGCAAGTCGACCATTTGAGCTTATAAAACTTAAACTTTGTTATTTATTTATCAAATGAGCAATCGTTTCGCTAGATAAGACACTTATTCATCGTCTGGAATCGTTCAAAGCCCTTTGAACAGTTTGCAGTTTGCACTGAAACTGTCTTTTGGACCTTGAACCGTTTGGTTCCCATTAAAGTCCATTATATGGAGAAAAATCCTGGAATGTTTTCATCAAAAACCTTAATTTCCTTTCGACCGAAGAAAGAAAGACATGGACATCTTGGATGACATGGGGGTGAGTAAATTATCAGCAAAAGTTTTTTCAAAAGGGAACTACTCCTTTAAAGATCATGAGCATAATATTTGTAAGTCGGTTCTCCGATATACACCGCTAATTCACAGACACAAACACACACTGTTTTCACGGATGCCCCTTTCGAAGCATCATGATGTCTCTGCTTTTTTCACTCCCACTCTTGTCACATTGGAACAGAATCCTGGGAGATTCAGAATCCTTATGACTCATCATTTTTGAAAATCTGACACACATACTGACTGTTCAGCTAAAGATGACGGAGGAATCTTTTTTTTTTTATCTCCATAGTTGCTCTAAACCACATTTTGCAAATGTCTTCTATAAAAAAAAGTGCATATTATGGTTTGGAGATTACATTTCTTATTTACCTCCTGTCAGTGGCCTTGAATGTCACTCGCTTATCCTACACACACACACACACTACACAAGCTGTAGCATTGCATCAGTCATAGCTACTCCTCCTCCCACTTCACCTGTCAACCTTCCCTTGTTTGCCATCTCTCCATCTCTATTCCTCTCGGTCTGAGTCGTATATTGGCAAATGTACCACTACCTTGTAAACTTTTTAAAGGGGAAACTGAAGCAAAATTGTACATCTCTCTCTTTTGTATTCATAATTGCGTCAATCTATCTGATTTAATACACCCCCGTCTGTCTGGCCTGATTTCAAGCTATGCATACATCTCAGGTTTGGTAAAATGTGAGATTTCACGCTCTCACATGTAACTTATTCTGTTTGGCTCTGAAGCTTTATCAGCACGTGAGGGGAAAGAAGCTATTCTGAGAGAGAAAAAAGAAAAGAGAGAGAGAGAAACTTGTCCCCAAAGATATCTTGCCTTCCCTGTAGCATAGAGAGAGATGAGCAGAGAGTCATGTTTATTTTATAAGGCTCTCTCTCTCTCTCTTTATGTGTACGTGTTTGTGTGAGAGAGTGTAACTTTGAAAAGGAGCTGAGCATTTGGAAGGAGAGGAGAGAAGAGGGCAGATGATGTTGTTGGTATCGTGGTGCCTGTGGTTTTTTGGACTGAGGTACTAATGCTCCAACAGCAATCTTGTCTTTTCCACAAAACACAACTCAAATTACACTTCACACTCACGGATGCGGCAGAGGATGACTCAACAGTATTTATCTCCAGATTTATCTCTACAAAATATTAAGCAGCACAAAATTGATGATGATAATGACTGATTTCTGAAGGATGGGACACAGAAGACTGGAGTAATGGCTGATTACCTTTAAAAATTATTAAAATAGAAAAATACTTTTAAAAAAAATAATATTTCACAATATTACAGTTTTTTACTGTATTTTTGATCAGCTGTGGTGAGCACAACAGTCTTCTATCCAAAAGATTTGACACTATAGTGCATGAAACAACTGAAAACTGAGCAATAAAATGTTCTCTTAATGAATTACAAAATTACTTTCCATTTAGACACATTCACACCACAGTTCCCTATTTACATTTTCTCTCTTCTGATGTTCTGTATAGTTTTGAACTTCAGATTTGTATCCTTTGACTAACAACTTGAGACTAGTGAGCTACAAAGTAAAACTACAAAGGCACAAGAGAGCGAAACAGACGTTCTGTGTCAATTTATATCACAATTATGAGTTTTAACGTCTTATCTTGCATACTTGCTGGAAGAAAAACATTTCTTTAGCTTGGGTTGTACACTGTGTGCCTGACAGTTGGCCAGTGTGTTGATGATGAATAAACTACTCTATAAATAATAGATCCCCTCTGCTGCTCTGCGCTTTGATTACTAAATATATGCATACAGATATTGATTTATTAAAGGTACAATCCAATCTGCATGCATTTCGATGGGTGAAGTTGATCCAGAATGTGTCCAAAAATAATACCAGGAATAATCCAGCCTTATATGTTGTCCAGTGACATACTCATTCTTATATAATGTGGAGCAGTTGTCACATCAGGAACTTATATCTGTGACGTACGGATATTTGAAATAGCTCATCTTTTGTACATTTTCATATTTCACAGAGCGACTGATTAAATCAGACAGATTATATGAGACTCCTTTCACTGCTGATGCAACCAGTCTTACTATGAAAAATGAAGAGAGCGAGCCTTGAAACGCATGTAATAATCTTATTTTCCGACAGCAGTTTATTCTTTGGTGGCTTCTTGCTCTTTGCGAGGTATTTTGGGTTTGATTGGGCCGAGCAGACAGTAAGATCAGTGATATGCATAAAATGAATACCTCTTTTGTCCAGGATGAAAGGCGTTTCTTTTTCTTTCTTTCTTTCTCAGGTTGTCTCACGAATAAAAGGATCCAGTCTATTGTGAATCAGACAGCTCTCACAGTCAAGATTGGAAATGCATTTTCTCCTTATCTGTAATTTGTGAAATTGCCTCTACGAATATGGCATTTTATCATTCTGTCGTCTCTAAAAAAGAAGAAAATATTTTTCTATTTTGTTCCGTCTGCGATTCAGATATCTTTGATGTAGGTTTAGAGCTATGAGTCATATACGCAAGGTTTTCATCCACACTAATCAAGTAAATGACCACTGAGATTTCACTAAATTATTTGGCCAGCTGTGTTTGCATGATGAATAAAAATTAGTCAGTGCACAGTGCCAGGCTACTTGAAACTGTCAATTCATAAGCAACACTCAATTAATTAATGCGGTGACAGTTTAGTCGCTGTTTTTTTGCTTGTCTGTTTATTAACTCTTTTATGGTATTTTTAAAATGTTTGGGTTAATTGTATTAGATTTATATAAATAATGCATTTATGCATATGGTAGATGCTTTTATCCAAAGTGCATTCAAAATTGCAGTCAAGGTATACATTTGATTACATTCCCTGAGAATCAAACCTGTCACATTTGCGTTGCAAGCATTCCTATTTAATGTACAGGAATGGATTTTTTTTATTCCAGTCATTTTTTAATACAATACAATAATAAATATTAGGGCTGTCAAACGATTAATCGCGATTAATCGCATCCAAAATAAAAGTTTGTGTTTACAATGTGTGTGGATGCACTGTGTATAATTATTTTATATACAGTATAAATACACACACATGCTTGCTTGTATATATTTAAGAAATATTTTCATGTATATACTGTATATAGATTTATATATAATTTATATTATATATAAAAATAAATATTTTATGTATAAATAATATTTTTTTCTTAAATATACATATGTATACAATACATTTTAGCATTGCGTATATATATATATATATATATATATATATATATATATATATATGTATATATGTATTTATTCAGATTTTTATCATCTTATTAATTGTTAATTTTACATAGATGTTTTATTATATTGTGTTCATTTATTTTATTAAGAAGTATATCTGATAAGTACATCAAATTAATAAGTATATCTGATCATTATATTTTATTATTTTATTTGGTGGCAGCATTTTTGTCATATATTTTTTGTGGACATCTATTGGGGAAAAAATGTCCATTCTGATTTCATTGTTTTGTTAAAACAGATTAACATATTCACCATCTCGAAGCTTTCTTTGAAATATGTCAACCTCTTGATATACTTACGACTTACTCAAAAGGACAAGTAGCTGATGGATCTCCATCATTATATTTTTAACTCAGTTTATTGATTCTCCCCTCATTATCGTCCATTCTCTCTTTCTGCAGATGTGTGACATCCGCTGCCTGCAGGATGACAAACCTGTTGACTCATTCACCCCTGCTCATGCTCATTCATAAATGATTCCTGACCAAGACAATTCCAGAAAAAAACAACAACTGACAGGTAGGAGAGAAAGGGAGCATGAGAGATGCTCTGTGTGTGTGAGTCAGAAGAGGCTTGCAGCACTGCAGCGGTTCCTGTAACACCAGTGGTCAGGCTAAACACACCCATCCAATCCATCAGCCTTCATTCATCCTTCGCCCATCCTTCCATTCACACAATGAAAACAGTGGGGAGGGAGGGATGGAGAGAGAGATGCTGCGATAGAGAGAGCATCAGCTGCTGCAGAAAACTGAGGGGGGGGGAGCGGAGGAGGAGAGAGAGTGTATCAGTGCTGCTAGAATGAAGAGCTACAGATAGAGAGAGAGAGCGCGAGGGCAGGGAAGAAGGTGCGCTTCTCTTCGATTGAAACACTCACTCTCTGTCACATTGACAAGGTGTGTGTTCGGCTTCGTCTCATTGTGTGTGTCTCTCACATACGCACATACAGTGGTGGCTCTGCAGAAACATGCTGTGAAATCCAGCAGCATCACTGGGACGACTCACGGCATCAGCGCAGCGCTGATATCATCGCTCTGAACTGACAATAATATCGAGGAGCAGGGAGGACAACTGCACAGGTATGACCGCAGACACACATGTGCTCGCCAGGCAACAGATATCCCCGATTTTTTGTTGTCGCACTTGTGTCAGGCAACACAAAAGACCTCATAATCTTGCTTTCACCTTCTCGTCCCTCTCTAAGGCATCACGCTGGGGTCCGCAGAGTACGCGGGCCGGCCAGAGGCCATGAGACTGGTCCATAATGCAGAGAAACAGTCTTTCTCCTTTAAGAAGTGCTCTGCTTTCCAGTTTGTCAAGAGGAAGGTGAGTGTGTGAGCATGTGTGTGTGTTTGTTGGTTGCAGAACTTCTTTGGCCGTTCAATCGATGACTTGGCTTTGACATGTTGCACTGTGATGCTTATGTGGACAAACTTATCAGACTCGAGTTGTTTCCCTGCTCTCCATCAGCTCTCCACTGAATATGAACAGCAGAAATATAGACGTTTTAATATAGTATTTTCCTCTGTAGATGAAGTGAGGCATAAATATTTGTCTGCGTTCATGGATATAGTTGGTGTTTATGGATTGAAAAAAGGGTTATTATCGTTAACTAAAACTATTAAAAACATTTCTGTTTAAGGGATTGTTCACCAAAAGATCCGATCATGATTTGAATTCCGGTCTTATGAATTTTATTTTTCTGTTGAACACAAAAGAAGATATTTTGAAGAATATGGGCAACCAAACAGTTGATGGACCCCATTGACTTCCATAGTATGAAAGAAAGAAAAAAATACTATGGAAGTCAATGGGGTCCATCCACTGTTTAGTTAGCGACATTCTTCAAAATCACTTATTTTGTGTTCAGGGACTCATAAGACCAGAATATAATAAAGTTTAAAAAACACCACAAACTAAAATCACTCGTTTTAAAATTGATACCAAATTAATTTAGGTATCATAACATTATAATATGAAACAAGGATATTCAGGCTAAATATAACATTTAACAGAGTCATTAAATTAATAAATTAATAAATACTGTTTTTTAAAGATATAAGTGAGCTTTAGGTGACAACAAAGGTAATCTAAAGGTAAAGGTTTGGGGAAATGAGCATTTACAATTAAATATTCAATATCAAGGAATACAATAAATTAAAAAAAATCTCTAAAATCAGCCAATAACCGATATATTGCATATAATTGTGAAATATTGTGCAACTCTTATTTTGTGAGGCGTATACACAACAGGCTGTTTGTGTCATGAGTGTGAGAGTGACGCTGTTTGTAAATATGCAAGTAATATTTCCATGCAATTTGATATTGAGATAACAAAAAATGGCTTTATTGTGTTTTCAACAAAAAATGAAACTACTATTCAGAATTGATTTGTGACTGTTGCAGAGGTCAATATGAACATGTTTTGAGTTATTTATTTAAATATAATGCATTTGTTTTGGTTGTAGGCGAGAAAAAGTGGGATTGAGTCCAGACTCTTATACACACACACACACACACAGACTCACACAGCAGATGGAGTGTCAGAGAGTGACTCAGTGAGATGATTTTGTTGGATTATTATGTATTTATGTGTTCACCGAGACAGAAAAAGAAAGAATATTCTGGAGTACCAAGGTTGATGTTTGTCTTTTGTAGGTCAGCTTGCAGCGTTGTCTCGTACGTGTGTAGCATTAACACAACCAGAGTGTGTTGTGGGTTTGTTACCTTGTGCTGTGTCTTTGCACTGAGTCACACACACACATACTCTGAAGTGTTTCTCTAGTGACTAAAAGTTTCATGGTTGCTGAGTCATCAGTGGAGCCTGTGTTTGGAGTGGTTTATTGAGTTGCTGTTGCTTTAGCATTTGATTCCTGTAAGGAATGATTCATGTGCTTGACAGACCTGATCATAACAATAACATTCAGCAGGTCAAAGATGAGATAAGATTTTACTTGACTAAATAAAAATAATTAAGTGTTTTTGCATTTTCTTGCCAACCGAAATATTATTTTCGCCGACTAAAATGACATGCCATGTACAATTAAAATGTTAAGAGATGACATCTGACTGAATAAATATGACATGAGAAAATATTGATTAAAAAAATCATACATTTTTATCTATTATTATAAATATTATTATTTATGAGAGAAGAGAAAGGTATTTGAAGCTTAAAGCAAAAAGACTGCCGAGGGCTAGTGTACAGCCACAGCGACAACACACGATGACATAACTTTAACAATCCGATCAAAGGAGAGAGAGAGAGAGAGAGAGAGAGAGAGAGGGGAAGGGGAGAAGAGCAGTGAATTATTGGGACTCTTGACTGTACAGTGTGATTGTTTATGTATATAGGACATTGAGAAGCATTGTTTTCATTAATTAAATGATTTTTCCCATAGTTTTTCTCGTTCTAAAAAAAGACAACGGTTTGATTATATAGAGCTTTGAGATTTTTTGTTGTCTGGTTGTTTGGAAGCTGTATGAATTGAAGTGAGAAGTGGAAAAATCTCAGCCTGTGCTCCCCATGAGCTGCAGGATTTCCTGGGGCCCAGAAAATTGCCTTTCACTCAAGGGATTGAAGTCATTAAATGCATTGTAAACTACAAAGAAGACATACGACCCTGTGCCCTGCCTCTTTTAGTCAGGCACTGCTGCTGATTCTGAGGACGCCTTTCAGATTTCATTGTTTAGCTTGTAAAGACATACACGGGTACGGCCCTGAGATCCCGTGTTCTGTTTAATCTGCTTGTACAGGAGCAAATTTACAGTTTGCCTCAAACAATAAAATATTGTCTTCTTAGTTACTTTGAAAAACATGGTATATGATGATAGCTGGGTTTCACAAGAACACATTTCTCCATCGCACATGAAAGAAAAGCTCAAATCTCTTTAATATCTCAGTTTCTCTTAGATTAGATGGGTTGTAGATGGAAACTTTTACTTTTTACTTTACAATCTCTGTCCTTTCTACAGTGTTAGAAGAGATCCTAATGTCTCAAACTGTCTGCAATCAGAAGCCAAACATTTCTCATTACCATTGTTTTATTAAATTATTTTATGTGATTTTATTTCACATTATTTTAACTTAATGATTATTTTATATTTTTATTATATTTTATTTTGTTCAATCACTTTTTTCATTTTGTTCAATCACTTTTTTCAATACTCTTAAGCATTGTTGTTGTTTGTTTATATTTTTCCCTATTATTTTATTTCATATTATTTTTTTTATTTAATTTGTATTTTAACTCAATAAATGTTACCAGTCCCATTTTTTTCTATTTTTAGCTGTCCTAAGGGGTTTAAGAAAAATAAAAGACACAAACCTGATTCTTTATGAAACAATGCTGAGAATGCTATTAAACATCCTGAGCTATGGAAGAGCAACATCTGATTATAAAACTCTCCTCTGGGATTTTATATATAAATCCAACATACTCTTCCCAGAACTCATGGTTTTATAATCATTTCATGGAAGTCAGTTGACCTTAACCTATTAACACAGAATTTGCTTCCTGGAATTAGTTTGTCAGGTGGCTACTCCAGGGTAAGTTAAACCTAACACTAAGGAAGCTACTGGTGGTTACCACCCCTGAGCCTTGAATTTTATATTGTGTGATGGTGCATGGTAATGTATTTCAAAACTCTGTCTTGTTTTGGCCTCAGGTGCGCAGGTGGATGAGGAATCCGAAGGTGAATGTGGAGAAGG
The DNA here is from genome assembly GCF_016745375.1 of Pimephales promelas. The sequence goes on from NW_024121654.1 coordinate 8,488,164, forward strand.
TCCAGGCTAAGGGCTACCTGTCTCCGTGTCCGAAATGTCAGGAGGGGCAGGACCTGTGGTACACACACATCCCAGCACCTTATGGCTGCTGCCAGAACAGTCCTGGAAGATACTACCTCCCTCATCCCCCCAGCCCTCTCTATCAGACCTGTGCCCCCTGCACACCCTGCCAGCCAGACAAGAATAAGACATGCAAGGTCAGGAAACTGTCTGTTTATTAACCTTTCAGTTATCTATTAATTGTTTATTCAGATCTATTCATCCTTTTGGAGTGATTATTAAGATTTCAGGCATCTTGAGTCTTTCTTGACTTTTTTGGCTGCCAGTAGACAGTGTCTTAAAGGGATATTCCACTTTTTTTTTGGAAATATGCTCATTTTACAACTCCCCCAGAGTTAAACTGTTGAGTTTTACTTTTTTTGAATCCATTCAGCCGATCTCCGTTTCTGGCGTTACCACTTTTAGCATAGCTTAGCATACATCATTGAAGTGCACAAGACCATTAGCATTTCTCCCAAAAAATTACCAAAGTGTTTCGATATTTTTCCTATTTAAAACTTGACTCTTTTATTGTTACATCGTTCCATTTGTCTTAGTGCACGATGAAACTATAAAAGAGTCAAGTTTTAAATAGGAAAAATATCGAAACACTTTGGCCATTTTTTTGGGAGAAATGCTAATGGTCTTGTGCACTTTAATGATGTATGCTAAGCTATGCTAAAAGTGGTACCGCCAGAACCGGAGATCGGCTGAATGCATTTAAAAAAACGGTAAAACTCAACAGGGAGAGTTGTAAAATGAGAGTATTTCCAAAAAAAAGTGGAGTATCTCTTTAATTGGTTGCATTTTATTTTGATGTTTTATTGGAATTAAGAACTTGTAGATAAAAACTGAGTTTAAGACCAATAAAAAAAAATTCTCTAGAAACATTGGTTTGAAACATTTTGATGAGAGAAAGGAAAACATGAAGAAACACCTGCAATGTTCTTTTATAAATTCCCTTTTTTTATTTTACCTGGGTACAAAATCCCTATTTACAATCAGATCGTTCTCTATAGGGCACAGCTGATTGGTTCCTGCTGTATCAGTAGCCAAACGCTGCTTAACCATCTGCTAGGTCGCTGCTTAACCATCAAATATGGTCAGCATTTACTGTAGCAGTGCAGCGTGTTTTCAGAAACCCTCCACCTTCCCCAGCTCCACCTGTATAGGTCTGCTACGGGTAGTTCATGTACGCTATATTGATCAGAGGTAGCATGTCTTACTTGCTCACAGCAGTATGTCGTGTACTGTATGTAATGGCAGTAGAAAGTCCCGTACTTACTCTACAGCAGCAGCAGGAGATCAATTCCACCAAGACCACACATCAATATTGTCAAACCACCACAGAAATAGACAGAAATAAACTCCATGGTCCATGGAAAATGTGAGAGAAAATAAAAGGATTTTATGAATATTCAGATTGAAATGACCTCAGATCGCTTACCACAGTTTACAGCAAACGTGATGAGAGTGACAATTATAAATGGTCTGGTAATGGATATGCCTTTACTTTAGCACTTACAAAACTCGCTCTTGAATATATTTTTTCTCTATTTTGCTTGTTTATTCTGATCCCTTGCGGTGCAAGCTTTTAATCTTAGCATGCCGTAGGGAGGCATGAGAGGCTGAGCATGTTTTCTTTCCTTTTAGCAATGCTAAACAGCTTCTTAGGGTTGGCCTATATGTTAGATGAGTTGAGCGCTCTCTCACTTTCTTCCACAGTTGCTATTCTGACTGTTTGATTGGCTCTCAGACAGTGAATATTAGAAAGATGACACAAAGCTCAGAGGGAGTCTGTATCTCAGTCATCCCTGCAGAGAGAGAGAGAGAGAGAGAGAGAGAGAGATATCACATGACAGCATTTCTGCTTGCAATATGCAGTCTCAGGGCTGTTACGGTTTATGTAACAAACAGACAGTTTGAAATACATTCTGTTGTGTTGTTATGTAAGAATGTATTTATTTAGCAAACTTTCAGAACTGTTTATTAACTGTATTAGCATATAATCTGATTATTTACAGAATTGTGTAGTTGTATGGAAGCTATACCAGGATGGAAAAAATGTTAAGTGCTAATGTTAGCCATTGCTCAGTGAGGGACTAGCTTACATGAGGGTGTCGGCTTAAAATGTTGATTTCTGTGATTTTAATAAACGTGATGGTATATGTTTTACAGAGATACAAACCAAATAACATCACTGAACATCACAGTCCATTGCCAATACTTTAGCTAATTCCTAATTGCATCAACTTCCACAAAGTCACAGGAAGACACTGCAAAAGACTAAAAGATTGGAAAGTTATGTTGGGGACTCATAGTATGAATATATAAATTCTTTACCAATTAAAACAATATTCCCAAGAAAACATTTATTTGAAACATTTTAATCAAAGAATGGAAAATAATGCAGAAATATTGCGAATATTCTTTAGTAAATTGCCAATGTTTAATTTTATCAATGGGCACATGACAAAATCCATTTAATACACTGGAAATATTTGTAACATTTTATTTTAAACTGAAATCCCCCAAAAATAATAGAATTTTATGAAGCAAATTTTAAAAGCAACAAAAAAAATGATTTATGCAAATATATTTGAATTGAACTTTTAATTTTTTATGTGATAAATCTGATATAACATATGATATATGATATAAATAAGTATATGTAATACAAAGATTTTATACAGATTTATTATATATTTTCAAATGAAAATTGCATAATAAATATTGTAGATAGGATTTTTGATTTAATTATTTATAATAAACAATGTGCTGCTTTTGACATTACTATTACTATTTACACACCGCATAAATGGGTGTATATATATATATATAAATATATATATATATATATATATCCATCTTTATGTTTTAGGATGGGGGTCCATTGCATAATGCTTGGGAATAATTCAATATATAATGTTTTTTTTAAAATAAACTAATTAACATTAATTACATAAATATGTATAATATAATATAATATTATAAATTTTATGTTGTTTTATTTGCAGCACCATATATATAGACAGACCTGTCAATTACATAACGATGGTGAAACCTCTGAGGTTTGTTAGATTTTGAGTACGATTGATTTAATAACCTCTTACTTCTCCTCTGCGTTGCCACAAACAGTTCACAATAAACCACAGAATAATGCCTGAGCTGTTTTATTCATGATTATAAATGTTTTTATTCAAGACATATATTCTGTAGGAGTTGTGTAGGAGCTACACAACTATATATCAAGGTTAGGTTGGGTTAAAAATGTATGTGTCCTGACAGGGAGAATGGGAGAGAAGAAGAGGAAATGTTATAGGAGAAAGAAAAAGCCAGAGAGATGACACATCATTTTGTGTCCGGTCTGGCCTGAGGGTGAAGTTATGTAACGTACATCAGGGTGAGAATGACCGAATCGCAGCAGCAGCGTCTATAAATGACTGAATTCATTCAGCAACCTGAAAATAACACCTAACCCTGTTCACTCTCATAACCTGCCTTCATCATCACTGTCGGCTCGGATCTTTCGCTAATCAGTCATCGTTTTAATTGTTATTCAAAAGCTACAGCTCATTTTGGTTTTGTAGATAAAGCCTCCCCATGCAGTAACCTGGCCATGTGATAGATCTGTATTGTGTTTCATTCATTTTGCTTTATTGACTCTGGACTGAGGAACATGATCGTGTTTTACAGTGGATGTTGCCTGGAAGGATTTTTATTTCACGCCCTGTGAAAATATGGAGAGCAGTGGGGCTCCTTCTGGCTCTGCATGAGGGTTTGTGTGCTTGTTTGTGTTTGTGGAATTAATGTGGCAGAAAGATGCAAGGGAGGTTGTGCCGATGACTCATCGCTCATGTGGTGTGTGGTCAGATCACACAAACGCACACACACAGGGCGAGTTTATATAGTGCCAGGTTTCTCCGGGTTGAAATGAGCATAAAGTTTGTTTGACCACATTGCGCTGGCCTTCAGATAGAGGGGGCGTCTTCAGTACTGTGAGCCTGAGATGAGATATACAGTACATTCTTCAGGGGTTCTTTGTGCTGGTCATGGTGCTAAATAGCATCACAACCATTTAAAGAACCTGTTAAGCCCAGTTTGGTTCTTCAGTGGTTCTCTGTGGTGGTTAACGTGCTCTATGGCACCTCTTCTGGTTCTACATAGCACCATATGACAAAAATAAGTGGTTCCCCTATGATTACAAGCCAATGAACCACTTTTAGTGCTATTTAGCACCATTTTTTTAGAGTGTAGGTTTTATGTATAGGTGAGTCTCTGGTACATAATTACTGTATCAAACAGATTAGTTATGACTGATTAAATTATTCGCTGTAGAGTATTTAAAGTAACCTGACAAAATGAGACCTGTTTAATGTCTCATTACACTTCTCTTTGTAACATAATTAAATGGAGACTTTGCTTTTAGCATCACTCACTCACCCTCCTTGTGTCGTTCCACACCCAAATGACTTTCTTTCTTCTGCAGAAAACAAAATAGTGTGTAAGAATGTTTCAATTGTTTTTCATCCACAATAAAAGTAAATGGGGTTCAGAACAACATTGGGAAGAACAATGAGTCTTTGGAAAGAAACATTAGATAGGTGATCCTGTTAATTTATCAACTGTATCTCCAACATGGAATCTTTCCACTGCACAAAAGGTTCTTCAGGGTAATACAATGTTCTATACATTTGAATATATATATATATATATATATTTAGAACTGTGCATTGAAAGGCCCTTTTAACCCAAATTGGTATTGCATCACTGCGGGGTGGAAAACCCTTTTGGAATCTTTTTTTTTAAGAGTGTAAATGGCAATGAGATCAAATGGAGCACTTGTTCATGTCTCCTCCTTCGATTTTTCTCCTGAGAAAAAGACCCTAATAATCTTATATGTGTCTCCTCAAAAGCTCAGATTCAATCAAAAGTCGAAATGAACTCAAAAATTTCTCAGTAAGTTCTCCCATGCAGGATCAAAGACATGCTAACCACATTAGTTTTATAGATTATACTTATTTTCCTAAGGAGCAACATTGATACTTTGACAAAAAGTCTCCTGAGCCATTAAAGAGCAAACACAACCACAAAAACACACACTTCTGCCTTCATCTGTCCACAATCCAGAGCATGTGTCATTAGTTCCCGTAAACGCAAAGCTGTTTTGATGTGTCACTGGAAGAGCTCGGCTTTTAAACGGATCAAACCCTGCTGAGATGTTGTGGACTTTAGCTCCAGTTTTAGTATCATTGGGATAATATTATAGGCTATATAATGAGAAATGCTGCTGAACTAAAGTTGAATTTTATTTCAAGTAATAAAAATGTGTTTTTTAAGTGGTGGGGGTACTTTTAATTATCTTTAATAACCCTGATTAGTATGTCTTATTTTTAGTACAAAACAACATTTCTGTTGTATAAGTATTACACAATTATGGCTTCTGGAGGCCAATTAGCAAAGTACTATGTTTATCTGTTTGTTCACGCGTCTCATCTCTGGCATTGTAACCCTTTGTCCCGTATGAATCATGGTTGGGGTTAATGAGGCTAATGGTTTCTAGGTTTCAGGGAAAACACATCACACAGAAGTGTTTTCACCAGAGCCCTTAAAGTGACAACATCAGTGTCAGTTCCAGTCAGACCTCCTGCGCTGGTTCAGGTGATTCTTTATCTCTGTTCTGGGCCTCATGTCTTTCTCTGGCCCTTATACGCTAACTCTCTGGTGCTGTGCCAGTCGAGGGTGGCTCCGGGCCAAATTCCCTCTCACCTTCCAAGCGTGGGCTAGTGGTGTCAGCTGGATAGAAGTTCTTCTGAGGAAGTTCGTGACCTTCACCTACTTTATATATCACCCGTTATCAAGTTGAAGGAGCTATTATATTTAGAGAGCTATATACTGGTGCAGAAAAGGCCTGAATCATTCTGTAATCTTTCCTGAATCGTTCTGCAATCCTGCCACAAAGAGGCACAGCGGGCTAATAGATTTCAGAGGGGGGGGGGGTAATGTTTATTCTGTGGGAATGTAATACTTTTCTAGAAAGAGCGGATTTAATTATGCTTACAGGATTTAGTGTGTAGGGCTTTTCTTACCCTTCAGGGACAAAAAAATGCCCCAGAATTGAGCTAAATCTCAGAAAACCTGCCTTTGGGGACGTCTGATGATGTTCTCTAAGGTAGAAATGATTCATGAGTAAAGTTTTTATTTTTTACAATGACAGTGTTTGTCTGAGAGACAAGACTTGCACGCTAAAGCGCTCCTAAAATATTTTTAGCCTTTATGGAAACTGATAAATGGCAGTTTAGTTTACACGACATGTCCATGAACTTTTTTTAAAATCAACATCAAGATGTTATGTTAAATGTTAACATGTTAACATAAAAATATTTTCATGATTTGCAATCACATTTTTTTTCTTTTGTCAAATCAACTTAGATAATTTATGTATAGTTCAGAATTAATCTCCTTCACAGTAAGATTACAAGATTACACAGTAATCTCCTTCATTGTATTAATTTAATTTTTCCATTTCAATGAACTTAAAATTTTAAGGAAACCAGGTTACCTATTTTTTTTAAGTTAAACCAACAATATTTTTACAGTGTATAAGGGAACCTCTAAATCTGTGACTGGTCACTTTTTTTTTTTTTTTTTTTTTTACAGTTTTTACTCACTTTTTTGCCTCCAATAGTTTATTTAAATGGTCCTGTGGAATGGCTAATTAATTTAATAAAGTGTAAATCTTCCATATTTTTTGTCAAATAATCTGGGCATAAAACTGCATGAATACAATTGTTTATGTTTTAAAATACTGTATTATAATATAATATATTCTGAAATATAATATGTAAAGTTTTTTTTATTAAATAAATGAATACTTAGCAAAGATAGAATCACAATTTCCACATAAATATTAAGGAGCATAACTGTTTTCAACATTGATAATGATAAGCAGCAAATAAGCTTATTAAAATGATTTTGGATGGATAATGTGACAGCTTTGCATCACATGAATAAGTTAGATTTTAAATTATATTAAACATAGAGAACAGCTATTTTAAACTGTAATTGTATTTCACAATTTTACTGTTTTTACTGTATTTCTCATCAAATAAATGCTGCCTTGGTGAGTATAAGAGACTTCTTTCAAAAAAATTAAAAAGCCTTTTCAACAGTATAGCCTAGTGTATAATTGAAGTATGTAATCTAGGATTATGAATTCAAAATAAATGAAGAAATTAAGTGCATTTTAATGCTTAGTTGTGATTCAGTTAAATGCAATGCATTTTATGCTTAAATAAACCTATTTAAGTACATGTAATTTTAACCATTTGTTTAAATAATATTATTGCCAGGAACATTTTACATGCCACATACAGGACAACTTTCCCATAAGTATTTCATGCTACAGATGAAGGACTGGAGACATGCAGTAGCTTTTGTTCCCAGCTGGGTTTCATGATGGGATTCAGAGGGAAGAAGACTTTTGGGAATTCAATAAAGGCTGATCCCATACAAGGGTTTGGGTCTAATCTCCTCAAACAGGGCTACAATGTGAGATTTACCCTCCATGGCAACATACGCACACATAAACAGACATAAACACACCCCAGGTCTTCAAAAATATAATGACATTGTATTGAGTAGAAAATCTCTGCCTTGTAAATACTGTCTGAGAGACTTTAGATAACAATAGCAGTGCATGAGAAATGCAAACTCACATACTCTTTGGAGGAGAGGAGAGGAGTGGAGAGGAAGAGTTGCTGATTAACCATTTTTTTATCTTAGCATTTTCCCGTAAGTGCACTTACATAATCGGCAGCTTTTGATGTTGAAATATTTGGGCCAGGCTGAGTGAGCGTACACTAGACTAGGTCCTTAAGAAAGGTTAACTTTCCCTGGAATCTGTGCTTCATTTCTGGCATCAAAGGCTAAAGAGCAAAGTGTGTCCTTCTGATTATGGTGGATTATAGAATAAGATTGAGTCGCTGCAGTGGCGTCTTTCACTGACCCTTGAGCTTTTATCAACGCAATTACAGATCTAGTCATAACTTTGACATTTAGGGTTGAATGTGCTAAAAAGAAACGTTTGAATTAGTATTTTATGCAATAATGAGTTGGGTGCTAAAGCAACCTAAAGCATGAGGTGGTGTGACATAGTGGTTAAAGTCTGAGCTGTAACTAAACTTTTTTTTGGTGGGTTATTATCATAACTATTATCATTATGGCCTTGAACAGATTGTTTCGGAGAGATTGTTCCTTCTAAAAATGTACTATGAGTGCCTTTTGGTAAAAGCATCAGCTAATTTAGAGGAAAATTACGGAAAGGTTTGGTGTTAAGTTTTTGAAAGAAGTCCCATAGGGTTAAAAAAAAGCCTCTTTTGATCAATTCATTGCATACTTGCAGAATAAAACTTTAAATGGTGGTAAAATTTAATCATTTCTTTTGGCTTTAGTAAAATAACAATATAAAATCAATGATTTATTAGCAATTATTGTTATCTTTACAGTATCACTAGATTTCTCACACAGTACATGTTCCAACATGATCAACATCTTTGTTGATCCTTAAACAACATTCATATCAGCCAATCAGATTTGAAGGACAAGTTTACAGTTTATGTCAAGTTCAGGTTTACAACCAGGGTTAGGTGCTTCTACATCAGTGTTATTCATCTCTCATTTCGCTCTGATTTTAAGGATAACTTATGGGTACGTTATAACAAGTTAAGGGATTAAGAATGTTTTTCAAGGATCAACTAAATATGTTGGTCCAGGGTCATGTCTCATTTGGCAAAATCATACATAATACATGAAAATATAGATTTTAAGAAGGGGGTTCCTTGGAAGGGTATTTTTTTTCATCCTATTTGGGGATCATTGGCATCAAATTGTTGGGAAACCACTGCACTGAATGATTAGCTGTTTACTCGCTTTACCTCGAGTCTTACCTTGTTGTGTTTCGACAGGTGAGAAAATGGAAAATGCTCAGTCGACATCACAATGATAGTAAGGTGAGGGAGGCAGAGTCAGATGGTCATGTGATCTGTCCCTGGGTGATGTCGCCCCTGCTGGGAAGCCCCGTTCTGCTGGAATGTTGCATCTGCAATGGGCCCTTCATCACTTACGGGCACGAGGAGGCATGGCAACCACGTCAGCGCACACAGGTCAGCAAAGAAACACTCACACATGCACACAAACGAATTACAGTCTCTCATGCAAAATGTATGAATATCAATACATTAGATGACATGTAAAAAAGAAAAGTGCACTTTTCAAGCAAAATATTTCACAAAAAGCTTCTACGTTTTTAAATCATAAAACAAAAGATACACTCTGGTTTGTTTCAACTCACGTTCGGGTCAAGTATGGACAAACAGCCATTGGTTTCATTTTTTTTTTTTTTTGATGAAATTTTAAACCTTGAAATTTTAAATTTTACTCTTTCTGTCGCTCTCTCTCTCACATCATTTCATTTTTATCCAAACTGTAGATGCGACCGTCCATCCATCATCATGTCTCTCAGTAAATCTAAGGCACATTATTAATGAAGCAAAGTCCTATTTCTAATATTGTTAGAAATGCAGTTTCGCTTAAAAAAAAACATTTAGGGTTAAACATTCATCACATTCCGTGTGTTACTTCCTTAAGGATCAAGGCCTCATTCTGTCATTAGACTTGTGTAAAGAGTCATGCGATTTTAACACAACATAAGAATGTTTTTATTGAAGACATGTTGTACTGACCTACATTACTTTTTTTTTTTTCAGGCAATGGACCTCTACTACCATGGAGACCCTGAGTCTGATTATTGTTGCCCCTCTGACACCAGTAAGTTTTCCTCCTTCCATTGCCTTATTTCCACACTCTCCCTCTCTCTTTCTTATACATTTTCTTTTATTCACTCATCATCATAATTCCCTCAGGATCTCTCTTCGATTGGTCAGTGCAGTTGAGTTCCTTCTCTTCCTTTTTGAGTTGCTTTGTTTCTTCTGTCTGTTTTTCTGTTTTGCTGGTATAGCATAACCCGTAATCACCTTGATCCATGTAGGCTTAGAATTGAACCTTTAATAACTATTTTAAGGTAAGTGCTCAAAACAGCACTTCTGTGAATAAATCACTCCTACACTATTCAACTGCAAACACTCAACGCCACCTGGGAATGGTACAAATGCATCACACATATCAAGTGCTTGTGGACATGCATTGTATTTGCTAAACTGACACTGATAACCAAAAAATGTAATGTATAAGTGTGATTATTCAATTAGAGGAACTTTACTTTGCCCTTTTCTTTGGATGATTTTAGAGGGGAAAATATACAGTATCTAGTTTCAAAGGATAGAATATAATAGATTTGAATAGTTCTTTTAAGACATTTTTCCTTTTTTTAAATTAAATTAGCCAGAATTCCTCTAGCTTGTTTAATTTTTCATATGTAGGATATTGATAAAATATGCACTTTTACTTTGCACTTATATAACAAATAAATACATAATAAAATGTTTTCATTTGGAATTTAGGTATAGATTTTTTTTAAACAGTACAGAGATTTATGTTACAAGTTTCTATTTGAAATAAATGCTGTTCTTTTGAGCTTTTTATTCATCATATTCATCATTTTCAACATTGATCATATTTAAGAAAATTTCAGCATATTAGATTTCCGAAGGATCATGTGACAGTGAAGACTGGAGTAATGATGCTGAAAATATCAACTTTGCCAGCATAGGAATAAATGACATTTTTAAAAGTATTTAAATAGAAAATGGTTATATTAAATTACTAAATAAATGCAGCCTTGGTGAGCCTTCTTTCAACAACATAAAAAATATCTTAATGACCCCAAACCTTTGAACAGCAGTGTACATTTTTTCCGCAAAAAATAAAGTTTACATTGGGTTATAAATTAGAAGTGACATAGAAGCGGTTTCCTGTTTTATTTTCCATGACATCAAGTTGTCAAAAAGGCCCTAATTAATAGCTCACCCATAAATGATCTGTTGCTGACACTGTGGATAAAAGATTTTCAAAAATTCCTTAACCATGACATGGTTGTATAATACCAGTCACTTATAGGTTACGTGAAAAGCTTATCTGGAATGAAAGCGAATGAAAAATACTCCAAATAATTGATTTATTACCTTTATCTTATTGCTGTGGAAAGTAGGTTTTTCCCTTGTTATATCACTACACTGAACCTAGGACAGATACAGAGAGGACCGTGTCCTGGGACCAGTCAGCTGGATTAAATGTGCATCCCATTTAAACAAAACATGCCAGAGTATAAACTACTCCAGAAATGAGGGAATTTGAAATCACTGACGTTTTGCAGTCTCATAAATGTGTAATTTAGAACTACAGCACATCTTTATTACATTTGTTTGTGTCCATATTTCATTGCTCATACACTAAATCTGTCTAAATGATCTCATAAGCTCCAAAGTTTCTCCTGATGTAGTCATTGCAGGTGTGTTTGTGTACGCACATATTTGTATGCATTCATACGAATGTGTTTGTCTGAGGGAAAATTGCATAATGCTCTTGAGAGACCAGCGTATGATTTAAGTCCACATTAGTATGCATAATGTTTTTGGTCCTGCATTGAGTTCTTAGCAGCATTTAAATGCGATTTTACGTAATCTCCATCATCCTACATAAATAAACAAAGTGTTTGGACACTTAGGACTGAAGCCCTGTTGATCTCTGTGTGCTGCCTCTGTCTCTCTATCCTCTCCCAGACCTCTATTCACTCACACACTTCCTATTTACACAATGAGAGACTGAAAAAGACGAGAATCTGGATGAGATGAGCACAAGGAGACAGAAGGGGAAGAGAATCAAAATAGAGAGTATTGAACTGCAAACTTAGTTTCTAAACATTGCATAAAACTATTGCGAAAAATAGACAACTACAATGAGAGTAATTTATGACAGTGGTGGTGACATACAGAAGTGTGTCCACAGAAGTGACTACAGTGGCTAAACCATAAGTTTACCAAGCAACAAGAATACTTTTTGTGCGCAAACTCCCCCAAAACGACTTCATTCAACTATTCATGTTCTTCTCTGTGGGCCTCTGAGTGAGTTCACGTCGTAGTGTAACAGCGCAGCGCTTCTGTTTTGTACATCACGCGCATCACACACATGACCAGCGTCGGCCAATACGCTGATTTCACGCAGCCGCCATTTTAAAATCGAAAGTGAGGCTCCGGTTGGAAGAACCATAGTAACAGAAATGGACACAGTTGCGACCCCATTGATTTCAACGGAGAAGACTGAAGCCCGATTATTGCACTTCCTGCCTGATGTCTGAGCAACGGCGCAGGCTCAAACTGAGTCGCATGCCTCTGGAGCAACTATAGGGGTTAAGAGTCTTGCTCAGGGACACATTGGTGTCTCACAGTGGATTCGAACACGGGTATCTCACACCAAAGGCATGTGTCTTATCCACGGCACGATCACCACCCCAGTTGTACATCTTCTAGTAGCTGCCAAGACAAATCTGAATCACCTAATTCCTCAAAAATGTTGTTGAAATATTTTGTCCCGTTGCTTTTATGGACTCTATCTATGGGCTTCTCCCTAAACTTTATGCCTCCATGTCCACGCTTCTCCTTATACGGTAATGTCTCTATTTTGCGACAGAAAGTTGCGTGGTTATGACGCAATCGTTAGCCTATTTTTACAAAAAGTTATTCGCTGTCAAAATGACGCCAAAATAAATGAGTCAATGGAATGCTAACAGCAGGTGAAGTTCTGCTACAATGGCGGCTCCTGCTTCAACTTCCGGCTGATGGGAAGAACCCCTGAAGTACAGATAAACAACAATGCCTTGGACTACCAACCTGAAGCTGCTACACTATTAGATGTTAATATCCAATATATGTATAGTTCATTCCTGCCTCTTTTTTACATTCTGAATTATATATATATATATATATATTTATAAATGAATTTCTCTGTATACTCTAAAGTATGAGAGAAATGTATGTACATTTTTGGAACTAATTTCTACATTAAACCATTAAACAAAACAATACGCCATCGACTTTTCGTAGTTTTCTTCCCACTGGAGCCTCGCTTTCGATTTCAAAATAGTGGCTGCTTGATTGCTTGAGCCTTGAGCTCACCTCGGAGCAGGTTGAGTAGGAGTGGTTACATTTGCTTTGTGAATTATTTTCTTCATAATTGTTGTAGTTTTTACATTTAGCAGAAAAGTTGATATTATATATTATTACAATAAAGGTATGCTATTTTTTTATTGTGACAAACTTAACATCATTCAATGTGACGACTAGCCCTGGTTTTAAGATTAGGCAGGCTATATGTTTTATGAGTGATCATTTTTGTGCATTGTTTTATAAGTGTTTGATGGTTTGACTTTGAGAGGTTCATCATGATTGTCTCATCTGAATTCTCTTATTCAGACAGAAAACTAACGGTAGTACACACTCCATTCCCGCATTGAAAGTCCATTCAATGGTCTCAGTTGTGTCGCACACGCCATTGATGCACAAAATAAGTTACTAACTCTGTTGAGGTAGGCAACTGACCGAGCTTTGACAGACAGCCTCCAAGTTCATTTAGTTCTGGCTCCTATGTGAAAATAGTGAAGCACATTGTTGGAGGGCTGGAGAAACTCCGCCCCGCAGATATCCGGTGTCAGATGCCCTGGTGGAATGCGAAGGATTGGGAAGAAAATCCTTTCACCTCCAAACTTCCTCATCAAGCGTGTCTGCGTCTCCTTACTTTTTTCACTGGCCCCCTATGAAAGACAAAACTTCACCGCTCACATGTAAGTTGAATCTCGCCGAAAATATCTTGGAAAGTTTGTATAAAGTAACTGTTTTAATTGAAATGACGGTCCGCTTATTGAGGCTCAGCTATATAGGACAGGAGGCATCTCTAGGTGCGTTACCTTAGGGGCAGTGACCTGGTTTTAACACCGTATTCATATCTTTATTGATTTAGTCTGATACGGGCACTTGGCTCTGCCTTTGGCAAATATAAAACGCTAGTCAGTCTCGACTCTCGTAACAGATTTACAGAGATTTACATCACAATGAGAACTTCGGCGGAAATAAAAGGTTTGTAGATTTTTCATACATTATTCATAATACACCGGTGATATGTGTTACGTTACGCTATATTAACCAATTGGCCAAGCTAGTTAATATAATGATTTATTCAAAACATCTGGATGGTGGCAACGAGCGTTTCAAACTTTTTATACGATATGGTTAGCCTACTTAGTGTAGCTACTAAGCAACGTAAAAATGCATATAAGTGGATGTTCATAAGCCATCATGTTGCATTCATGCTTTCTTGCACTGTATCATGATGACTGATGTCTAAATTGTCACAATAAAAATATATTTTGGGATGTATGCATTGCATTAGGCTATTTGTATTTAATTAATGTTGTTAGGCACTAATTGTCTACTAATTCTAGCTAATTACAACAGCTGGTGACTGAGTTTTTTTTAAAATAACATATGAGTTGGGTATGTGAGTATGACATTGTGTAACTGTGGCAAACTATGGCATTTCATGATCTTGTGTAGCTTTATATCACGGGCTCTAAATGACAGGAGGAAAGAATGCAGATGAATGCTTGAATTTTCCTAGAAGCAAGTTACTGCAGTAAAAGTCCGACTCATTTCTGCGAATTCGTTTTGAACACCCATTCAAAAACCAATTAAGCCATTTTTACGTCATGACATTATTATGCCTTGCGGCGTGGAATATACTTCAAACATTGAATATATGCACATTTTTTAACTTTTTAAAAATGTTCTTACTATCACTTTCTCATTATTCTCATTACTTTCTCATTATTCGGACATGTCGACAGCTCGTTTTTGAGTGACAGAAGGCTCGAGCAGAATTACCGGTAGTTTGATTCGTGATTGAATCGAATTGATCAACCGATTCATTTGAAAGATCCGACACAGAAGAACGGTTCATTCACCGTTAATACAGTCGGTAGTTTTCCAACGAGGACTGAAGTTTGGCTCGAATCCATTTGCTTTTGTCTCATTCATGCGTCATCTGTCACAACGAATAAAATGGGTCTTTGAGAGAAAACGTGAGGGGAGAGAGCGAAATAGTGCGCTATTATATGATTCATTGACATGTGCACTCGTGAATGGCATGGTCTGACCAACCCGATCTGTTTTACTGTTTTATACTGAACAGAAACGTTGTTTACATTAAGAATGTGCCGCAAAACGGTTATATTATGACAGGCAGACAGACGGGCAAAGTTGTTTTTAAATAAAAGAAAAGTGCAGTGACCCATTGGCTCAAGTTTTGTATCGATTTTGAACCTTTCAGACGTTGCTCTCAACAGAACATATTATAGTTCTGCTGAGCTTATTAGATCCGGGAAGATCCTGTCCTCAACTACATGTAAACATCAGGTTTTGAGGCATGACGTGCTCTTGGTGTATCTTTCACTCACAGCTGTCCCCCTCATTGACGTCACGGTGACTACGACAGACCACGCCCCCTTGTACAGAGACTTGCGTCAGGACACGCCTCCTCTGTAAGAACACACACAAAGCCACGCCTCTTAGCGGAAAGCGAACTCTAGCCTCCTCCCCCAGCCTGTTAAATAGTTGGAACAGTAGTGTAGGAGTTCAGTAACGCTTTGTGTCTTTTTGGTTACTGGCCCGGAGTGGAAAACTACAATGACTATTCAAACGGAGACTAGCGTTCCAGCTCCAGACTTGACCTACTCTAAAACAAGGGGACTAGTTGCTAATCTCAGTGGTAGGCTTTGTTTTTTCAGATGAATGGAATCCCTTGAGCCAACTTTAGCAAATTATGGGAAGCATATTAAGTGATCTGTCTTTTAAATGTATTCTCTCTCTCTCTCTCTCTTATGTGCAGCCTTTATGAAACAGAGAAAGATGGGACTGAATGACTTTATCCAGAAGCTTTCCACAAACTCTTATGCATGCAAGCAGTAAGTTTATTTTATGTACATATGTAAAGATATGTAAAGATGTTTTTCCTACTTTTACCAAAATTATAATTGTTTTTAAAATGTACAATTTTAGCTAATATACTTTCAATTAAAGACTTAAAATGCATTTTTTTAAATTATTTACAAATTATTTTCAACTTTTTCACATTTCTACATTTCTCCTTGTTTGTTTGCTGAATTGCCCTTGTTAAAACTTTGCATCTGAAATTTTCTTCTTGCAGTCCTGAGGTCCAGTCCATCTTGAACTTGACACCTCCACAAGATGCTGAACTGATGAACAGCAACCCTTCCCCACCGGTATGTTGTTTGGCCACTGAAAGCATGTGTGTATATATGCACAATGCATATTTCTACAAAACTGATGTCTGAATCCTATTTGTCTAATCATATCTCTCTCCTCTCCAGCCAAGTCCTTCTCAGCAAATAAACCTCGGCCCTTCTTCCAACCCCACCGCCAAACCGTCAGACTTTGACTTCCTCAAGGTCATCGGAAAAGGCAGCTTCGGCAAGGTTCTTCTGGCCCGCCACCGGAGCGATGAGAAGTTCTACGCAGTCAAGGTGCTGCAAAAGAAAGCCATCTTGAAGAAAAAGGAGGTATGGCATCATACAAAGCAATTCACTTCTCAAGACAAGCAGTAATATCTAGAATGCATTAGTTGAAGTATGTTAGACCTCTGATCATGACCTCTAACCTCAGGAGAAACACATCATGTCGGAGCGCAACGTGTTACTGAAGAATGTCAAGCATCCTTTCTTGGTGGGCCTGCATTACTCCTTTCAGACTGCTGATAAACTCTACTTTGTACTGGACTACATCAACGGTGGAGAGGTACGTCATTTAATTTGCTTTGTTTTTTTTAAGGAGTTACACCCCAGCTATAATAATATTTGGTCTCACTTTAATTAAGGTCCAGTTCTCACTGACTTATGCTTCAATAAACTCCTTATCAATAGTTAGTGAGGTAGTTGTTAAGTTTAAGGGGTTGAATATGGTTGTGCATTAATATGTGCTTTATAAGTACTAATAAACAGCCAATATCTTAGTAATCTGCATGCTAATAAGCAACTAGTTAATAGTGAGAATTGGACTAAACTTGACTCGAAACACTACTTTTTGGTGAGAACATACTATAAATGATTTTTCTATATACAGAGCTGTGGTTTGCCAACTTTTTGTCTAATTCTAGAAGAACAATATTGACAAGAGAGAGTGATAGAAAATAGATTATTGGAAGGAGACAGTGAGGTCGATGCAGACAGAAAAAGGATATCCTGTCATGAGAAGCAAAGAGGAGCGGCTGGGCTCTGAATAGGAAACTCTCCTCAGGAAATGGCTGGGAGGGGAAAGTGTGTGAGGTGGGGGGGGGGGGGGGGAGCCAGATTTAGCAGATGTGGTGGTTTAGACTAGATCTTTTTTACGTTCTCATTTCCTGCCATTGTTCAGGATTGCAGAGTCTTGAAAGCCTTGATTAAGCATGTCATTCAGGATATGGAACTGAAAGCCTAATCGGTCTCCTCTTTCTCTTTGTCTCTCCATAGCTGTTCTATCACTTGCAAAGGGAGCGATGCTTTCTGGAGCCGCGTGCGCGGTTCTATGCTGCCGAGATTGCAAGCGCCTTGGGGTACTTGCACTCGCTGAACATTGTGTACCGAGACCTGAAGCCAGAGAACATTCTCTTGGATTCACAAGGACACATAATCCTGACTGACTTCGGCCTGTGCAAAGAGAACATAGAACCCAATGGAACAACATCAACCTTCTGTGGAACACCAGAGGTAAACGCTGCTTTCATTGCATTTCATGTCATTGCATTTGCAGTCGATTGGCGAACTGGTCTTGATGTTTCTCTATTTGCCTTTGCAGTATTTGGCACCGGAGGTGTTACACAAGCAGCCGTATGACCGGACGGTGGACTGGTGGTGTTTGGGTGCAGTGCTGTATGAAATGTTATATGGCCTGGTGAGTTATTTCATGCCTAAATTGAATGTATTGAACTAATTAGCTAAATTCACTGAATTTTAACTGACTTGGGTACTCAGCTTTAGGGCTGTGAAACGATTAATCGCGATTAATCGCATCCAAAATAAAAGTTTGTGTCGACATAATATATGTGTGTATAATTATTTTGTATATATAAACACACACACATGCATGTATATACTTTATATATATTTATTCAAAATTTATATTATACGTAAATAGAAATAATTAAATATATGCATGCATATGTGTGTATTTATATATACAAAATAATTATACACGCATATATTATGTAAACACAAACTTTTATTTTGGATACGATTAATCGTTTCACAGCCCTACTCGACTTTTTACATGATTGCTGACTGTTTTTATGGTTTCTCCACAGCCTCCGTTCTACAGCCGTAACACAGCGGAAATGTACGACAACATCTTGAACAAGCCACTGCAGCTCAAACCCAACATATCCAACGCTGCCAGACACCTGCTGGAAGGCCTGCTGCAAAAAGACCGAACCAAGAGACTGGGCTTCACTGATGACTTTGTAAGTGTGTTTGAAATGTTTGGATTTTTTAATCAAATAGCAGTTTGTTGCTCATATCTAATGTATCTTCTATTTTCACTTTTGTAGACTGAGATCAAGAACCACATGTTCTTCTCTCCCATAAACTGGGACGACCTAAATGCCAAGAAGCTGACGCCGCCCTTCAACCCTAACGTGGTACGTTCCACCGCTCTTCTTGGTTGACTGTGGGATATGACCACATTGCACTGGATGTTAGAGATAAGAAGGACCTAGTCATGCCGGCATCATTTGTGATAAGAAAACACACATTGCAACTTTCATTGAGTGTTGTCATTTTGTTGTTTCAGACGGGGCCTAATGACTTGCGACACTTTGACCCCGAGTTCACAGACGAGCCAGTGCCAAATTCAATCGGCTGCTCCCCGGACAGCGCTCTGGTCACAGCCAGCATCACGGAGGCAGGCGAGGCTTTCCTGGGATTCTCTTACGCCCCTGCCATGGATTCCTACCTGTAGCCCGTCGAAGCAGAAACCTCATCCCATAGACTTTGACCTGTAGCTCATTACCATGGAAGCACTGTCCCATGGATTCACACCTGTAGTGCATCACTATGAGAAAAGAAACCCCGTCTCATTTCCCTGCCTCCAGATAGGGGGCATTTGCACATGGCATATGGCAGCTCAAAAGGCCTTTGTTAAAAGGCCTGAGTTTTACACGTTAAAAAAAGACTTGTCATCTTCATCGTCTGCATCCAAATGCACGATTTCTCCTCCGCTTTCACCCCAGGTTGCGTCAGACAGACAGATGGGGGAAAGGAACGAGAGAAGATTGATGCTAACGGACGTTTGTTATGTACTTTTCCTTTCCTTTCTTGAGATTTATTTCCAGCTTTTTCACTTTTATAGGATTGTCTGTGCTAGACTTCATTGTTTTGGATGGATTGAATGTGTGTGTAATGTGTATGTGCCTTCATTTTAACTACCCCTTCACACATGTTTGTTTAATCTAAATCATGTGATCTGGCATGTCAGTCCGTGTCAGATATAAAGTACAGTCAACATGACGCTAAAACCACTAAAATATATCAGCATCTGATGTTTCTGTGATCTTTCAGTTATGCGTCTGGGATCAAGTTGCACATTTATCTTCCTAATTTAAAGAGCACTTCCTTTTTTGTGGGTTTTTCTTGTTCTTTTGACTTAAGTGGAAGGTGCTAGAGGAATGTGCTGCTGGAGTTTGTAGATACGCACCTGGACCAAGGAATACGGCGTCGCTGTCCCTCCTTAGTCTTTCTAGGATGTACAGTAATCGTAACAGCTCAGAAATGGGCCGGTTTGTCTGAACTGAACATCACATTCCATTGAATAAGACTGTAAAGGTTATTTAAGTTTGTTTGTACATTTTAAGGTCTATGTATTAGTTTTAATGTATATGGAACAAAAACCTAATGTATGCTTATATGTAACTATAAATGTACTGTAAAATTGTAAAATGTTTGAATCATGTGACCTTGTTTGGTTCGCAATAAAACTTTATGGTTATTTTTCCCCAAAACGATCTTCGTGTTTTCCTGAAGAAGACAATAGGTAGATGAAACTATAACACTGGGATATATCATTTATCAGTGTAAAGCAAAAATGAAACGTCATTGGTTACCTCAGCTGATCAAAGGTCTCTTTTAGGACAGTGTTGTGCGTCACAGTATTT
This sequence comes from Pimephales promelas, assembly GCF_016745375.1. Next base: position 8,508,408 of record NW_024121654.1, read on the forward strand.
CTTTCACGCCACACCTGCACATTCTTTAACGAAGCATAATTTTAATTTCTCTGGCAGCTGTCAATGTTTGCATGTATTAACCGTGGCTCCTGGAACTGCTTTTCTGAGACCCGGTGTAATGGTCTGAGCAAGTGCGCGAGAAACGCGGCCTTAAACTAGGTCACGCATCAGCGAAATGACTGGTAGTTTATTAAAAGTAAACCTGACCTGAGCATTGCTTACGTAAAAGAGATTTTAGAGACATCCTATGCAAGATACACTGGAAATGATTAGCTGAAAAGATACTTTGGCTTTCAACTGGCCAACATGGCTATGTGACTGTGATAATGAAAGGTTACTAAATATAACACTTATCAATGACATGCAGATATGTGATATCATAAAAACATTGCATTGTACTAAAATAATTAAATGGGTCATTCTGAAGAGCATGAATTCAAGCATGGTGCGCTGATAGGATGCCACATTTGCAATAAGTCAGTTTAGGAAATTTCATCCCTGCTCGATATTTCGTATTATAGGACAGTGGAAGCATTGAGGAACTATGCCAACTCGAACACAAAGTGGAAAAGCACGTAAAGTGACAGAGTGGGGTCACCGAGTGCTAAGGTGGATGGTGCGTAAAAGTAGCCAATTATCTGCTGATTCCAAACTTCCACTGGCATTAATATCAGCACAAAAACTGTGTGGCGGGAGCATTATGGGATGGGTTTCCATGGCTCAGCAGCCGCATGCAAACCTCACAGCGCAAAGTACAATGCCAAGGGTTGGATGGAGTGGTGTAAAGCACACAGTCACTGGACTCTGGAGCAGTGGAAACATGTTCAGGCTTCTCTGTTTGGCGGTCTGATGGGCGAGTCTGGGTTTGGCGGATGCCAAGAGAACGTTACATGTCTTACTGCACTGTTCATGGTGTGGAGAGACTGTTTTTCAGGGGCTAGGATAGGACCCTTACTTCCGGTGAAAGGAATTTTGAGTGCTTCAGCATACCAAGTCATTTTGGAAGACTTGGTGAAGACTGTTTTCTACCAGGACTGCCCCAGTGCACAAAGCAATGTCCATAAAGACCAATTACTGTAATGAATATGTATTTTGGATGCAGTGTCATTAAAGTCCCTGTTGGTGGGATGGTCAGGGGTCAGTTGCATTTAAACATTATGGTAAGACAGTCATAAGATCTAGTATTACCCACTAGCAGTTAGTCATGGGGCAGTCATTTTTACTTTTCCATATCAAATTAGTCTACAATTTTATCTAACTGATTTCAAAAAGATATGGACAGTACTAAAGAAAACTCTGTAAATACAATGTAGATGATTTATTTTACTAGCTAGTAAAATAAATCATCTACATTGTATTTACAGAGTTTTCTTTAATACTGTCCATAACTTTTTGAAATCAGATAAAAATGTAGACTAATTTGATAAGGAAAAGTAATAGCTTTTAATAGCTAGCTAGATAGCTAGCTAAATAGATAGATAGATAGATAGATAGATAGATAGATAGATAGATAGATAGATAGATAGATAGATAGATAGATAGATAGATGATAGATAGATAGATAGATAGATAGATAGATAGATAGATAGATAGATAGATAGATAGATAGATAGATAGATAGATAGATAGATAGATAGATAGATAGATAGATAGATAGATAGATAGATTACAATCTGAGATCTCTTGTCTGCTAGCGCCCCCCAATGTTACTTTTAAAAAGTGACCACATTTGCTTTTAAAGCATGATCTGAAGATTGATGTGATTCATCCATGCATATACACATAATAAAGTTATTCTATGCACCAAATTATGCAGGCTACAAACTTTTTATTTCTGTTTACTTTCCATTACTTTGTATGTGTTTGCATTTTCTTTGGATTTCCAGCATGTAGGGAAGTTTGTATTGATTTATTTTTTAAATGGCAATGATTGGAATGGTTTGTAAAGATTTTTACATGCACTTAATCAATTTAAGGAAGAAAAAAACATCTAGTCAAACTGAGTAGTGCTTGTGTTTGAACCTTTGAACTTGTCACTCTTTCAGGTAATTGCAGTACTCTGGCCAGTAGATGGCCCTATATCATCAAGATAAGCTGTTCTGGAAATGACAGATTAACCTGCCTAGGGTGGTGCTATTTTTCTAGAAAACATGGCTTATGAACTCATTAGCACTATATGTACGTTGTCTACTGGCTGCTACTCAGCACACCAACTCACACAACACAACAAATGACATCAGTGACTGATGACTCGAACTCAGTTGACCTGTGACAGCAGCCTGACATATTACATGTCAGCTGGATTGATGCCAAACCACAAACCACTTTCAATCAGATTTAACAGAATGTATTTATATCATACATATAGGTGGATTATATGTTTAGATATTATTATTATAACCTATTAATTATGTAATGAGATTATAAAAACTGTTGTGATTTTAAGTAAATTTGGCCACTTGATTAATCAATTTCATTGATTTGCTAGAATAGTATTTGCCTCAAGACTAGGCTAAATAACTTATGTGGGCCGGTGTCACATTTTTGGTTTTGTTCATGTCATGTGATTCTCTGTTTGTCATGCTAGCCTGCCATGTGTCTTGTCATTGGTTAATCGTATGTTCATTGTTCACAGGTGTCCCTTGTCTTGTCATTAGTCTGTGTATTTAAGCCCTCATGTTTGACATATGTCTTTGTCAGGTATTGTTTCCTGTAACATTTGTTGTGTGATTCTAAGTCCACAGATTTTTTTTGTTATGCCACGTCATGCTTTGTTTTTAATAAACTTTGCATAAACTGCACTTGGGTTCTCACGCTAACTTGCCTCCAGTGGATCCCTCACAGGTATATCTATCATGTTAGGCTGTGTCTTAAGTAGCCAACTAGAGATGGGGCAAGGGGCAATCAGTCTAACTTTCTAGTATCAAATGGCCAATCTATGTTTTTATATTACTGACTTGAAACAGTTATGAATGATCTTAAAGAAAAAAATGTGATGACAAGTTGTAGGACTAGTCTTAGCCTGGGGCCAGTTGCTTAATCTGCTGAACTAGTCTTACAAGTTAGTCATTACTGTTTCAAGTCTAATTTGATCATGAATTTGAAAAGTAAGACATACTGAAGCTAGTTGTTCGTACGCCTACTAGTTTGTAACAGGCTGCGTTTATGCAACTGGCCCCTGATTACGATAGGCTAAACTGGGGGGATACGCAGGAGCAGAGCAGCTGTGGTGGAGCCAACACGGAATTGTTTACACGTAGGCCTACGCCTAGCCCTTGCTTGTTCATATGTCAATCAACTGAGGAAATTTAAATGCAGTCAGCTTTCTTATTCAAATACACAGTTAAGTCCGACACAATCTGTTTCAAGAAACCAATTCGACGATTACGTAAGAATTTGGCCTGACACCTTGCGTGTTGATAAAGCTGTAATTAAAATCCAGTCATCATAACCATACGTATAACATTTCTGGCTGCTATTCTGCTAAACATTTACGCACATTGCGTTGGTCTGGCGTAATAAAAATCAGTTTGTTTTGTTTTTAAGCATAATTTTAACAAACTAGGGAATAATATAGTTTATGGTTACAAAAAAAGAACCTAGAGAACGTTCCTTGTGGTTCCCAAAATAACCAAACAGAAACCATATGGAAGCGTTCTGTTTTACTCACTTTGCATTAGTTAGGCCTAAGCATGTTGTCTAGGTTCAGCAGATGTTGTAGGCCACGCCACGTTCTCTGATTCTGCAGGGATTTTAAAATCAAATTGAAGGATATTTAGGACCTGCGCAAATAAAATTAATGCCTAACTAAAAGAAACCCCCTAAGCCGTGAAAGGGCTGTAAAAGCTCCGATTTAAATAGCTCATAGTTATAATTAAATTACAGGTTTTGGCAAATGAATGCATAAATACATAAATAAACCGTGCTATTTCAGCCTTTAAAAAATATGGCAGGAATTTTACTGTGGACTGAATGAAAATGCAAGAAAGAGGTTTATGGAACAGCAGAAATATAACAGTTAACGTTACCCTGGTAACCCCTGTATACAAAGAAGCTTCGCTTCGATGGCGAATTTTGGGTTTGTGAACCGGTTCAGTGATTCATGGAAAAGATTCAATCCAAAGGAATTGAACTCCGAGTCCGGAAAAAATCAGGCAGGCACCGCAACAGCTGCTGACAACATGCGTTCGTAATGTGTGCGGGCCACCGTCACATCGTTAAGTTCAAACTATTATGTAAAGAAATGAATGTCATAGTGTAATGATAGGTCCTTTATTAACACAAAAACCAGTCAGAGCTGCTTAGTTCTTCAACCTTCTGCTTACTTGACACTTTCAGTCTCGCTGTTTTTTGCAGTGGTTAATGTAGGCGGAGTTTAAGTCACCGCTTCCAAAACAAGAAACGTGTATCGACACAAGGACTGAAGTTACTGCCTGCCACCCGGGAGGAGAGATGCGAAGAGCTGCAATGATTTCATAGACAGCAGTCCCCATATTTGATATTAAAGAGGTAACGCCAAACGCTCTGTTTGAATGATATTGAGTTTTTTTTACTTGTTGATCTATTCTGTGCCCAGAGCAGTGGCATTGAGAAATCCAAGATGGTCAATGGCTGTACATTCCTGTTTGGGACATGCTGTAACAAATGTGTTAAGAGCAGTAATTCAGTTATTTAATGTATGATGTGCTGCTCTCATTGGTGGCTTTGTTAGTCAGAATGAACTTCCTGTAGTTTGTTTTTTTGCTGATTAGAGATATATTTAAGTGCAGATCTTTTTACTAAGAGACAAACTATTTGAAAAGATTCTGGTGTTATGAATGTGTCATCATGGCTAAGTTAGTTTCCTCAGTATCCTTTTTCATTGCTGATGATCACCAACTATTTACTAAGAACCTATTCATGTTTACTGTGGTTTATACTACTGTAGTTGCACCACAACCCTGGAAGAACATGGAAGCATCTGAAGAGTCCATAAGAATGACTTCTGACCCCCAGAGCAAAACATTTCTACAGAGTCCAGATACACTAATACATCTAGAGAAAAGCCCATCTGCTAAATCAGGTAAGTATTCCTTATAACAGTTAACAGGAGAAAATAAAACATGTCCAATGTTTTTAGTTTTTGATGTCAAAGTCTGTGCATCCATTCAAACTTTACTAAAACAGATCTGTACATGACAAAATAGGCAGGATGCTTGACATCCATTCTTGAAATTTGCAAATTTTCAGTTCTTTTGATATTAATGATTTGTTTGGTAATCTTTTAGAATTAGAAATCTTTCTCATGCAAGTTTCATAATTTGTTTGTAAATGATAAGAAGCACATAGAACATGTTGACTTAGTTGTGCAACAGTTATATAATCCAAAAAATAATAACTAATGGAACCCCATTGTTACTGTACATATTTTACAGCTGTGATTTTGTAATCAATCAGTCATATATCAAATAATTACAGTTTGATAGTTATATTGTAGCTAATTATATGAGATTAGTGTGCATTCATCCAGAATGATTATAGAGTCCGCAATAAAGCAATTCATATGCTTTCATTATGAAACAAAACTCATAAACGAAAGCCATGGGATCATGTGATGATGATGATTTTTGTGAAATACTGTAACATTCCATATTCATGGCTTTATTTTGATTGTATACTGGCACTGTTGAATCTATGTAGTAATGTAGAGTCATATTAATGTATTAATGCATATGTATATTGTACCTGTCAGTGCAATCTTTTTCAAAGATCCTCCTCTCTCTGTCTCTCTGCAGGTAATGGTGCAGCGCTGGTGTTGTGTTCCGTGTCTGTGGCCTGCCTGAGTGGGTTGATGATGGGTTATGAGATGAGTCTGATATCAGGAGCTTTGCTTCAACTCAGGGATGCTTTGACTCTCTCCTGCCCGGAGCAAGAGCAAGTCGTTGGGTCTCTTCTGTTTGGAGCTTTCCTCCTCTCTCTGGGTGGCGGCACCATCCTGGACCGTTACGGACGGCGGTTCTCTATCATCCTCACAGCGCTGCTGTGTGTGCTGGGCACGCTTCTGTGTGTGTGTGTGGTGTCATTTTGGGCGCTAGTTGTCGGGCGGATGTTGGTCGGCATGGCGGTAGCGCTGTCAGGCACAGCGTCTTGCCTGTATGCGGCGGAAGTGGCACCGGCCACCTGGCGTGGACGGTGCGTGTGTGTGTATGAGTTAATGGTAGTTTTAGGGATGCTGTTGGGTTTTGGACTGAGTTGGGCGTTCGCAGGTGTCCCGGATGGATGGAGGTTTACGTTCGCTGGTGTGCTGCTCCCTGCCTTGCTGCAAGCCAGCATCATGCCGCTGTTGCCGCAGAGTCCGCGCTTTTTGCTCGCCCAACAGCGTGGGAAAGAGGCTCACGCCACTCTCCTCCGTCTCCGCGCTGGGATCGAAGGGGTAGACGCGGTGGAGGACGAACTTCAGGCGATTCGCATGGCACTGGGGGCGGAGCGCAGCACGGCTTCCTGGACCTCTTCCGTTCCCGTGACAACATGCTTCAGAGGCTACTTGTTGGCGCTGCGCTGGTTTTCTTGCAGCAGGCTACGGGACAGCCCAATATTTTGGCGTACGCGTCAACTGTTCTCAGCAGCGTGGGCTTCCATGGGAACGAGGCAGCGACTCTTGCTTCCACAGGGTTTGGTGTGGTTAAAGTGGGCGGGACCATTCCTGCAGTCTTTCTAGTGGACAAAGTGGGGCCTAAAGCCCTTCTGTGTGTTGGAGCCGTCATTATGACGTTGTCAACGGCAACCCTGGGGGCCGTTACTATGCAGAGCCGCACACATGTTTCCAGTCTTTGCAAAGGCCCCATAAATAAAGCAAACCTCACGGTACTTGGGATGGAAGATGAGACTGATATCCAGACTAACACTCCTTTGGGCTTACACCAGCCTTCTGATTATGAACTTCAAACCAAGCACAAATTAGATCCTTTCCACACTAACATTAATGACACTAAGGGACATTGGATTTTAAACTACACCTATGATCACAGAACAGCATTGATGGACCCTGCTGAGGGTTCTTCAAAAATTGCTCTTCAATCTCTTCATGTTAATGAGGTGTCGCCCTCTCTAAAATGGATCTCGCTGGTCAGCCTGCTGGTGTATGTAGCTGGATTCTCCATCAGCTTGGGACCAAGTAAGTGACCATTCCTGTTAAGTGACATTCCTGTTAAAGGGTTAGTTCACTCAAAAAATGTGCCCATTATTTGCTCACCCTGAAGCCATGCTAGGTGTATATGACGTTCTTCTTTTAGAGTACAGAGTTATATCAAAAAATGTTCTTCCATTTGGCTCTTCCAAGCTTTATAATGGGAGCGAATGGCTATAGAAAATTTGAAGCCCCCAAAAAAGTGCATCCATCCATGATAAAAATACTCCACGCTTCTCTGGGGGTTTAATGTAGGCCTTCTGAAATGAAGCCATGGGTTTTTGTAAGAGAAATACCCATATTTATAACTTTGCGATCTAAAATAACTAGCTTCGGCAGATGACCGTATGCATACAAAGTTGAATTGCGCCACAAGAGTAACCCGTGGCGTATGTAGAAGTATCATAAGCTTAGAGTCGACGCCTCTCGCGGATTAAACAAATAAGGCTTTGCAACAAACTGAAGCTCCTCTTCTATTATATAGAAATCCTCTGACATTTCTCTTCAAAATGGCTGATTCGCGACCAGTGTTTTGTTTTGCTCTGAGCTTCCACATTCATCATTACGCTGTGTGTCGGAGTTAGGGGTTAGTCTTCCACCATAAATCGATAAGTACAGCCGTCTGCCGGAAGCTAATGATAATAGTTTCTAAAGATTTAAATATGGATATTTTCCTTACACAAATGTATGGCTTCACTTCAGAAGGCCTTAATTAACCCCCTGGAGCCATTTTTTTTTTATCATGGATGGTTGCACTTTTTTGGTCTTCAAATTTTCTCCAGCCATTCACTCTCATTATAAAGAGCCAAGACATTTTTTTTTCTTCGGTTGTATGTCAAATGAAGAATTTCATATACACCTAGGATGGCTTCAGGGTGAGTAAATCATGGACTATTTTTCCTTTTTGGGTTAACTAACCCTTTAATAGGATAATTCAACCCCCCCAAAAAAAAAAAAAAAAAAAAATTCTGTCATAATTTTAACAAGCTGTTATTTCATCCTCTCACTTTTTAACCAAATTTATTTCTGTCTGTGTAATCCTCTAACACCAGTGGTTCATGTGGTTTTGAGTGCGATCTTCCCGACTGGCATCCGTGGAAAGGCTGTGTCCGTCATCTCTGCTTTTAACTGGGCCACAAATTTACTCATATCGATGACCTTTCTTACCATGACAGGTAACACACAAACAAGCACAGAGAGGTTATTTACAGATTTGAGATCAGTAGGTCATCATGACCCAGTT